>JADRCH010000078.1:6003742-6072160 GCA_019843965.1 Rhynchomys soricoides | reverse complement strand
CTCTGACTTTAAAGCAGCAAATCCCCTGGGTCCCTGTCTGGTGTTTTCCTGGACCTTCAAAGAATCCCAGAGACTAGATATGGTCCCGGTCTGGCACACAGGAGACCATCGGCTGTACTTGAGTGATTGGTCACCCTAGGCTTGGTTTCTGTAAATGGACCCAGAAGTCCAGCTGAACTACTTGCCAGAGAAGCCTGGGCCAGGCACTGTCAGCACCTGGGGAACTGCTCCTAAGAGTGTCACCAGTAGTGTGATCATCTCAGGTAGGTGCAGGTAGGCACAGATATCTACACTGGAATCTAAATTTGGGGTGCAGTGCTGGGATGGAACCCAGGAACTACCCCATACTAGATGTCTATTCCCGTCATTGAGCTCCAGTCCCACTAGAAGCTAACTGTGACAGTTTGAGGGCAGGCAGATACACTCTGCTGGGACGGTATATACCTTGAGGCAGGATGGCATTGGAGGAGGAGGTGGTGTGAAAGCCAGGCCATCAGGGAGAGAGAGAGAAGCTGTGTTGCAGGTGTGTCAGCTAGATCCCTCAGGGCTCAGGCAGGGCCAGAAGGCCCATCTAGGGGACAAGGTCAGACCGTCTAGATTTGTTTGTTCCCTTTCTCTTTCCTTTGTTTGCTTTTAAACATAGGCCCAGCTTTTAGTAGGAGGTGACAGGGATTTTGTTTTTTAGTCAGGGGCTCATGTAGCTGTGGCTGGCTTCAAACTTACCAGGTAAGCAAGATGATCTTGGATTCCTGATCCTCCAGCCCCTACCTCCCAAGTGCTGGGAGTGTGTGGTGCTAGAGGCGAGACCCAGGACTTAGAGCGTGCTAGGCAAATTCTCTACCAGCTGAGCCACAACAGCCAGCCCTTCTCTGAGAGCCTTTTTGTTTGGTTGGTTGGTTGGTTGGGTTTGTTTGGTTTTGTCTCTGCCTGTAGCTAAGATTTAAAAGGGCCCACGGAGATGGGCAGGGGCTCCCATTTATGTGCCAGCAACTGCCTTGATGCCATAGTTTAACTCCTCAGCGAGTCTCAAAAGTATGACCTGGAAGCTGGAGAGATGGCTCAGTGGTTAAGAGCACTGGCTGCTCTTCCAGAGGTCCTGAGTTCAATTCCCAGCCACCACATGGTGGCTCACAACCATCTGGGGGGGTCTAATGCCCTCTTCTGGCCTACAAATGTATATACAGCAGAGCACTTATACATTAAATTTTTTATTTTTTATTTTTTTAAAGTATGATTTGGGCTGGATGCAGTGGCACACATTTTGGGAAGCTGAGGCAGGAGGATCACTGCAAGAAGGAGGCTAGCTTGGGCTGTATAGTGAGGTCCAGGCTAACCTGGGCTACATGATACCTGTCTGTGCGTGTATGCATGAGTGCACTTGTGTGTGTGCATCCTGCCATCTCTTCAGCTTATATAAAATACTTTTGGAAGCCAGAAAGCCAGAAAGTTCTCACTGACAGGCTACATTGCCTCACAGACAATCACTTTTTTTTTTTTTTTTTTTTTTTAAGAGAACAGGGTCTCAGGGCAGGAGAGATGGCTCAGTGGCTTAGAGGACTGCTGGCTATTCCAGAGGTCCTGAGTTCAATTCCCAGCACCACATGGCAGCTCACCACTGTCCATAACTCTAGTTCTAAGTGATCCAATACCCTCTTCTGACTTCCGTGGGCACCAAGTACACGTGTGGTACACAGATGTACATGTAGGCAAAACACTCACATACATAAAATAATTTTTTTTTAATAAAAAAAAAAAAAAAAGAACAGGGTCTCCCTGGCTGTTCTGGAACTCACTATGTAGAACAGGATGGCTTTGAACTCACAGAGATCCACCTGCCTCAGCGTCTGGAGTGCTGAGATTGAAGGTGTGTGTCACTCTGCCCAGAGATAACCACTATTTTGACTTTTATCATAACAAAACAATTTTGTTTGTACTAGAAGTTCATATAAATGGAACCAAACAACAATGTATCATCATCATCATCATTAATTTTTTGAGACAGGGTCTCACTGTGTAGCCCTGTCTGGCCTGGAACTCCCCATGTATACCAGACTGGCTCCAAACTCAGAGAAATCTCTGCCTCCTGAACATGGGAACCAAAGGCCTGCACCACCACACCTGGCTGTTATTTCTGTCTAGCCTCTTTTGCACACAGTTCCTGAGAGGAATCTGTATTGTTGCCTGCTGGTAAGCCATTCATTTTTACTGCTATAGTAAGTATCCCCTATGTGGACACACTACAGAGTGTCTAGGTCTAGTCTCCTATTGATGGATATTTAGGTTTGGGTCTATGAACAATAATGCATGACTACATGTCTAGAAGTCTGTTCTTAGCCCACATTTTCATTTGTCTTGCCCCAACAGCCAAGAATGGAATTTCTGGTTCATAGAGGAAGTAGTTGTAATGCTAGAAATCAGCAAACACTTTTTCCCAAGATGCCTGTCGTGCTTTATGCCCACATGAGGGATCCAGCAGTACTCTGGTTGCTCCCTCTTCCTCCTGACATTTGTCATTGTCGGCCTCTCATTCTAGCATGTCTGATGGCAAGCGATGGTATTGATGCTGGCTTTGTTCTCCCCCACACCTTTTTCCCAAGGTCTCATGTATCCCAGGTTAGTATCAAAGTCCCTATATAAGGGAGGATGACCTTTAATTCCTGAGTTCAAGGCCAGCCTGGTCTATAGAGTGAGTTCCAGGACAGCCAGGGCTACACAGAGAAACCCTGTCTTGAAAAACAAAACAAAACAAAAAAATTCCTGATCGTCCTACCTCTATCTTCAGAGTGCTAGGATTACAGGTGTGTGGTGTCATGCCTAGCTATGTGCGCGCGCGCGCGCACACACACACACACACACACACACACACACACTTGAGGTATTAGTGATTAAACCTGTACCCTCATGTACAATGGGCAAGCATCCCACCACTGAGCTACACCCCAAGCCCCTTTCAATCATGTAACTATGAGTTTTCAATCCATGCTACAAAGGAGCTGAAGGATCATCCAGCCAGACTGACTTGGGAATGAAGCATCTCTTAGAAACAGGGAAAGCAGAAAACCAGCAAGGACGTACCCTCAGAGATGCTCAGGGTGCCCAGGAGAGAGACAGGGAGAAGGGAGAGAAAGACCCTAGTCTGAAGTCCCAGCCATCCCCCAAGGCAGGCTGGGTAGCACAGAGGCCAGTAAGGTGAAGGAAGATGAAGTTTCGGCCTGACCACAGAGAGACCTGGGGCCGATTGTCAGAAGCCTGGTAAGCAGAAAGGAAACGCAGGAAACAGAGCCCTGGGCCATCGAGATGGCTCACTGTGTAAAGACACCTGCTGCTAAGCCTGACAACATGATTTGGATCCTCAGAACTTGATGAAGGGACAGAAGCAACTCCTGAACTCTGCATTCCGCTCCCCACCCACATGCTTGCCCACACACACTCACACGCCACTCAGCCCCACAGGCAGACACACACAAAATAAATAAAATGTAATTAAAAATAAATAAAAGGCAGCTGTAGAGACGGCTCAGCTGTCGGGCTTACACACTTCTTGCATAGGACTTACATGTGTTTCATACCAGCACCTACACTGGATGCTTACAATCATCTGTGACTTCAGTTCCAAGGAACCAGACACCCTTTTCTGACTTCTACAGGCTCCTGCCCACACATAATACGTACAAACTCAAGCTGACTCACAGACATATGCATGTAAAATAAATAAATCTTACAAAATTAAATAAATAAAGCAGGGTGGCAGCAGTAGCTGCGGCAGCAAACACCTTTGACCTCCGGCACTTGGGAGGTGGAGGCAAGTGGATCTCTGTGAGAGAGGCTAGCCTGGTCTACGGAGTGGATAGCCAGGGATACAGTGAAACTGTATCTCAAAAAAAGAAAAATCAGAAGAAGAGGAAGAGGAGGACGAAGGGGTGGGAGCGAGGGAGGAAGGAAAAGAACAGAGCCCTGATTTTCAGATTCTAGGGGCCCAGAGTTTGATTTAGGATTTACTTTCTGATCCTTCCCCTCCTATGATTCTTCTGCAAAAAACACATGGTCTTGGAGGCTGAGGTCATGGGGTACTGGGCTTCAGCCATGTACATGGGGACATCTGCTGTCTGACTTTTGCTCTTCCCTACTCACTCCTCAGGCTGCCTCGTAGACCAGGAAGGTGTCCATCGCCCCCTGGTGGTAGCTGGAACACAGCCACAGATGAGATGTAACTCTAGAGTCAAAGGGGGCCTGGAGATCCAGTTGCTATGGAGGACACCCGCCATGTCTGGCCCCAAGATGTGAGCAGGCACAGGCATATACGTACATGCATACACACAGAGAGAACTGTTGGACTACGTGTTCACCCTCAGGCTTCCTTCCCTCCTGTATGCACCACTGCCCTTGTCACCCCGAGGCTCCCCCAACTGGACATCCCCACCCTTGTGAAACCTTCTGACACCTTGTCCACCTGGTCCATGCTTCTGTTTACACAAAAGCAATGGCATTTTTTTTTTGTTGCTGGTGATTTTTGAGGCAGGGTTTGACTATCTAGCCTTGGCTGTCCTGGAACTCATTCTGTAAACTAGGATTGGCCTCGGATTTACAGAGATCTACCTACCCCTGCCTCCTGAATGCCTGGATCAAAGGCAGGAGCCACTGCTGCTGGGCTTTTAAACAGTTATTATTTCAGTGAATGCTCTATATGGTGTGTTGAATGGGGGTTTGTCTGGTGCTGTGTATACAAAGGCTGAATTCTGACCCCCAAAATCTGGTTGTCATCCAGAAGAGAGTATCCTATGTACACCAGCATTTGTTATGTAAACCTTGCTTCCCAATTTAAAGCTATTGGATAATAAAAACCTAGAGCTTGAGATTGGGCAGTAGAGAGAGGAGGAGGCTGCCAGGAGAGGAGATGGACCATGAGCACATGGCTGGAGAAGTCCTTCCTGAGGACAGACTGACAGAGCAGAAATAACCCAGGGGAGACTCAAACAGCAAGTAACACTGGGCATATGGTTTGGATATAGGTGAGAACCGGACAGAATCTGCCTGACATTGGCTTACAACTTGTAAAATGACTCCTGCAAGTCGTCCTCTGACATAGTCACTGATGTAATGGCATGTGCATGGCCACACAAGTATTGTAGAGCTAGGCATGGTGGCAGACTCCTTTAGTCCCAGCACTCTAAAAGCAGAGGCAGGAAGATGTGGGTGAGTTTGAGGCCAGCCTGGTGTACAGAGCAAGTTCCAGGATCAGCCAGGATTGTTATACAGAGAAAACCCTGCCTCAAAAAACAAACAAACAAAACCCCAAAAGACAAAAAAAAAAAAAAAAATTAGCTGTCACAGGTGAAACTTTTAAATTTTTGATCCTTTAATCCCAGCACTTGGGAGGCAGAAGCAGGTGAATCTCTGAGTTCGAGGACAGTCTGATCTACAGAGCAAGTTCCAGGACAGCCAGGGCTACACAGAGAAACCCTGTCTTGAAAAACCAAAAAATTAATATTTGTGTGTATGGTTCTTTTGTCTAAAACATATCTGTGTACCACTTATCTGGCACCCAGGGAAGACAGAAGAGGGCATTAGACTCCCTGGAACTGGAGTAAAAGGCCATGTAAAGGGACTTGAACCCAGGACCAAAACATATTGCACCAGGTAATTATTTGTCTTCATTACTAAGGTTTTGACACTCCCTCAAATTTTGCACCCTAAATGTTAGGCACCTCCCTTTCTTCCTTTTCCTACAAGTTTACTTAGTATCTGTTTGCTCATTTATTATTGGGACAGGTTCCCATGTAGCCCAGGCTGGCCTCAAACTCCAGTTTGTACTTGAGCATGACTTGAACTCCTGATCCCCTTGCCTATGCCTGGGATTACAGGCATGAGGCATCTTGCCTGACTCTCCCATGCCCTTATGATCCTAAAGCCTGGACTCCTCACTGCCAGCACTGACACCTGTCAGATGGCCTTACCTCTGCCATGCAGCCGTCAGCAAAAATCCCTCTCCTACTAGGCTGCTTTGCTTACAGATCGGGGCACCGCCCTTAGGCAGCTGTGAAGTAAGGAAGCCGTGTGATTACAGGAGCTATTTATGTCTTAGCCAGAATCTCCCTGTATATCCCATCCTCCTGCCTCAGCCTCCTGAGTGCTGGGGTGTGTCTAGGCCACCTCAGGCTGCTATGGGAACTCTGCAGACCAAGGGAAGGGACACATGGGAAGGAAGGACCTGGAAGGCCCCTGTCCCTGTTCCCATCCATGCAAACTGCTGCATCCAAAGCCAAAGAAGATGGAAGTCACTGTTGCTAAAATTCCTGTTCTGGGGGAGACCTAAACAATGGCTCCCTCCCCTCAAGGTCCCATTGACAAACCAAGGAGTGAAGCCACCAAAGCTCTCCCTGGGACACCAGTGAATGAGTTTACTGGGCTTCCTTGCAGAGCATATTTGAGGGGTTAGACATGGGAGTGTGGGTGATCCTCCACCCATAGCCACATAGATGAAGACCCCTCCCCTAGATCTTCCCCAGTTTATACCTTAGCCTCTCCCTAGGCCAGGTGCAGTTAGAACAGAACTGCACACCATGGGCTGGAAATGGGCTGAATATCATTAAGAGTCCCAGCTAGGGCGATGCTTGTGAGCAAACCCCTGGAGAGGGAGGACATTTGCCTCGGATGGGCACTAGATCCAGGTGTCAGTGGACGCCCTGTGACAAAAGCAGCACCTTCACTTTCCTTTGAAAGAATCAAAGGAAAGGAAGAATGAGAGTAGAGAGTCAGGGCTCCTCTCTTCACTGCTCCCCCGCTGGGCATCTCAGAGTGAAGGCACAATCTGAGGTCTGCCCCTCAGAGCTCATTCTGATACACACCCTCCTCATTCACCAAATATGTGGGTGCCTCAGGTGTGCTGGGGCCTGTTCCAGGTGTTGGCGATACAGCAGCAAAGAGCTAAAGGGCTCCGCACGGTGGTGCCCAGCTTCAATCCCAGCACCCAGGTGGCAGAGGCCAGTGAGTCTCTGGGAATGTGAGGCTAGCTTGATCTGGTCTACTACATAGAGTGTTCCAGGCTAGCCGAGGTGACCCAGTGAGACCCTGTCTCAAAAAACAAAATAAAAAATCAAGAGGGGTTGGAAAGACGGCTGAGCAGTTAAGAGCACTGAGTTCAAATCCCAGCACCCACATGGTGGCTCACAACCATCTGTCATGGGATCGGATGCCCTCTTCTGGTCTGCCGGAGTACATGCAGATAGAGCACTCGTACATAAAATAAATTAAAAAAAAAAAACAAAAAGAAAGAAGGGCCGCAGAAAAGGAAGTGATAGAAGGGAACAGAGGGCAGGAAGGAAGGAGGGGAGGGGAAGAGAGGTGGGTTTATATACATAAAATATATTCTGTATGATATATATCTAGTTATACATGCTATATGGTATTTGATATATATGATGTGACATGCAGTGTATTACATGTGGTATAATATATATAATAACATAATTATATAATCATATACTGCATATTGCATATTACACATTACATGGTATATATTACAGATTTTGTATATATTTCTCTTGTGTCCCAGTGACATGATGAAATACACTGAGGACTGCAGGCAAATGCTGAAGAAAATAGAAATTGGCAGCATCCCAAGTATATCTGCCTCTTCTCTGAAAAAGATGGCCCTGTCAGTACCTGTTATTGGGGTTCTGCGTGAAAATGGCGGCTAGTAAGCACCAGGGCTTACATCACTACTTCTGTTGCCACAGTCAAGTTGGCCTCCAGAGGACTGAAGGAACTGAAGGGCCAGGAAAGCGCGACCATCTGAGACATCCCCAGCCTACAATAAGTGGGTGGATTTATGTAACAGCAGCAAGAGGTACACAACCCAAGGGCTGAGTGCACGGCTCAGACATGGAGCTCCCAATTGGCCTCAATGAAGCCCTCGGGCTCCTGATGTTCCTCCTGGCCACCAGCAGGTGGCGGGGTCAGCCTGCGTCTGGACGATGGTTTCCAGGCTCTGCTTTCCAAGGAGATGAAAGAGGATGCTACTCTGGCTCCAGGGTTATGCTAGCTTCTTCCCTTCTGTGTAAAGAGTGGAGATCTCAGGACTGGAGAGATGGTGCAGCGATTGGGAGCCCTGGCTGCTCTTCCAGAGGACCCAGATTCAATTGGTGGCTCACAACTGGAGTTCCAGGGGAACCTGACACCCTCACACAGATATACATGCAGGCAAAAACGACCAATGCATATAAGATAATTTAAGGAAATATTAGAAAAAAAGAGTGGACATCTCAGATTTCTCCTCTAGATGTCTCAGGCACCCCTCAGTATCCACCCACCTCATTTAGGAGGAGCAGACACCACAATGAAAGAGAGGTTTGCCGGGCAGTGGTGGCGCACGCCTTTAATCCCAGCACTTGGGAGGCAGAGGCAGGCGGATTTCTGAGTTGGAGGCCAGCCTGATCTACAGAGTGAGTTCCAGGACAGCCAGGGCTACACAGAGAAACCCTGTCTCAAAAAACTGAAGAAAAAAAGAAAAGAAAAGAAAAGAAAAGAGAGGTTTATACCAGGCAGAAGTGAGTTCAAGACCAGGCTGACCTCGAACTCAGAAATCCGCCTGCCTCTGCCTCCCAAGTGCTGGGATTAAAGGTGTGAGCCACCACTGCCCGGCTTATGTTGTATTCTTTTTTTTTTTTTTTTTAATATTTTTTAAAGACTTATTTATTTAATGAGTACACTGTCACTATGTTCAGACACACCAGAAGAGGGCATCAGATCCCATTACAGATGGTTGTGAGCCACCATGTGGTTGCTGGGAATTGAACTCAGGACCTCTGGACGAGCAATCAGTGCTCTCAACCACTGAGCCATCTCTCCAGTCCCTTATGTTGTATTCTTGTTTAGTTAGTTTGTTTGTGTATTCAAAGAAGGTTTCTTGTAGCCCAGGCTGGCCTTGAACTCACTAGGTAGCCAAGGTTGTCCTTGAACTCTTAATCTTCCTGGGTTTGAGCTCCAGCACCAAAAAGAAAGTTTTGGCTGGGGCTATTGCTCATCGATAAAGTGTGTGCTTAGCACAACACACACAGGTAATAACAGAATAAATCTTAAATATCTAGAACCGGGTGTATGTTTACACTTGGGAGACTGAAGCAGGAGAATCATAAGTTTGAGGCCAACTTGGATTAATTTAATTCAGAGAATAGATTTAACTATTTCCCATTGATTTTTTTTTTTTTTATTACTTGTGAAATGAAAAGCAAAGCAAAAAATACCAGCATGAACTCAATCCCGTTTCTAGGGCTCTCAGTGCTTTGCTGAGAGAGAGGAACTTAAGGGTCAATGGGGACGGGAACAGTGATATCAGAGGAGTGCTTCGAGAGAAATCAGACAAGAGAGGTGGACAGATGGCTCTGCAGTTAAGGGTACTTCTTGTTCTTGCAGAGGACCTGGGCTGATTCCCAGCACTCACATGGTGGCTCACAACTGTCCCTAACTCCAATTCTAGGATGTACATGATACGCAGACATACCCATGAGCAAACCACTCATACACATAAAATAAAATAAATCTAATTGTTTTTTAAAAAAGAAAGAAAGCAGTTCCAGGCCAGTCTATTTTACACAGGAAGTGCTGGCTAGCCCGGGCTACAAGATGAAATCCCGTCTCAAAAAGAAGAAAACTCAGGAAACCAAACAAATGACTAAGAAAGGGGAAGGGATAGATATTCACGCCTATAATTCCAACATTCCTGGAGGAGGAGGCAGGAGGATCTAGAGCTCTCTGCTAACCCAGTATGTATAGCATGAGACCTGTCTCGTACATAGTAAATAAATAATCAGAGGCCGGGGGATGGCTCTGTCAGTGAAGTGCTGTGAGGTATGAGGGCCTGCGGTAGGATTCCCAACACCCACCTTGGCTCCAGACTAGAGCATGGTGTCACACACCTTTAATTCTCAGGAGGCAGAGGCAGGCAGATTTCTGAGTTCGAAGCCACCCTGATCTACAGCCAGGGCTACACACAGAAATCCTGTCTCAAAAACAAAACAAAACAAAACAAAACAACACCCAAGCAATAAGGCAGAGAGTGATTGAGGAAGCTCGCCATCCATCACCGGACTCTACATGCATATGTGAACATGCACACACATACACTGAGATAAATACAGCAAGATAAGAGAACACCTGGGAGAGAATAGGGGTCTAACCTGGGATTCAGCACTTGGCAGTCCTCTCTCCTCCTCCACGGGGACCCAGCACAGGGAGCTGGGGTCATAGGAGTATCCTGAGGCTCTCAGCGAATCCTGGCAAGGTACTGAAACAGCTCCTGGGCGGCTCTGCTGCTGCTACTGAAGGCGCTTTGAGCCCCAGGGTGGGATGTAGCAAACGGATGTCTTCAGATCATTGGGAACCCACTCTGTTCAACAGCTGCTACTTTTGTTCTGGGAACCAAGCACCTGCTCTAACAGGCTCCTTTGGGGACCTAGGATGGGGCTGTGGTGTGTTCAAGGGGGAAATTATGTCACCGCGTAGAAAGGAGGGAGGGAGGGAGGGAGAGTCTTGGGGATTAAGAGGGCATCGGAGGAGGAGGGTCCCTGTGAAGAGGAGGATGGAGATCCACACGGGGCAGCAAGCTCCTAGTAATGGACAACTGGACAGGGACCCAAAGCTGTCCCATGCTCTCCCTGTGGGAGGCACTTAAGATACCTCTACTGAAGCAAGGGTGGGCGGAAGGGTCCTAGGCGGGGAGGAGGGGTCCTAGTTGGGGAGAAGGGGTAGTAGGCAGGGAGGAGGGGTAGTAGGCGGGGAGGAGGGGTAGTAATGTTGTGCCAGGGAAATGTTAGTGATCCCCAAAACACACACAGGAGCCGATCTGATGCAACTCACAGCAGGGTCTTTATCCTTTCTGAGCTAGCTCTGGCCCCTCCAACGCATCATGCAGGATGGTTTTGGTGGCGGGGAGCCCCGAATGTCTACAGGGGCAACAAGCTGGGAGTACATGCCCAAGCATCTAATTGGAAAGCTACTGTGGCCTTTAACATAATTGGCTGCTGCTGGGAGTCCTATCATAAACTTAACTTCTGCTCTCCTCTGCATTGGTGGTCTTTGGGCAGGGGATGGGCTTGTAACCTGGGGGTACAGGTTGGGGGAATAACCTGGAGACACTGGTCTTGTTGAGGGTGTAACCTGGAAATGCTGGTCTTGTTGGAGATTAGCCTAGAGACTGGAGCTAGGCTTGGTTTTTGTTGGGGGGCAACTTGGAAACCAATGCTAGGTACCAGCTTGTGAGTTTACCTGAGTTCAAACTTAGGTCAGGTTCTCTAAAATGGAGTCTGAATTTAAAAGATTTGGCATCTCAGTAGGTGGGGAGGAGGGGTACTGGGCCGGCTCATGACCCCTAGGACTGACCCTCTCCCAGTCTATCTGTTCCTGATTTGGGGAGAGATACTACCCAGGACAAGGAGCCCAGGGCCCAGGTCTGTGCAAATAGAGGAAATCATTTCTAGAAGGAAGAAAGAACTGGGCAGCGTCAGTCAAAAGGCTCTGGCTCACAGTGAGGTAAGGGGCCCCCAGAGCTCTTGCTGTCTGTGGGCAGGAAATACTCTAGGCTGGGCCACATCTCCAGCTAGGCCTGACTCTGGGGTGACTAGTGAGAGAGAGGGTGGCTGCTGTCAAGCATGTGTGAGTGTGGAAACAGAGGTGGGAACACATAGACAAAGGGTGGAGGAAGGGAGGGAGGGAGGGAGGGAGCCCGGAGAGGCAGGAAACATGTAGGGGTTAGAAAGACAGCCTGTGTTTAATGTTGATGCCAGAGACCTTTCTTTCCTTGGCGCACTGAGGGTTTTTCAGGACACAGTGCTAAGGGTGGGGTGGGGGAAGGAGGCACAGGATGAGGATGCCTATGATGGCGGCAGGGGCTGAGGGAGGGTTAGCTGTGTTAAGAAATGATCTTGCTCTACAGTAATGCTTTCTGGACACCTTACTGTTTGACAGAATTTTTCTTAGGGAGATTCAACGCACACACACACATCTATTCACCTTAGACAGGGAACTCAAGACAGACCAAAGTACAGACACCACTAAAGTTCAATTTGTAGCCAGGTGTGGTAGCACATGCCTTTAATCCCAGAGGCAGGTAGATCTCAGAGTTTGAGGCCAGCCTGATGAACAGAGAGAGTTCCAGGACAGCTAGGGCTACAGAAAAAACAAACAAACACCCTGTTTTGAACATCCTCCCCAAAGGTAAGTAAGTAAAGAGACTGAATGAGTCTGTGATGTTTTGCTATTACCTACATTGTTTGAGCCTCATGAAAAATCCACTCTGAAGTGGGTGAAGGAGACCGATCAGAAGAAAAAGAAGCCAAAGAGAAGGGCACCTGGGTTCAGCTGAAGCGCCAGCCTGTGCCACCCAGAGAAGCACACTTTGTGAGGACTAACGGGAAGGAGCCTGAGCTGCTGGAGCCCATTCCATAGGAATTCATGGACTAATGTACAAAAAAGAAATAAAGGACCCAGACTGCAAAGTGTTACCAAAAAAGAGAAAGAGAGAGAGAGAGAGACTGACTGACTGAATAAATTAATTAAATAGACAAACAAACAAAAACTTGGGCCAGTAGGTAAGGGTTCTTGCCACCAAGCCCGGACTTTCTCAGGACTCATACTGTGAATGAGAAAACCAACTGCTGTAAGTTGCTCCCTGGCCTTGGCATGTTTGTGTGTGTACATGCAACACTAAATAAATAAATAAATAAATAAATATGCAATAAAAAATTAAAAGCTCCAAGGCTCCCGTGGTTTGATGGGACAGAGACACGTCAATCAGTCAATCATCAGCATACAGGCACACACTCCACACACACCGAATTTCAAATCTTTCAAATGTCCAGGTTCATTTCAAATTGTCAAACTGGCCAGAAGTAAAATACAGAAGAAGATGCTGGAGAGATGGCTCAGCAGTTAGGAGCACTGACTGTTCTTCCAAAGGTCCTGAGTTCAATTCCCAGCAACCACATGGTGGCTAACAACCACCTGTAATGGGATCTGATGCCCTCTTCTGGTGTGTTTGAAGACAGCGACAGCGTACGCACATACATAAAATAAATAAATAAATCTTTAAAAACAATACAGAAGAACAAAACAAAACTATTTCCTTCCTTGGAATTTGGACCTAACCACAACTTAACCTATGTAATGTGTAAAAGGCACGTGTTGGCCTCTGATACTCAAGGTTTAAAACCTGCCAAATTAGTTTTTCCAAATCAGATAAAAACAGCTTTAAGCCTTCTCTGGTAGAGTCCATTGAGACTTCTAATGTGTAATGTGTGACTTTAATTATATTAATTAATTTTTGTCTCTCCTTGTTCCTAGGTTTCTCTCAGGGCCATGGGCCTAGCATGTCCAGGTTAAACTGAGCTGCCAGGGTCTCTATCCCTCAGAGCTTCTCTCTACAGTGGTCCTCGTGCCTGCAAAGTGCTGGTCCCACTGTTTCTATTCATGCCCAGCACCAGGCTGAGCAGAGAGACCACTCTTTTTGGCTCTTACCTGCTAGGTGAAGATCCGGATGCTTGGTGTCAGACAGTGCAAAGCTGTGCCCACCAGGGGGACACTGTGGTGTGTGTGTGTGTGTGTGTGTGTGTGTGTGTGTGTGTGTTCATCAGCACCCTTAGCTTCTCTTCCTGTGCTGTGCTGTGATTCTGTTCCTTTGGGAGGAAGCCGTCCAGTTCCCAAGTTTTAAAGCAAGTAGCTGTGAAACCAAAAGAGGACTCATTGTTAAGGAGTCACATTGTCATACATTGTTATTGTCTGTTTTCCTAAACTTAAGGTAGCCTGCAAAACCAGGTTTTCCAACCTCTGCTGAACTTGTGACCCCAGGGTGTGTACCCATCACTTTGCCTTGCTAAGCGAACACCAGAACTCTGAACACCAGAGTTGACTCCCCTTCTATGTGAGGAATTCTTGTACTTTTCTACCCTCAGGCAGCCTTGAGCCTGAGGGCCCCACCTTCTGCCAGGTGCTAACAGCCAATTATCTCAACAGCAGGTTTTGTTTTTACCAACTCTCACCGGTCCCTATAAAAATGACCTCAAAACCCAGTGAGGGGGGCTGGACTGCTCTCTGCATTCCGGACTTACGGGGAGGCAGCTGTCTAGCCAGCCCAAATCAAGCGTGCTTAATTAGATAGTTGTGGAAATGCCTCCCCCCCCCCCCCCGCCAGGTCTAACATAGTCTTGGGAGGAATGTGACCTTTTGATATGTTGTGTTGCCCCCAGTGGCATCAACATTTTAATTTGAGGGGTACAGGGCTGGAGAATCTTGAAAATGGCTCAGCAGTTAAAATTAGTTCTCTCTCTCTCTCTCTCTTTCTCTCTGTTTTCCTAGAGAGAGGGTTTCTCTGGATAGCCTTGGCTGTCCTGGAACTCACTCTGTAGATCAGGCTGGCCTTGGCCTTGAACTCACAGAGCCTGCCTCTGCCTCCCGAGTGCTAGGATCAAAGGCATATACCACCATCCAGTTACTGATTTTGCAGAGGACTTTGAAGTTAGTTCCCAGCTCCTACACCATGTGGCTTATACTCACTTATAACTCCAGATGCAGGGGGATCTGTTAACTTTATTTTTTTCAAATCCTAATTTTAATGATGGTTCTTAAACGCTTTAACCTCCCTTTAGCCCCCACCCACGAGAGGTCGTGGGAAAGAAAAGATACAGGGAAAGTGGTCCTGTTTAGAAAGGTTCTTTGGAGCAACTCCCATCTGTGTTGTCTGGAAATCGGCAGTTCAGTTCGCAGCTTAGCAGAGGTAGCTCAATCCACTCGCAAACACTTCACGGATACTCCAGCAGCCCAGTTTGGTAGAGTGGAAATAGCAAACCCAAATCAGCAGTGGTGGCACTACCTAGCAGAGACAGCCAGGCCTGGGAGGCTCAAGTCAGCAGAAGGGATCCGGAGGGACACCAGGAGAAGTTCTTGGCTGTGCCTCTCTCAGGGAAGTGAGGATCAGCGAAGATGCGAGATCCACAAGCTTGCACAGCTCGCTGTACCAGCAAGCCAAGCTCTGTCTCCGCTGCTCAGTCCTATTTATACCCTGCACGCATCATGCGTCCTCCGCTGGTCTTGCCTCAGCTGACATCACTCTGCCAATCAGCCCAAGTCCATGGAAGCGGCAAGAAACTGCAGCACACCACCAGACATTTTTTGGTGTGTTTCTCTCCATGGTGTCCCAACAAATGCGGCTCAACTACGCAATGTAAGGCGGACCAATGCACATGTGTTGTTAGCAAAAAATCCTTCATCACGTGTCCTTTCACATGCTTGCTTTAGCAGAGCATCCTCTCTTCCTGTGTCTGCTTCAGTGAAACGTTCCTTCAGGAGTCAGCCTTAGCCTTTCACACATGTGTCCACTTCAACGAAATGTTCCTTCACATGTTTGCCCCAGCAAAATACATCCAACCGACTTCCCAAAGAACCCTTAAGTTTCTACTTCAGGGTTCTGAGGCCTCTGGCCTCTGAGGGTACCTACACTCACATGCACATAGCCAGACACAGACAGATACCCACATACATATAATTAAATGCTTTTTAAAAAATCTCATTGCAAAGACTGGATGTAGTGGACCACACTGGTCATCTGGGCACTTGGAAGGTGAGGACAGGAAGCTCCAGAGATCAGGTTCATCCTTACTGCATAGAAAGTTCAAGGCAGGAGACCCTGACTACCTGCCCTCTATTCATCAATTGCAACATTTAAACACCCAGAGGCAGTGTATAATTTCTTCTACAATCTCCATGGCAATATTGCCTGGATCCCAGTGTGGACTGTTTCCCTAGGCAAAACAAATACACTGAAGCTGCTCACATTCATGCTGTGGTTCACATCTGCCTGTCTACTGCAGTCCTTTGATCTTGAGACTTACACACACACACACACACACACACACACACACAGAGCTTGAGGGTAAGGTCCCAGACTCAAGTGGCACAGGTCCAGCTCCTCTCTACAAGTCTTTCTGTGTGTGTGGATGGGTAGGTGACAAGGCAGAGACATCACTTTTTCCTCAAAAAAATTTTTTTTTGCCCAGTGGTGGTGCTACATGCCTTCAGTCCCATCACTCAGGAGGCAGAGGCAGGAGGATGGACCAGCCTGGTCTACAGAACAAGTTCCATGACACCCAGGGCTACATAGAGAAACCCTGTCTTTATTTATGTGTATGTGTCTGACTGCATTCATATGTACCATATACACAAAGGAGTCAGAGGAGGTTGGAAGAGTCATCAGATTCCTTGGAACTGGAGTTGGAGGGTTGTGGGCTGGGGTGTGGATGCTGGGAATTGAACCCAGGCCTTCTGAAAGAGTAGCTTGTGCTCTTAACTGCTGAGTCATGTCTCCAGCCCTCTCCTGCAGACTTCTTTAGATTGCCCCAGAGAGATGGCTCAGTGGGTAAAGGAATTTACAGTCACACCAGCCAACCTGATTGATACCTTGTTCACACATGGTGGAAGTGTAAACCGACTCACACAAGCAATCCTCTGAACTCTACAAGTCCACAAATACACACACACACACACACACACACACACATGAATAAACAGTGCAGGGAATGGGGAATGCAATGGCCCAGAAGTCAGAGGGAGAGGGTAGGCTGGGCACATAAGAACGCAGCTGGCTGCTGGGCAGTGGTGGCGCATGCCCTTGATCCCAGCACTTGGGAGGCAGAGACAGGCGAATTTCTGAGTTCGAGGCCAGCCTGGTCTACAGAGTGAGTTCCAGGACAGCCAGGGCTACACAGAGAAACCCTGTTTTGAAAAACAAAAACAAACAAACAAACAAACAAAAAAGAACCCAGCTGGCAATGCAGTTTTGAAGCAGAGAGAGGCAGGTATAAAAGCCCCAGGCGGCAGGAGAAGTGGCCCACACTCTGTGTGTGTGTGTGTGTGTGTGTGTGTGTGTATCACCGCACCCAGTTGCCACCAGTTGCTACTCTCTAATTCACCCTATTCGTATTTCTTGCTAACGTGTTTTTTTATTCTCAGATCCTCCAGGCAGCTCTCTTGTAAACTGCCCTCAGCTCTGCCCTGTCTCTTCTCTTGCCACTCTGTTTATCTGGCCAGCTCTCCATGTCACGTGACCCGAGCAAGTGCCTCTCCAAGGATTCTTCCCACGCCAGCCTCAGGCAGGTCTGCAGCCGGCTCTGCAGAGGCTGCGGGCCACGCATGCGTAACTTTAAGCGCACCTGCGCCTCTGCTGGCCAGGGAGCATCTGCTGGTCTTCTCCAACCATCTTGCGGCATCATCCCGGTCTGGTCGCCTATGGTGTTAAGGTGGAGCGATGGACAATGAACCTGATTGGGCTCATATTCCCGAGGTGATCTAGTTCTTGTCGCTGATACGCACTAACAAGCTGTCGGCATAGGCAAACCTCTCCTGCCATGGACTGCGTCCTGGGCTCTGCAGTTCTCCACTGGACATCAGGAAATGAGGGCCAGAGTGGAGTTTCTGGTCTCCATTTACAGCCTTATGACCTTAGCCTGGTTGCTTAACCTTGGTAGGCCCTGAGAAAAGTCGGTGGATTTAATGGGGGATCAGTGAAAATTACTGAGTATTCTGTGATGTCTCAAACTTTCAGCCAATGCAGAATACAGACAGCTCACCTATAATCTCAGAACTCGAGAGGGAGGCTGAGGCAGGAGGATTATTGCTAGTTTGAAACTAGTCTAGGGTTATCTAGGAAGACTCTGTTTCAACACTCTTCCTCTCTAAATACAGTGTGAGTGAGGTCTCCCTAGGAGAGATTTTACACTGTTGGTCATTGCCCTGTATCCTCAGAGCTACCTGAGACAGAAGCTTCACAGATGGGGAAACCAAGATTCAGAGATGTCTGGAGCCAGGTGATGAATTCCACATTCGGTGTGATCTCAAAGTCAGGGTAGGGATCTTTATTTTTCTGATAGGATTTCAAGTAACTTCAGTCTGCCCTTGAACTTAATGTGTAGTCAAGGATGAAGAAAGATGATCTTGAACTCTCAATCTCTTCCCTTCCTTTGCTTCCACATCCCAAGTGCTGGGATTATAGGAGCCAGCACCCACCAAAGTCAGGCTCTGTGTTGGGTTCACGGTCTCATGCCGCTTGCTTTTTGAACTATCTTTTCAAAAATAGCATCCATTCTGACCTTAGCCACCAACAGGGAACACCCCAGGTACACACACATGCAGAAACTATCTTTTTTTTTTTTTTTGGTCCTTGTGTCTGCTGAAATAAGGAGCTGCTGTATTTGCTGTGATCTTTGAGGAGGTTCCTCATGCAGAGACCTCACACTACCTGAGAAGTCCCTGAGCTCTGCAGCAGGCCCACTCCCAGAGCTCTGCCTGCCAACCCAACCCTCTTTTCCTGGAGAAGCCAAATTATTTTCTGTTGCTAGGTTTTGCACCTACTGTGCATTTGACAGGATGCTCTCCCATTCCCCCTTGCTACCTCTCCCCCCCCCCCTTTGGTTTAGGGAGTCCACTCTGACTGTAGCCCAGCCAGTTCTTGGGTCTGGTACCCAGTCAGCGACTTTCACAACCCCCTTTCCTGTTTCAGCACTTTCTCTACTCCCATCTGTCTGTGCTATCAGACCCTCACAGGCTAGAATTATCATGCCTTACAACACGTGGGCTGGACATTTGATGTCACTCAGTTAACCCTTATTGGCCCACTTGACTGGATGAATGTCAATCCAGCCCTCAACATCCCAACTTCTTAGCCAGAAGGGATTTCTCAAGCATCTAATTCATGTTTTTGTGGTAGATGCATTAACTGTGGAGTCTCTGTTGATACATACCAGCTGGTTAAGGAAGGAGCATGTGGTGTCACAACTGCACCCGGGGTTCCCTCACATTTACACTCACTAGCTCCATCTCCAGATGTACCCAGAATCTACCAATGCTTTCTGAAAGCCAAGGCAGAACTAAGACATGGAGAGAAGACATATTGTACCTTCTCTCTAGGAAGGAAGCAAAAGGTCCTTTGGGTGCAGACTGGAGTAGAGGCCAGATGTCTGGGTTCATTTTCCTGTTCTTGTGATAAAACATCTTGATAAAAGTATTTTAAGGAAGAAAACATTTATTTTTGGTTTACAGTTCAAGGGCAAGTCCATTATGGCAAGGTAGGAATGAAAGTAGGAGCTTGAGATGGCTGGCCGCATTGTGTCCACAGTCAGGAAGCAGAAAGCAATGAATATTTGCACTCGGCTCACAGCCTAGGGAATGATACCAACCACTGTGGGTGGGTCTTCCCACGGCAACTAGCCTAATCACAATAGTCTCCCATGGGAATGCCCAGAGGCTAACCTAATCACGAGAACCCCTCACAGGCATGCCTTATTGATCCTGCCAACTCTTTTTTTTTTTTTGTTTTTTTTGTTTTTTGTTTTTTGAGACAGGGTTTCTCTGTGTAGCCCTGGCTGTCCTAGAACTCACTCTGTAGACCAGGCTGGCCTCGTCAGAAATCCAGCTGCCTCTGCCTCCCGAGTGCTGGGATTAAAGGCGTGCGCCACCACTGCCTGGCTTCTTTTCTTGTTATACAGTATAAAACAGTAGTTCAGAATTCTAATTATTATAGAATTATATTTCTAGGGGCTAAGGCTGAGCTTAGCTGGTAGATTGATCACACAACATAAATCGGGCATGGTGGTACATGCCTAGATTCCCAGCTTGTGAGATGTGATAACAGGAGAATGAGGGATTGAAGGTCATCCTGAGTTACATATTGAGTTTAAGACCAGCCTGAGCAACATGGGCCCCTGTCTAAAAAATAATTATCACATGCTTGGGGACCGGGGAGCAGTGGTGGCCAAGCCTTCAATCCCAGCATTTGGAGGCAGAGGCAAACATATCTCTGAGTTTGAGGCCAGCCTGGTGTACAGAATGAGTTCTAGGACAGCCAGGGCTACACAGAGAAACCCTGTCTCAAACAAACAAAACAAAAGACAAATTATCACAAAATATGACTAAATAAAGCCAGGCATGGCAAACACCTTTAATCCCAGCAGCACTCAGGAGGCAGAAGCAGATGCAAATTCCAGACCAACCAGGGCTACATAGTAAGACCCTGTCTATATAAATAGATAGAGTGATAGATTAAATAAATAAATAAATAAATAAATAAATACATTTGTTTAAAAAAATACTTGAATTACTACTTAATCAATACTCAACAAAGCCTCTCTGAATCTCAGGGTTCCCATCTGTAAAATAATTACTTGATTTCTGAATGATATGCAGAAAGGGTCCCAGATCACAGGGCTGTTCACAAGAATGGGATATTCACGGACTTCATGCCTATATCTCCCGTCTTTGTGATTTGTTTTGTGCTTCATGCTTGTCATGGTATGTGGTCAGAGAACAACTTTGTGGAGTCCGTTCTCTCCTCTCTTTATGTAGGCTCCAGTGACTGACCTCAGGTTATCAGCCTTGCTGGGAATGTCTTTATCCACTGAGCCATATTTTGCAGGCTCATTTATTTCAGGTTTTTGAGACAGGAGATTACCATGTAGCCCAGGCTGGCTAAAGTTCACAGAAAGTCTCCTGTCTTACCCTCTCAAATGCTGGGATTATAGATGTTTGCCACCATGTCTAGCACTCCTTTATGATTAAAAAAACTAATTTATTATTATATATATGTGAGTATGATGCGTGTACAGATATGCTCCATGGCACTCATGTAGAAGTCAGACAATTTTAGGGAGTTGGGTCCAGAGAACTGCTGTAAAAAGTTTTATTATATTTATCTAATGTGTGGTACCAAGCACCACTGTGCGTGTGTGGAGGCCAGAGAATTTGTGGGAGTGTTCCCTCCTGGCACTAAGTGGATTCTGGGGATCAGACTTAGATTGTAAGGCCAGACGTCAAGTGCCTTTATCCACTCAGCCATCTCAATAGTCCTTCCTTCGTGTGTGTGTCTTTTGTTTTGTTTGGAAACTGGGTATATGTAGCTCTGGCTGGCCTGAAGCTCACTATGTAGACCAGGCTGGCTATGGAGCTTCTCCTGCCTTTGCCACCCAAGTGCTGAGATTAAAGGTCTGTGCGCTATGCCCTCCTTTGTGGTTCTTTTTGTTTGTTTGTTTGTTTGTTTGTTAAGACAGCGTTTTTCTGTGTAGCCCTGGCTGTCCTGAAACTTGTTCTATAGACCAGGCTGTAGACCAGACTGGCCTCAAACTCAGGGATCCTCCTATCTCTCTGTCTCCTGAGTGCTGGGACTAAAGGTATGTGCTACCATACCTGGTTCCTTTATGATTTTTCTTTTCTAAAAAATTTTTTTTAAATAATTTGTTTAATGTATATGAGTACACTGTAGCTGTCTTCAGACACACCAGAAGAGGGCATCAGATCCCAGTACAGATGGTTGTGAGCCACCATGTGGTTGCTGGGAACTGAACTCAGGACCTCTGGAAAGCAGTCAGTGCTCTTAACTTTAGAGCCATCTCTCCAGCCCTAAAATGTTTTTCAAAAGATTTATTTATGCATGTATTTTATGTATATGGGTGTTTTATTGGCATGTATGCACATCAGAAGAGAGCATTGGGTCCTACTAGACTATATTCAGACAATTGTGTGCCGTCATGTGGATGCTAAGACTTTAACTGAGGACTTCTGGAAGAGCAGCCAGTGCTCTTAACCACTGAGCCATCTCTCCAGCCCCGTCCTTTGTGATTTTTAAATTGGCTGGACTTGTTCATTTTTCTTTGCACTTTATCTTATTTTCCACTATCAGGGATCAAAGTGGAAACCTTGCATATAACAAGCAAGTGCTCCACCACTGAAGTACATCTCCACTCTTGTTCTGTATTTCAAAAGCTACCTTCTTCATTAGCAAAGATGGCACAGTGAAAACCGGTATGTGACCATGTAGAATGCAAGGAGCTGCTGAGACCAGAGTTGATTCTGTAGTATTTCCTAATAAGATTTGGATCTTGAAAACTACTGGATCTGTACCATGTCTTGTGCACAAGTGCAGCTCCAGTATACAGAATATCAGCTTATACATAGTAATGGGAGAACATTATTCATTAGTGAGTGATAGAGTAGCACAACAGCAAGCGCCTCCGGTGTTTGTTTTTGCACCTGAAAATGAAGATCAGAAACGATTCTCAGTTATTGCGCGAATTTAGTAAAATGATACCTGAAAGGTGCATGACACAGAGCTTAGCGCTCCCTCAGTGGTATACAGACCACAGAGACACAGGGATAGTTTCAGTGTACTGTAAGTCTATGTTGTGGCTGCGAATGAGAATACAGATAATAAGAATCTGCTCTCAGAGTTCGTTTTGTTGGCAGGAGAAAATGGAAGGCTCCCAAAAAAGCAGAAAGAGCATCACAACCTGGCTTTGGGGAGATTCCCATGGCCTGGGCTAACCAGGGTAGGGTCGGTGAGGGGATTTTAGGACCCTGAGCCCCGGGCTTGCGAGTAAGGCGCAGGGGAGGGCGCTCCCGAAGCGCGTCCGCAGCCCGGAGGGCGGGGTCTCACGCCCGGGCCGCGCTTCTATAGGCGGAAGCGCGCGGGTGACGATGACGGCTGGCACGAGGCCCCGCCCCGGCAGCCCCGCCCCTCCCGCGCGCGCCAGCCGCTCCACAGCCTCGCTCTGGCCCGAGTCGCGCCCCCGCGCGGAGTCCGCGCGTCAGTCGGTCCCGAGCGCGACTGCGGGGCGGCGGGCTGCAGACAGCGGGGCGCGCGGCCCGGGGGAGGCGACGGTGTCGCGGGAGGAGCATCGGAGCCCGGAGACTCGAAGAACGCCATGGCCCCCATTGGCCTCAAGGCGGTGGTCGGAGAGAGTAAGTGGCGTCCGGGTGCTGCCCCGGGGCCGGCGAAACCCGTTATTCAGGCGCCGCCCTCCCGGGAGGGAAGCCCCTCCGGCTTCCTGCGGCCAGCAGGCTTCCCTGACTCACGCTTCACCCAGATCTCCTCTTCACCTCGGTCCTCCTCACCCCAGACGCCTCCTCAGTCTCTATTCCTCCATCTCCTCTCCATCCCATCCCTCCTCCTCACACCTCGCCTTCATAAACGTCCCGTTTTCCTTCATCCCTTCACCTCCATCACGCCATCTCTTCATCCCATCCCGTCTCCTCTCCCTCTCCCTGTTCTCCCCAGACCCCCATCTCTCCCTCCCCCACCCGCGCCTTTATCCTCTCCGGCCCACCATCGTCCTCTGCAGCATCACCCTTCTGCACCCTAACTCTTCTCCAGACGTATTCCTTTGCTGCCTTCTGCATTTCCAGAGCTCTCAATTCCGCTCCCCCCCCCCCTTTTTTTCTGACTCCAATCCCTCCCTCTTTCCCACCCTCCCTCGTGAATCGTGACGAACGAAGCCTGGCCTGCGTCCTCCTCCCTCCCTGCCTCCCTCTCCCGGGAGCAGGGCGCTGTCCCCGGCTGCGGAGACCCACCTGGGAGCGGCTGGGCTCGCGCCGCCAGGGCCACTCCTCCCAGCTGGGGAGGGGACACGGGGTATTCCTGAGGCGCTGCTCCCGCAGGGCTCTCTCCGTCACCCCTTCCCTAGGCTGGACTTAAAGGGAGGGGTCTTAGCCGGGTCCGAACCCTTAGAAATCCCAAGGGAGCAGCGGAGCAGTTTCAGAGTGCCGCGGGAGGAGTGGCCCCAGCCAGCGCCGCAGTCTGCAGTCTCGCTGCTTGTGGGACTCAGCCCTGGGCGTCGCTGCGGGGAAGATATGATTGTTTATGGGTTTGCATGAAAGGCACAGCAGACATGTTTAAATTTATCATTTATTTATTTTTCTAATGGATGTGGAGCGTCGAAGTGAGGGTGGGTTGTAGGTATTTAAAACCGGCGTTCTCAAATAAAGATGGGTGACCTAGGTAGAAAAATAGTGCCTCTTCAGTATTTTGGCACGTCCTTACAATGAAACCGTGTGAAGACTGCTGTGGCTTTCGTTCTCTCTCCTTACAGAGTGAGAGAAAATGAAAGTGCCTTTTCCCTGTAGGAGAGGTGGAAATTTACAGTTTCCCTTTTTTCAGCGATCCTCTTCCATGGAAGCTTCCTCCCCACCCCCATCCCCCATCAAATGCAGCATAACTGTTGAGCGTCCTGTCTTCCCCTTATTCTTTTGACTGGTATGTGGGGATACTCTTTTGGTGGAATCTTGCCATGTACAACCTTCCCTGATACAGTACATCAGAAGAAATTATTATAAAAACAAAACCAAAAATCGACATTTTTATTTTATTTTTTAATGCTCATGCTGGTACCCGTGCTGTAAAGGTTACTTGAACTGTTTTCTGAGGAGAATCAGTGTTTAAGGCTGCAAGTATCCATAGGGATTTTCTGTCGTCAACATCTTCATTTTCACCCATGGGAAAGCAATTGAGGCTTGGAGCAGTTAAATGACTTGCTGGAATCACTGTTAATTAATTTTTAAAAATCTAGTGTCCATTTCCTTGCAATTTAAGTAAAAATAACGCCCTTGCTTTCTACATACATACAGTTTCCTCTGTGCCCCCTTTTCGGGGCATGGAGGTGTGGGGTGTCATATTCCAGGTATTATTTTTGAATATTACATTTGAAAGATAAAATACTTCTTATAGAACCTCCCCCAAGACAGTCTGCAGTCCAGGCCGCTGGCCCAGAAGGCACTATGTAACCTAGACTGGCATTAAATTTATCTTAATCCTCCTGCCTCAGCGTCACAAATGCTGAAGATTATAGGTGTGATCTGCCAACTCCAGCTTCTTTTTTTGTTTATTTGAGACAAGGTCTCACTTTACAGCCCTGGCTAGCCTGGTACTTACTACCCAGTGCAGGCTGGCTTTAAATGGTAATCCTTCTGCCTCAGGCTACCAAAATGCTGGGATTACAGGCTTGCACCACTATACCCAGCTGACAAGGTTTTTGCATCCTTTTGCCAAGACGGTGATTATGTAGCTGTCACCATAACCTCTTGCCTTGCCTCTTTTAGAAGTAAGCATCAAGATTGGAAAAAAAAAATCAGTATGCAATATGGCCAAAATTTCCTTTGAAACAAAGTGAAACTGTGGTGTACAAAAATAAGTGCAATTAAAAAAACATTGGTGAATGTGTGAACAGGCTTCTATCTCTGTGACAATTGAGTTAGGCTTGTGCTTTTAGGAAGACACACTGAATACTACTTCAAGGCCACCTTCTAGTTTTTGGTGGGGTTTCTGCTTTGGCGTTTTTCTCCAAAAAATAAGAGTGAAGTGAAGATGCTTTCTTTATTTTCGGCTGTCTTGAGAACTGAGTGTAATACAGCCCAGGTGCGCCTAGAGCTGGCAGGGGCTTAGGATGAGCTAACACTGATGCTTCGGCTTCTACCTCTGGAGCCTCCCACGACTGTCTCATTTTAAGCAGTGCTGGGGATTGAACCTGGGGCCTCTAGTATGGTAGGTCAGCACTCTACCCACTGAGCTACATCTGCAGCTAAAGCTTAGTTTAAAAAACCACTCAGCATCAATTTAACTGTCACCTTCCTTTTGAGCTAAGTTAACATCCCATAGTCACTGTTAGGGTTACTGTAGCTGTGATGAAACACCATGACCAAAATTAACGTTGAGAGGAAAGGATTTATCCACATCACAGTTCATCACTGAAGGAAGTCAGGACAGAGCAGGCACCTGGACTCAGGAGCTGATGCAGGCCTGCTCAGCCTGAGTTCTTACAGAGCCCAGAGGTGGCCTCATCCGCAATGGGCTGGGCATCCCACTTCAATCAGTAATTAAGAAAATGTCCTACAGGCTTGCCTATAGCCCCGTTTTACAGAGGCATTTTCTTCATTGAGGCTCCCTCCTCTGAAGGCTCTAGCTGTGTAAAGTTGACATAAAACTATCCAGCACAGTCACTGTTGGATTTTTTCATAAGTAAAAAATTATCTGTCCTTTTTTTTTTTTTTTGGTTTGTTTCTGGGGGAGGCCCACATCTGAATGCTTCGTCCATTTGAATGTCACAGACCAGTTCTCCAATATGGGGTTCCGGGCCCCAAACTTGCAACAGCTCATCATTAGCAGTTGATATATATTTGCTGGATGGACAAATATCACATAGGATATGAACCAAAATAAAATAAATGTAGTTTTGAGCTCCTTACCTTGCCCCACCATCTGCCCCAATCTAATTCAGAGCCTTGCCCATGGGCAGCACCAGCCCCAGGGCCCTTCTGGTCCCTCTGAGTTGAGCTTCATTGGACAGCCATGGACTGTAGGTTTAAGAGGAGGATATGTGCTGACTTACCTACTTATTCTGCAGACATTTGTTTAGAGCTTGCTAGGAGCTATGGAAGTTTCAAAGCTGAAAGCTGAATAAAACATGGGTTCGTTCTACTAAGCAAGCATGGTAGCCTGCGCCTTTAATTCCAGGACTTGGGAGACAGAGTTCCAGGCCAGCCAGGGATACTTAGTGAGATCCTGTCTTAAAACCAACCAACCCTTAAAACCAAAACAACAGCAAAATGGGACTAGTTCTACTGTGTGGCAGTCAGTCCCCCAGAAGCTTTCTGTTGCTTCCCAGCACCCTTCAGAACACACTCAGTGTGTTGGTCTTGCCCAACTGGTTTGTAAGTTTCTTAAGGGGAGAGTGGGGGTCTTGTTCTTGGGTCTGTCCTCAGTGCATGATTTAGGCACAGACACAGAGTTAATGTTGGACAAACAACTATTGAGAAAGAGAAAGAGAACAGACTCGGTAACTAGAATTATGGGAGGACCATGTGCCAGCTGGGACTGTGGGTTCTTGTGCCCCTGTACCAGCTTTATACTGGGGAAGAACTCAGGTCCTCATGCTTACCCAGTGAGAGCCTTAGTAGCTGAGTATCTCCCTGAACTTAAAGGGCCATTATTTATTCAGTCAGGACTACAGCCTAATTTTTAAGATTAAACTTATTTGTTTGAGTTGGGAGTGTGCCACAGACCTGTGGAGTACAAGAAGGCTTTCAGGAGTCAGCCCCTCCTTTTACCACATAGGTCTCAAGGATCAAACTCAGTTCTAGGTGGACTGCAAATACCCATATCCACTGAGCCATCTTGCTGACCCAGGGCTATGGCTTTTAATTTTTTTTAAAGATTCAGTCCATTCATCTATCTGTCCTATCTATCTATCTATCTATCTATCTATCTATCTATGATTTTTTATTTGTTTGTTTTTGAGACAGGGTTTCTCTGTATATCCCTGGCTGTCCTGGAACTCATTCTGTAGACCAGCCTGGCCTCGAACTCAGAAATCCGCCTGTCTCTGTGTCCCAAGTGCTGGGATTAAAGGCATGTGCCACCACTGCCCGGCTATCTATCTATGATTTGTTCAAGACAAATATCTTTGTATAGCTTTTCCTGTCTTGGAACTCCAACTCACAGAGACCCACCTGCCTCTGCTTCCTGAGTGCAGGGATTAAAGGTGTGCCTGCCACCATGCCTGGCTAAAACTTATTTTTATCTGTATGTCTTTTGAGTGAGTAGGTACCTATAGACTCCTGAAGGGGTGATCAGATCCTGTGGAGCTGGAGTTACAGGTGGCTGTAAGCCACTAGATATGAACGCTAGGAATCAAAGTAGACTCTCTGGAAAATCCTATCTAGACAGACAGACAGACAGACAAAAACAGACTCCAGATTTTCTCACGCTGTCCCCATGGACAGTCTCTTCCCGCTCTCAGCTCCTGGCAACCACCAACCTTTTTCCATTCCCTGTAGTTTTGCATCTTCCAGAATATCATGCCAATAGAATATAGCATATAGCTCCTTTTCTTTTGTTTTTTTTTTTTTGTGTGTTTTTTTTTTTTTTTTTGAGAATCTCACTATGTTACCCTGGCTGGCTTGGAACTCACTATGTAGACCAGGTTGGCCTTGAACACACAGAGATCTACCTGTCTCTGCCTTCCAAGTGCTGGGATCAAAGATGCACCCAGCTCTTAAAATGTGATTTCTGGGACTAAGAGAGATGGCTCAGTGGGTAAAGTCCCTGCTGTGCAAACATGAGGACCCAAATTCAGATCCCCAGCCCCAGGTAAAAGTGCCAGGTGTAGTCACATGCATCTGTAACTCTAGCTAAGGCATGGGTGGAGGAGACAGATGGACTCCAGAACACACTGAGCAAGCAGTCTAGCAAATCTGACCCGTAGGCACAGAGAGAAACTATTCATAAGCAAAGGCAGGTAGTGCTAGCAGGAGACACACGATGCTGGCGTCTGACCTCCGTTTGTTTGAACAAACATGTACTTTCATGAATAGGTATACATATAAACACTCACACACATATCACACACACAAAGTATATACATTTTTAAAAACTTGATTTCTTTCATCCAGAGTGGTTGTAGTACATGGTAGTGGTTGACTATCTCAGCACTAGAGAGGCAGAGGCAGGAGGATTGCAGCAAGTTCTAGGCTACAGTAAACTGCATGAAAAGTTCGAGGCCAGTCAGGACCATGTAGTGAGACCCTATCTCAACTCCCCTATCCTCCCTAAAGTGAGGGACTTTAACATAGCATTTTAGTGTGTGTGTGTGTGTGTGTGTGTGTGTGTGTGCGCTCTTGAGCACACACACGCACGAAAATACCATCACACACATGTAGAAGTTCTGGATTGTTTTTCACCTTCTACCATGTGGGTCCTGGATCAATATCTTAGGGTCATCAGGCTTAGTGGCAAGCACCTTTACCCACTGAGACACTTTAGTGGCACCGTTACTTGCTGCGGAGCCTGCAGAGCAGCTGCACTGCCTCACCTTTCTTCTAGGTGTCTGAGGGCTACAGTTCCTCACCCAGGCTCTCTCGCCCTCCTCTGCCTCTCCCTTCCTTCCTTCCTTCCTTCCTTTGACAGGATCTTTGTATTGGTTTCAGGCTAAACTCAATTCTTAGACTCATGTGTGCCTTCTACCTCATCTCCTTCCCTTTCTTTGAATATTTTTAATTAAAACAACTTTCCTCATGTAATAATTGTGATTTTATGTCTTTTTAGACATAAAAATGTAAAAAATATTTTGAGTGATCTCACTGCGTCTTCCTTCCCAGTTTATTTTATTTATTATTATTTTCTTATTTATTTTATGGTTCAGGCTGGCCTGAAACTTACAGCAGTCCTCCTGCCTTGGCTTCCTTACTGCTGGGTTTGCAAGTTTGTGCCACCACACACCAGCTATTTATCGCATCTCTTTTCTTTTTTTCTTTTCTTTCCTCTCCCCTCTTGGTTGTTTTGAGACAGGGTTTCTCAGTGTAACCAGCCCTGGCTGTCCTAGACTCGATTTGTAGACCAGGCTGACCTTGAACTCACAGAGATCCACCTGCTTCTGCCTCCCAAGTACTGGGATCAAAGGCATGCACCATTAGGCCCAGGTTGGTGTGTGTGTGTGTGTGTGTGTGTGTGTGTGTTTATTTCTAGATATAGTTCTATTTTGAACTGTTGTCACCTTATAATGATGTGATTTACAATTTAAATACGGGCAAATTTCCCTAAGCAATGGTTTAGGGCCCAAGTAGCATCCCTATGTGTTCATCAGTTGTGAGAGAACTTGTATCTGCCCTGTATCCAACAAGGGCTCATTGTACATTAAAAAGCTTTCTCTCTGGCTTTTTTTTTTTTGGCACACAGCACTTCTGAGGCAAACAGGTGTTTGGCAGCTAATTAAGTATTCTTTCTTTTGTGAATTGGTCAGGCCAACTTTTATAGTTACCTCTGGCAATCCAGCAGCCCTAAATTGTGCGCTGTGGTCCTGAGCTTGCCCTAGGAGAACTGTCTCAGGAATGCCAGCTTTGAGGCTGATCAGAGGGACACAGCTCTTCCTAGGGGTGCTTGGCTAGGGGTTAAGCACAGAGAAGTGCTGCTGAGAATGCTAATTCAAGGATTGGGTCTTTATTGTAAGAATCCCTTAATGTCTTTCCTCTGAGGAACTGAAGCTTTTAAGAGCAGGTGTCTTGGCTGTTGGATAGATAGATGGTACATCCTTCCCCTGTGCCTGGCTGTTGCATCCCCATGAACTGTCAGTCAGCCTCTCAGCAACCAACCAGATTCTCATCATCACAGCTCAGTTGCTTTAAACAGTTCACAGAAACTTGAGAAAACTCTACCTCAGGAGGCTTTGCTTTAGTCACAGCTTCCCCGGACAACTTACAAGGAAGAGCAAAAAATAGGTTCTGCTCCAACAAGCCTCTGTGAACTCTACACGACCCTCCATGAGCTGTTCTCATTTAGGGTTGGAAGGGAGCCTGGTTGTGAAGGTAGAGGTTCAAATTGGTCTCCAGAACTCAGGCTTTCCATAGTGGCCTTTGGAAATGTCAGAAAACTCAAGGGCTATCAAACACTGGAGTTCACTCAGCAGCCTCCAAGGGATCTGGACCCAATGCCTTTGTTCATTCAACCACCGTATAGACTATAGTCTGTTGGTACTAGAAGCTGGGCAGCAAGGTGATGGATGCAGAAACCTGGTCCTCCTGCCTTGGCTTCCACAGGCAAGGGAAGGCCCACATTCCAGGAGGGCCTGGAATTATAGGCCCGGACCACCAGGCCTTATGTTGTCAGAAGCCCTGGAGACCCCATGCAGATTTTTAAGTCAGTAGGAGACAGGGTCAGAATGGTTTAGAAAGTGCTCTGGTTCTCTGTGGAGATTGCATGGGAGGCAGTGAGTTAGGGGCTCTGGTCGTATCCTGGCTGTGGCAGTATTTGAGAGGCTGGTAACCTAGGTCTGAGATTGAGCAGTGCATGGGGGAAGGAGGTAAGCTGGGAGAAGTCTTAGGATGTTGCCGGGTTACATCACGGCTATCAGATTCGAGGGCTGAGAAGAGAAGGCTGGAAACCAGTTCTAGTTTAGAACAGCAAGTCCCAAGGTCATACTGTTCAATGGGAGGCAAGGGCAAGAGAAACAGAAGATTTGGGGGAACATTAGCTTCCCTAGGCACCTTGGCACTGTCTCCGAGAATATACTAAGAGGCAGTGGGCAGGGGCAGCAAAGATCAGGGAGAAATCATGATGGAGGTTCAGGCTGGGGGCCATGAGATGACCTACACTATTGGGGACAGTCAGTCAGATGACTGGATGGGAAATGTGGGAGAATGAGTGAGGGAGACACTGACACTGACTGGCAGGTCCAGCAGGAACAGCCCGAGAGGCAGTGGGAAGCCAGAGCTATCCAGGGTATCTGAGCCTTTGCCCTTAATTCCCAGTGACCTTGAGCCAGCTGGGGTTGTTCAGCTCCTGGGCAAGGCTCCACTCTCCAGCAAGGAGGCTTTGTAGTCTGGACCCTTGAGGAGTGTTCACCCCTTGGTGCTTCCCAAGTATTAGAGTCAGGAGCTGTCTGTGCTGACTTCATTGCTCCTTGTTGCTTGGAGGTATGTGGAAAGGCAGGGTTTGTGCTGAGTTAACATGGCATCACACAGATCAGACTTTGGGAGGCATCTGAGAACACCCCCAGACTGGGCTTTTACCCACAGTCGGGACTCAGTTTATTCTGTCTGTTGAGTGAATCACCTCATCAGGCCTTTTCCTGTGTGACTTTTGGGGACAGACAGTACTAGACTGGTGTTTCATGCTAGACAGCCTGACAAAGGTAAGTCAGGAGGACTGCAGCAGTGGGGCAGAAAGGCAGCTCACACTGAGCTCACATACATGAGGTGTCACAGCCTCATGAGGTTCCTGTGACAGCAGGAGGGACAGAGCTGCTGCAGGCTGGCAGCCCACAGAGGAAGAACTCATTGGGGTGGTTCTCAGCAGTGAGGAGTGACCAAACCCTGGCCATGTGTTCTGTGGTGACTTAGTAGCTAGGAGAGACTTTAGAGACAAAGTCTTCTCAGGAGAAAAATTAAGCATGGGAGCTGAGCAGGATGCTGCTGTGATTTGGGATCAACGTCAAACTCTGGTCAGTAAGCAATCGGCCTCCAAGAGCAAGCCTTTGTAATTACTCAGGAAGGAAGAGTACTGGACACACACACACTAAACAAACAAACAAACAAACAAATGTTTAAAAAATGAGTAAGGGCTGGAGAGTTGGCTCAGCGGTTAAGAGCACTGACTGCTCTTCCAGAGATCCTGAGTTCAATTCCCGGCACATGGTGGCTCACAACCATCTGTAATGGGATCCGATGCCCTCTTCTGGTGTGTCTGAGGGCAGGAACAGTGTACTCCTATAAAATAAATCTTTTAAAAAAAAATGACTCAGACTACAGCTCACTTTGTTCAGACAGAAAGGCTGCTGCCTTGGGACTTAAGGTGAGACAGTCATGTCTCCAAGACTTTCACAGTTAGCTTTGCTTTAGATATTCTCAGGGTGCACCTGCTGGGAAAGCGCCCTAAATAGCTTTGGTAATGCCTCCCCTATCTGTGACCTCCTGCCATTTGGATGTCCTATCTCATGGTGCTCAGACTTTCTTTTCTTTCCAATTATCTATCTGGCTTTTGCTATGTTTTCTAGAAGGATCCCTCAAGTTTGTCATTCGATTTTTCTGCTTAAGTTTTTGTTTCTACTGTCATAGTCTATCAAAATTTCAAAGAGTTCTCTTTTTTTGGTGGTAGTTTTGTTTTAGTGTCTGCTTTCCATTCAGGATTTTTTCCTCAGATGTTCAACAAACTGTTGCCTGCTTATAATTAAGAGTGGGAGACACAGACAACAGTTGAGAGCTTTCAGCCTGGATGGGATGTGTTGTTGAGGGATCCCAAAATCAGTGTTTTTTCATCTTAGACTCAAAGTCCCCAAGAAACCACAGTCTGGTTACAGGAATTCTGGAACTTTAACGGAGGCAAGACTGGTGGTGAGACGGGCATTCCCTCTCCCCCAAGATATGGTTTCTCCATGCAGCCCTGGCTGTCCTGGAACTTGCTCTGTAGACTAGGCTATCTCAAACACACAAATCTGCCTGCCTCTGCCTCCCAAGTGCTAGGATCAAAGGCGTGTGCCATTATGCCCGGCTGGAAGAGGATACTTGAGGAGCTGTGCCAGTAGCTCATTTGTTCCTCTCTTTCTGAGTTGAGGCCTATAATGAGAATTCTGGAATTTTGGTTTCTTTTTAAAAAACATAAAAGTATTATAAGAATATGGTTTTTTTTTAACCCCATATGTGGGGATTTAGGTGTGCTTCTCAGCAGCTGACTATGATTTGTCTCGTGCTCTAGCAGAGGCATGGCATTGCCAGCTGCAGGTAGTTTCTGTGATTGTGTGATGTTTGTAATTCTGGGAATTTTTCAGGGGTTCTTGGTCATTTAGGGAGGTTGGTTACAGTTTGTTGGAGTCGTGCTCAAAGAGAAATAAGAAAGAAATTAGATTCAGAGATCTTTATCTCCTTCTCCCCTCTATCCTTCTTTCTCTCCTATCTAGTGATAGGGAGTGAAGCTGAGGGGATAAAGGGTGGGAAAAAGAAGAAACTACAAAATAGCAGAGACCAGCAATAGAGGCCCACACTCACCAGGTGTCTTGGTTCCACCAGGCCAAGGGGACGCACCATTGTTCTGAGGTGTTGGAGGTGTGTGATTACCCAGCTATGGACAGTGGTGAAAGGTACCCAGTCTGACCACATGCCTTATGCCAGCTCTCGTCTTAACTTCCACAGGTACTTTGTGCTGCCAGCTCCCAAAGCCTCTGAGGTTCTGTGTTCAGTTTGCTAGTTTTTATTACCCTTATTACTAAGTAAGGATGGATGGACACACTTGGACTGGCTTACCTTTGATGGGTGCAAAGCAGCTAGTATGTCTGTCTGGTGTAGAAAATCAGACCACAGACTATAAAATGAGATAGTAGTTAGGAGAACTGCATCCTAGGAAGGAAAGAGGGAAGTGCCTATCAGACAGGCTGGGCTCCACCACAGCCAGCTTCCTAACAGCAAGTGACAGGCTCTTTGGGCTACAATTTTTTTTCTCACTGATAAAAGGCAGTCATAATAAATCTCAGCATTTTAGTGCTGGTCATGTGGGCAGCAAATAAGAGGTGGCTACAGGTTAAAAACAAACATTTGGGTCCAGTGTGGTGGCACTTGTCTTTAATCTTGGCACTTGGGAAGCAGAGGCAGATGGAGCTCTGTGCGTTTTGAGGTCAGCCTGGTGTTCATAGAGAGTTCTAGGCCAGGCAGCCAGGGCTATAAAGTAAGACCTGTCCGCTCCTCTCCAACACACACACACACACACACACCCACACCCCAAACAAAAAACCACAAGCAAACAAACAAAAAAAACCCCAAGTATCTGTGTTATCCAAATCTAGGAATCTCAAGATGAACTAGCTTTCCAGACTCCAGCATACATCTTCAACAAAGTGGTCTTGGGCATAGAGCCATAACGAAGTTGCACAGTATGGAGACTTCACCAGGCTTGCTCTGCTACTTTCCCACTGCTCAGTTGAGGTCAAGTAACCAAGACCACCCCAGCACCTAACCTTCACTGCATGCTCCAGCAGAATATCCCAATTATGCCTGGGTACTTGGAGACATATGTATAGTGTATAGAGATCTGGAAAGAGCTGCCTCCTGTCATTTCACATGAAAAAGAACAATAAAATGTGTTCATAGGAACTTTGAGAAAACTGTTGTTTAGGGGGAGCGTGGTGGTATACACCTTGAACCCTAGGATTTGGGAGGCAGGGGCAGGCACGCAGATCTCTGGGAGTTTCAGGTCAGCCAGAACAACATAGTGAGATCCTCAAAAGCAAAACAAAACAAGTTGTTTGGTTCTCCTCTCCTGGGTTTTTGGAAACAGGGTCCAACTGATCACAGCAAAGGCTTATTCAGACAGGTTATTCTGAAGAAGGTCTGCAGGGAAAGCAATTTTAACTGTTCTCAGCTGTGAAGGTCACGAGTTGAAAGTCCAAAGGAAAGGTGACACGAAATGAATGGGGTGGGGAGGTTCCCAGGTGAGGGCCCTGGACAACAGGAAGCATAGCAGTGCTAAGCTAAGGAAGGACAGACGGTGCAGTGTCAGAGATACTGGAGGCAGAAGGAGCACTGGGAACAGAAGACACTTGGTCTGTGGACTCCGGGGAAGCTCGCATCCGGTCCTTTCTCTGCCTTGCCAGCATTCTTATTTTCCGGGAGCCCCACCTTCTTCCCATGCTTGATTCTGAGCCCAGACCCAGATAGGATGTTTCTTTTTTCCTGTTTTTTTTTTTTTTTTTTTTTTAAATCTTTAGAAGATATTTTTAGAATTATTTTATTTTATGTGTATGTGTGTTCTGCCTGTATGTCTGTGAGCCACACGTGTGTGTGTGTGTGTGTGTGTGTGTGTGTGTGTGTGGTGCCAGGAAAGATTAGGAGAAGGTTTCAAGTCCCCTGGAACTAGAGTTACAGACATTGTGAACCCTGTGGGAATCAAGCCTGGGTCCTCTCAGGAGCAGCAAATGCTCTTAACTGCTGAGCAATGAATGGTCCCAAGCCCCCTTTTTCTGGTATCTTATTGTAATCAATTGCATGGGCTTAGGAGAAGTATTCCTCCTAAAACTGGATCGTTCTGTGTTCTTATTTCTGGTAGGACTATTTCCTGCCTCTAGAAGCTTTCCTGAGATCTTCTTCTCATGCCAGTGTGATACCTACAGAAGTCTGTATTGAAGGTTCCAGAGGGACTTTCAATCTTTGCTCAGATAGACTGGGTCAGGGTAGTCTTGGTACTCTTGAAATTTTGGTCAGATTGTAGGTGTTTAAGAGCACCCCCTGACAAGGGCACTCAAAAACGTCTCTGGTCAAGGATTCCCTAAAGGTAAGTCCAGTCCCTGCACTGGCTTGTCCTGCCTGCTGGGTTCCTGGGATTGAGGAAGGACTCCATTCCATTGAGCTTTCTTCTGAGTGTGCTTCCCATCTGATGTTGGTCTCTGGGGAACACCACACAAGAAATGTAACTGGGATTAGATGCCATGTCCACTAATGTGGTTGCTGGCCATTTCTTGGGTCTCCAAGGTTCACAGGCTTACTGCTTATCACAGGGTATGCACTAAGAGAAACTCAGTGGTTGATAGAGAAGTGAGTTCAGACTGGAGACCAAATGGGGCATTAGTACATGAGCGCCCCTGCTGGTGGTGCAAGACAGGGGCAGCGTCTTTTCTTTAGCAAAAATAGACTGTCTCCCTTGTCACTTAATCACTTTTGTTTCTTCCTTCCTTTCTTTCTCTCTCTTTTCTCTCCTCCTCCCTCTCCCTCCCCCGTTCTCTCTCCCTCTCTCTCTCTGTATGATACTAGGAATTGAACTTTACCACTAAGCTCTCTTACCTTCATTTAAATGTTGAGACTTGGAGTAAGTTATCTGATAGGCCTTGAATTTGTAATCCTCCTGTCTCAGGCTGCTGAGTAACTAGGATTACAGGTGCTCTCCCTTCTGCCCCACAGCCTCTCCTTGATTTTTTGGTCCAAGGTATCAAAATAAGTAAGGTTTTAAGAAAATGGAAATTGTTTTTGTTTCTGTTTTTGTGGCTCTTGCCATCTGCACGTGTTTTTATGACATCACTGTTCCTTTTATCTGAGGCACACTCTGTTTAGCCAACCTTAGGAAGAACAAGGTAACTCCTTTTATTTTATTTATTATTGTATCTGTTGTTATTTTGGTGTTGATTATTGCAGCTAGGACTATGTCCCTGCTAAGGTCCTCTAAAGTCCCCAGGGAAGTCCTCTGTGCTGACCAGCCAGAGAGAAGCTAGCTTCTTGATCTTTAGCTTTCAATTTCACAAAACAGGGGCTAACACAGCATTTGCCTTGAAAGAGAAAGTGGACTCTGCCCTGAAACTTGACCCAGCACCTTTTGGTCTCTGATGTCGGGCAACCGCAGCTGTGCACAACTCAGGGCGCTGGCAGGCAGCCCATGTCATGAATGCCATAACCTTGGGCATCAGAGTCTTATGTAGAATCTGGGTGTGCTAGCCAGTGTAAATAAGCCATCGTCAGGCCAGCTTCAAACCCTTGGGCCCCTACTTTTCTCTAATCCCCTGCCGCTGCCGCAGAATCAAACTTAAATGAGCTAGGCAAGTAACTCCTCAGCAGCTTCAGAGAGGGGTAACCTGTTCTCACCCTGTGGCTGATCCTTTATGGTCTCTCTTACATCTGCAAAGTATAGTTTAGATACAAATAGTAAATTAAAATCTTTGATAGCTGCTGTTTTCTAATGGGAAGTTGGGGGAACCTGTCGTCTGAAGGCTCTGCGTAGCAGTCCTGTGTTAAGAAAAACTGCATTAGCCAGGAAGTGGTGGTGCACACCTTTAATCCCAGCACTCGGGAGGCAGAGGCAGAGGCAGGCGGATTTCTGAGTTCGAGGCCAGCCTAGTCTACAGAGTGAGTTCCAGGACAGCCAGGGATACATAGTGAGACCCTGGTTGGGGGTACAGTTTGGTGGTAGAGCATGTGTTTGTCATACATAAGATCCTGGGTCTGTTGCTGGTACAAAACAACAGCCAGCAAGTGAGTACAGAGAGAAATTCTAAGATGGTGACTGTTCTTACCTGAGCCTTGCTTATGTCTCTCCATGTACACAACACCATAGGCCTCACTGCATTTGTGCAAGGATTAAGGGAAGAGCTTTCCTGATCCATCTGTTTGCAGACTTGTACTTTAAGACAGCCATTGCTTACCTGTATTATCCTTCAAGAATGAAGACAAGTGTCCCAGCGGGCCCCATGGGGAAAGCTCGGAGACCTCTGTTCAAGGTGTGGGCTTTGAACTAGGTCTTCTGAACACTAGGCCCATGTGGGAATGGAGAGCCCCTGGGCTGAGTCACCTCCTTCAGCTCTGAGCCCAGGATAGACCACTGTCTCACAGAACTCCACTCCTCTGTGCTACAGGGTCCTGTGGACATTTCGGCAGATCATCATGCCATCTCAGATGACAGATGGGGTGGGAATAAAGATACAGGACAGGAAGGGAGCTGTCATGTTTGAAGGTGACTGATTTCTGTGGGAGTCCTCATCAAGTCCTGCTACCTTAAAGACCAGGACACCTGTTTTCATGCCTAAAAATGTGTTCTCCAGAACCCTAACAACACTTCAGTTCACTAAACTGTGTGCATGTAGTCGTGTGTGTGTGTGTGTGTGTGTGTGTGTGTGTGTGTGTATCTGGATGTCGGAGGACATCGTTGGGTATTGTGGGTATTGTTCCTCTAGAGCTGACCATCTCGCTTTTGAGATGATCTCTGACAGGGACTTGGGGTTCACCTAAGCAAAGCCTGGCCTGCAAGGCCCAGGAACCCTTCTGTCTGTCTTTCTGGCACATGGCTTGCAAGTACATGCAACCACGCCTGGCTTTGTGTGTGGAGTGTGAGGTTCAAACTCAGGTCCTCATGCTTGTGTGGCCTGAGGTGGATGGTGGGGACAACCCTTTGACTGAGTACTTGACCAGCCCTCGAAGGCTCGTGGTCTCTCTCCCTATAGAGGAGATCTGCAAAGTTGAGGGGACGAGATAGGGTTATATGCTAGACAAGAGTGGAGGCCACTTGATTCCTCGTGCTAAAATGGGCTCTAATCCTTGTTTCCTTTTTGGTATTGGATTAAAGAATGTAGGGCATCGCTAGGATTGGCTGTTAATAATACCCAGGACAAATATATGCTGTGAGAATTCGGGGGACGAGATAAGGCTGTAGGAAGGCTGCAGATGCACCAGTTGGGCATGCCTGTGAACACTTGTGCTTGGTTTGACTTTTCTCATTGTATCTCCACATTCCCCAATCTAAATGTCTCCTGAGCAATATCTTTCATTGCATTTAAATTAAGTTTTGGTAGCAAAAGATATATTCAGCTTGTTAAGTTCAGATAAAGCAGAGGGGGGTGGACTCTATGTAGCTCAGTGGCAGAGCACTTACTTACCTCCCCTACCACATCACAACCCCAGCACAGCCGCAGGGAGGTACACCTTTCATGAGAGAGCATCCTGTCCTGCAAGAGTCATGCAGTCAGCTGAGGTTATTCTGCATTTGGGAATTTAGCTGACTTTGACGAAAGCCTAGGACACCTGCACTTTGATGTGCCTCTACACTCCAAGAGTTCTTCCAACAGAAGACCTCAAAGGAATACAGAGGAGGCCCTCCATACAGCGCTTCCAGGGCACTGTGTTCTGTTTTCTAGTTGGATGGTTTGTTTGTCTGTTTGTACTAGTAGAAGCACAGAGCAACACCAGGGCATGCCAGCAATTAAATCGTTTTGTCTCATAAAGGTAACATTTTGCTCTACATTTTTCCAATTTGCCTGTGCATATATACTTTTAAAGAACAGTAGCATGTACAACATTAGAGAAAAAGGAGGACATGAATGTCAGTAGAGCAGCGGAGGGCATTAGGAAGGGCTTGGTAGGAGGAAAAGGAAGGGGAAATTATGTAATTACATTTTAATCTCAAAAATAAGAAAATTAGCCAGGTGGTGGTGGCGCACGCCTTTAATCCCAGCACTTGGGAGGCAGATGCAGGTGAATCTGTGAGTTTGAAGCCAGCCTGGTCTGCGAGCAAATTCCAGGACAGCCCTGTCTCAAAACTTAATTAATTAAAAGCCCTCAACCCAGGTATTCCCAGTAGAAGGCAAGGAGTTAAGGCACAGAGAGAATAAATAACTTCAAGATCACAAAACAACAACAAAAACCAGTTGTATTTGCATTTGAAACATTGACATGCCAGCCTTCGGTGAAATTCATAGAATTAGAGTGCCCTAGATGTGACTTTGTGGTTTCATGTACTTAAAAATAAAATCAGAGAAAAAGCCAGTTGTACAGTTGTAGGGCTGAAGAGATGGCTGAATCCCACCTCTAGAACCCCATAAAGATGGAAGGAGAGCCAGGCAGAGAGGACCCCATAATCTCAGCACTCAGGAGGCTGAGGCAGGAGCATCACAAATTTGAGGTCAACCTGGACTACATAGTGAGCCTCAAAAAGTAAAATAAAAATCCAAGCTCCTGGTTTTACTTAAAACTGTGGTCACAAACCTCTTATTAGCTTTTAGAACTCTCCAGAAATGCTGAAATGTGGACACTCACGTCAGTGATCTCTGGGAAGATACATGGTGTCTATTTTCCAAATCTTCCACTAACACTTAACCCCCCCCCCCACCCCAGCTGATGACATTCTCTCCACCAGGCCATCACAGTATCCTGTTGTCTCAGCCCATTCTACCCAGGTCAGGTGATCCACGCCACTCCTCTAGACGGGGAGGCGGGATCCTGATCCACCCTTTCTGATGGATCTTATTTTGTTTTTGCCAACACTAAAGGTTCTGATATCTCACCTCTTTCAGAACAAACAAAACCTTCCTGTGCTTTCATATCTCCATTCTGTTAGTTTATTTGTTCTCTGCTACCTTTTAGCAAGTCTTTCTAAAAAGGATTGTCAAGGTCATCTCTCTGTCCTCCCTCTCCCTCTAGTCCATTCTTGTCTCACTGAGAGCCTGTCAAAGTCAGCCAAGCTCATGTCTCTGGAGTATCCTCTAGACCAGGCTGGCCTCAAACCCACAGAGCCTGCCTCTGCCTCCGAAGTGCTGGGATTAAAAGCTTGAGCCACCACCGCCTGTTTGTTTTTATTTTATGTGTATGGGTGTTTTTCCTGTACGTATGTCATTGCACCATCTGCATATAGTGATCACAGAGGACAGAAGAAGGTGTCAGATCCCCTGGGACTGGAGTTACAGAAAGTTATGAGTCACTATGTGGGAGCTGGGAATCAAACCCCAAGTCCTCTGCAAGAGCGGTGAGTTCTCCTCTGCTAAGCCATTTCTCCAGCCCCTAAAGTTTTAGGTTTTTTATTTGATTTTATTTGATTCCCTGGAATTGGAGCTATAGATGGTTTGAAGTCACCATGTTCATGCTGGGAATGGAGCCCAGGTCCTCTAGAAGAACAGCCAGGGCTCCTAACCACTGAGCTACTTCCCCAGCCCCACAAAATAAAATCAGACTCCTGGTATTCTCCTACTGAGCATGTCTCCTCTCTTTGTACCCCTCTGATAATCTCTGCCTCTGTTCCTCTGTTCCTGTCCCAAGTGCTGGGGTTTGTTATGTATGTGTTATGTGTCACATCTGCCTGCTTCTTGCCACTCCATTCACAGCACCTCAAGTTACCTCCCCACCTTCCATGGATCCACAGCACCCATCAGATAAAAAGGAGTTCAATTCCCAGCAACCACAAGATGGCTCACAACCATCTGTAATGGGATCTGATGCCCTCCTCTGGTGTGTCTGAAGACAGTGACAGTGTACTCATATACATTAAACAAACAAACAAATAAATATAAAATAAATAAATTCATCAATGGATGGATCCACTGACAAGCTCCAGGTCTGGTGACTGCTTACCTCTGAACTGTAGTGCATCAGGGACCAAGCCATCAACCTATGAGCCTGTGGTCTACCTCCATGCTAAGCCCATACCTCTTCAGCCCCAAGCAGATGTCAAGCATCTTTTCTTTGTTCCCTACAAGCTTTTTAACATGTTCCTCTCTTTTCTCTATCTGGTGGCTGCCTCTTAGTCAGGACCGATTTCCTGAGGATGGCCTTGCTCCATCCTGTTTGTGCTGTCTCCTGGACCCTCACATATTCTTTTCAAGGCACACAGGAGATGCTTTGGGTGCTGCTTTCATCGAGTGGTTGCTCTCATCATGAGCCTGTGAGTCCTCAGGAGCTGGCTGAAACTTGTGTTGCTCCTCCAGTATCTGCTACACTGCGGGTCCCTAGCCAGCGCTCACTGATGGAGTAAAGGCGTGAACATGTGTTTTCCTATATCATTATTTCCAGTGTGTACACACTGGTCTATTAAAGGAATATAACCTAATTTGCTCAAATGCTTTGTGTCCACTTTTTCACTGCACCACAATATAAGTAAATTAAGTGTCTACAGGAAATATTTTTGAGTATGCTGAGGTCTGTTATGCTGGCATTTAAAATCCTAGGGATCTGGCTGGGGCTGTTTCTCAGTGGTAGAACACTTGCCTAGTATGTGTGGGACCCCAAGTTCAATCCCCTAAAAGTATCAAGAACAATTAAGTCCCAAGATGTAGAAGTATTTCCCTCATATTAATCTTATTTCTGTATTTTAATTTTTGAGGCAGGGTTACATAAGGCTATGTCATGCAAGTACGTAGTGCACTTTGAGCATATCTTCCCATCCAGGATGCAGTTTTATTAACGTAGGAAAATGAGTATATAAAGTAAAAGAAAAACATGGAATATGATCTCAGCTTCATGAAGTTACATAGAAAAGCTAGTATAAACTGAATTAAAAGTTAGCCAAATATATTTTAGGTTGGCAAGGTTACAAATGATTTTTCCTTGTTTCCCTTTTATGGTACTGGGGATTGAACCCAGGACCTTGTGTTTGCTCTCCCAAGGTGTAGCAGACACCGGAGGAGCAACACAAGCTTCTGCCAGCTCCCAAGGCCTCACAGGCTCATGATGGGAGCTTTGGAGACAGTTTCCAGTTATTACCCAGGCTGGCTTTGAACTTGTCATTTTCCTACTTCAGCCTCTTGAAACAAACATTAGATGTATTTTTAATATTATTTATCAGTGTTTTTGACATTTTGCATTGTTTTATTTTGTGCTGCTAGGACTCAAACCCATGCCTTACACATGCTGGGCAAGCTACACCTCCAAGCTACACCCCCAGCCCTTGATTTTTTTTTTTTTTTTTGAGGCAGGCTAGTCTTGAACTCAGCCTACCTTGGCTTAACATTTAACATCTTCCTGTTTTGCCTCCCAGCTGGTATGGTTCCAGGTAAGTCACACCCATCACAGCTTGCTATTTTTGTTTTTAATAATCAGAAGAAAAGTTCCTAAAAACTTGAGAACACTTCATGAGAGGTTGGATTATTGATGGTCAGAAGCAGAGTTAAGACTCTCTGTGTCCTAGAAGGGTAGACAAGGACCTGAGTGCCTCAGACACCTGCTGATGTCTGCTGTGAGCCTTCATTCCCGGGTAATGTGGGGCCTGGCCTTTCAGAGGGGCAGGTTATATTTCCTACAAGGCCTCTGTGGCCATTTAGATATATGCCAGGCCTCTGCAGCTGTTCTTGCAGGGCTGTGGTGTTGTAGAAACTCACATGACTGCTGTGGGGAGACCATGGCACAGTGAGCTCGGAAGGCCTCAGGCCTTCTGACTGTAGAGTTAGGGACTCGTGGGCCTGAGGCCTGGTCTGAGCCTTTTATTTACTTTCAGGAGTGGTTCTCAAATCTAATATCCTGGAGGATGGGGTGGGGTGACCCACAGCTGTCTCCATAGGAAGGCCGGGAAGTCATTGGCCTCTTTGTCATGCTCTCTGAGCCCTTTCCAGATGTCACCTGATTCCAGACAGATTGGCTTCAGGAGCAGAAGGGACAGACAGCTGTCCTCTGAAGGCAGACATTAGGAGCTCTACCAAGATGTGAGACCCCTGCGCTCTCCCATACAGTAACTGTTCGTCCACTAAAGTATTATTTACATTAACATACACTGGTTGTTTATTATAAATGAAGCGATTACTTTTTTTTTTTCAGTTTAGTTTTGGAACAGTATCTCCCTGTATTGTCCATTCTACAGCCTCTGTGGCTCAGACTGGCCTCAAATTCAGAATTTGCCTACTTCACCCCTGAAGTTCTGGGTTTGCAGGTGTGTGGCACGGCCAGCTCAGTTCCACTCTTAATACCTACCGTTATTTACCACATAGATAATCTCTGGGGTCTTTTGTTTTGAAAAGCATAAAGAAGACCTCATTTTTTTTGAGGTCAAAAGGTCTATGAACCATTGAGTTAAGGCGTCCAGGAAAGACCTGCCTCTCTGGTGGCTGCGTGTGGTGGCTGTGTGTGACTCTGTGAGCAGGCTGGTTGAACTGCCTGACTGAGGGAGCAAGCCTGGGAAGATGCTCTAGTGGGCAGGTGTGGACGTCTCTGAAATTACAGTAACATTCTCTCTCTCTCTCTCTCTCTCTCTCTCTCTCACTCACTCTCCTCCCTTTCTTCCCTCCCTCTCTCCCCATCCCTCTCCCTTCTCTCTTCCTCTCTCTCTCTCTCTTCCCCCCTCTCCCTCTTTCTCCCCCCACCCCGCTCCTTTTTTAGAGATCATGCATGATGTGATCAAGAAGGTGAAGAAGAAGGGCGAGTGGAAGGTAAGTAACGAGCAGCTAGTGACTGTGACCGTGAGTTCATGTGTGAGGAAAGCAGGGGCTGGAAGACGGAGCAGCGGGATGAAGCATGCACTGTGCAAGGACCAAGTTCACATCCCCACAGCCATTCAGGAATACCACGCAGGATGGTGACCTGTTTGTGACCCCAGCACTCAGGAGGGTGAGGCTGGCTGGCTGGCTGGGCAGATGGCTGCGTGCACTAGCAGAATCAGGGAGTTCTGGGATCATCAAGAGGCCTCGGCCCAGTAAACATAGTGAAGGCTAATGAAGAGGACATCTGACATCAGCATGTGCATTCCCTCACACACACATGAACGCACACATGCAAACGTTCTCCCTAACCTCCACACACACAAGAAACAAAGAAGGTAGAGCTGGAGTTGGCAGTGATAGAAATGAAGTTGGAGGTGATGGAAGTGAGTGCTGTTCCCAGGCCGGAGGATGGCTTTGTGTGTGAGCTTGGTTCAGAAGCCTCTTCTGGACATGGAGCCAGTGAGATGGCTCAGCAGGTAAAGGTCCTCTGAGGTAGGCATCATCACACTGGCCAGGAGCTAGTGGGACTCTTGGAACTTCCTCCCATGCTGCTGAAGGGGCTGCGCTGTCCATTTGGGGCTTCAGATTTCCCTGGAGTCAAGAGCCCACACATGCCCAGGTTCACTGGGCGTGGGCGCTAACTGGCAAAGGAGAACGTTGAAGCCCAGTTCCGGCCCTGTGGGGTTCTATTTCTGCTCTCACAGGTTCTAGGGGGGAGACCATCTGGTGGAAGCTCACTGGCATGTTTCTCTGTCAACCTCTCCTTTAGGCAGGACTTTGTAGACACCCGAATTCCCAGCTGCCTCTGCAGATGAAGCCAGGGGGCTCCTTACGGCAGCAGAACCTTTCTGACAGGGACTGTCTGCGGTGATGGTTCCCACAACCAGGGCCTCTTCGTGCTTTATATCATGAGGGAGAAAAAAAAATCCTTTTTGCACTGTTAGCTTTTTCTCTGTCCCGTGTGTGGGGTGAAAGGACATGGGGAAGATGAGGCAAACCCTGCAGGGGTACAACATTCTTGTCATCTAGTCTGGGCAGAGATGTGTGCTGGGGAAGGTAGATACCCTGATGGCAGCTGCTCTGAGCCCCATGAACCTCTGAATGGACACTAGCCATTCTCCCACGAGAGCAAGTTATGGCCTGAAAATACCCAGAGTGTTGGTGTCACACATGAGTCTCTCTTTTTTTTTAAATTATTTTTATTTCATGTTCATTGGTGTTTTACCTGCCATGTATGTCTGTGTGAGGGTGTCAGAGCCTCTTACTGTAACTGGAGTATAATTATAGACAGTTGTGAGCTGCCTTGTGGATGCTGAAAATTGAATCCTGGTCCTCTGGAAGGGCAGCCAGTGCTCTTAACCTCTGAGCCATCTCTCCAGCCCACTATTCCATCCTCATTATTTAATTTTGTATTCATGCTTAGGAGTATTTTTACAGTTTGTGAAGTCAAGTCAGTGGGAGCAAGCACTATTGTCTAGAGTAAGGTTGGAGGTAAAATCCAGTGTGTTATCTGAGCATAGCTGTGGGCCACAGGGAAACGCTTCTACATTCTACCTTCCCGAGCATTCTCTGGGAAGCCAGTGAGAGAAGAAGGGCAGGGACTGCAGCCCTGAGCTGTCCTCTTCCTTCCAGGTGCTGGTGGTGGACCAGTTAAGCATGAGGATGCTGTCCTCCTGCTGCAAGATGACAGACATCATGACCGAGGGGATCACAAGTGAGCACGCTCTCTCCACCTTCCCCTGCAGCATGCGCTACCCTCCCTATTCATTACTGCCCTGTGAATTTACACGCTTCCAGCAACCCCTGTGGTAAGACTGGAGTGTCCACAGACTGTTGCTCACAAGAGGCCCACATGGAAAGAGCCAAAGCGCCCACCAAGTATAGAAAGGTTGGGTCTGGTGATACAGCTTGGTGGGCAAGGACATTTGCTGCCGAGTCTGATAATCCACATGTGATCCTTCCCACATGGTGGAAGGAGAGATCCAACTTCCATAAGTTTCCTCCAGTTCCATGTACACACACACACATATACACACACGCACACATAAACATACACATATACACACATACACATACACACGTACACACACATATATACACACACGTACACACACATATACACATACACACGTACACACACATACACACACACATACACACACATAAACATACACATATACACACATACACACACATACACATATACACGTACACACACATATACACATACACACGTACACACACATACACACACACACACACACACACACTAACCCAGTCAATAATTAGGAAAAAAGAGGAGATGGTTGGTTGGATATGGAGGCACATGTCTGGGATTTCAACACTCAGCAGTCAAGAGGATTACCATAAATTCAAGAATGGCCTGGGCTATGGAGTGAGGATTGGGTCCAGCCTGGGCTATGAGTGACATGCTATGTTTTGTTTTTTTTTTAAAAAAAGAGTAGAATGCTCACAGCAATGGAAACAGGCAACCTCTTACTGTTCACAGTTACACCACTGAGTCTAATGAATACTAGAGACAGAAAGAAAATGGGTAAGGAGATGGTTCAGTCAGTAAAGTGCTGGCCGTATAATTATGTGGGCTAGCCTTGTGTGGTGGCTCACATCTATAATTCCAGCACTCCAGAGGCAGAGGCAGGAAGATCTCTGAATTCAAGGCCACTCTGGTCTACGTTACCTTGCCTATGTCTATAAAGAAGATATGTAAACCAAAGCCCCCGGCCTTGCTTCATCTGGGAGCTGTTAGAAGTGCAGTCACATGGACCATGTGTTTCCAGTGCCTCATTAGGAGTGCACAGGAAGGTGTCTTCTCTGTGGCTCCATGTACAGAACTGCCAGCTGAACCTTGGGTCCCGTGTACTTGGCAAGTGCTCTCCGCCATGAGCTGTATCTCCAGCTCAAGGGAGTTGGTGACAGATGAACCCATCATGGAATTTGAAAGGAATACTAGGGGATCATTCAGATGAGAAGAAACTGAAGGCTCCTCTGAGTACAGCTCAAGGATGTTAGTGGAGTTGGGGGGCCTACAATGGTGAGATTCCATGGTTTCTGATACCTCAGGTGAAGTGAAGCAATGGGCTTCATTTCCAGAGAGCATGGTGCTTAAAGAAGGGTAAGGCTCTCTGTGGGTTTGTGTGTGCTAGCCTGAGGGCCTGCCAGATGTCCTCTAGTTTTCTTAATCACTGTGGGCTGTGTCTTTGTCTAGTTGTGGAAGATATCAACAAGCGCCGAGAGCCGCTCCCCAGCCTAGAGGCCGTGTACCTCATCACCCCGTCTGAGAAGGTAAATCCCTGTGTTCCCTGCTCAGGCTGAGACTCTGGGCTTAGGCTCTGTGGCACAGAGCACCTGACATTTCTAGGTTAAGTATGCCTTTAACATGCTGCTCTCTTTAAGCATGTTGTCAGAAGCAGGCAGGGTGGGGCCCTTGTGCAGTGAGAAGGAAGGCACATGTGCCTTGGGAAATGCAGTCGCAGTGCAGAGTGGACAGCCAGAGCTGGCACCCCCAGCACCCCTCTCAGGAGACTAGGTCCCCTCATGCTCTCCAGATGGATCTACCTCTGGGCTTTGGTGTTTTATGATCTGTGGGGTATTTCTTCAGTATCCAGCCTGTACTCAAATGCTTCCACCGTGGTTCAGATCAGATTCGTACAAGGACCATTTTCCCCCTTTTGGCTGATAGTTTTTGCCAGATGTATTGTTTGTTTTTGTTGTTGTTGTTGTTTTTTATTTTTGTCACCTTGACCCAAGTTAATCTGGGGAAAGGAACTTTAGTTGAGGAAATGCCTCCACCAGATGATCTGTAGGCAAGTCTGTAGGGCATTTTCTTGATTAGTGACTGATGTGAGAGGCCCAGCCAATGTGGGCAGGGCCAATCCTAGGCTCAAGTGATCCTGGGTAGTATGTGTTTCCAAAAGCAGGCTGAGCAAGAGAGCAAGGCAGTCAGCAGTGCTCCTCCACAGCCTCTGCTTCAGCTCCTGCCTCCAGGTTCCTGCCCTGCCTTGCCTCAGCAGTAGACATGTTACCGAACTGTGAATTGAAGTAGGCCCTTCCCTCTCCCTGTTGCTTTTGCTCATGGTGCTTTAGCACCACAATAGAAGCCCTAAGGACTCTTTCATGTTTTTAAAAAGATCCCTCAGTCTTCACACATTGCTTTCACTTTCAAAATCTGGCCTTCAAGTTTCTGCTAAACTGCCAGAACATCCGTATGAATCCTCTCGAAGGTTCTGAACAGTTTTGTGAGTCCAGGTTCTGGAGTGAACCACATTCTGGAGTAATTGTACCTTTAAGTGCTCAAAGCTGGTTACGACTAAACACAGTGCTAGAGACAGACATCAGAGACCATTGCCATAGTGCAAGGAGCCTGAAACTAGTGGATTCAGTCAGATTTCTAAAATTGAATTTAATGCCACCTTTCCCTCCCTGTTCACAGTCTGTCCACTCTCTCATCAGTGATTTTAAGGACCCACCAACTGCTAAATATCGGGCTGCACATGTGTTCTTCACAGACTGTGAGTACTCCATGAGCTGCTCCTTCTGGCCCAGGTTGGCATTTCCTCAGGGTTTCACTAAGCCTGAGCCAGGGCAGGGCAGCAAGAAATGGGTGTTGCTGTAGTTATTTGATCTTCTCTCTTCAGCAGATGAGAGTGTAAGACACACACATGCACAAATGTATATACATACATGCGTGCACAGGAATACACACACACGTGACTGTATACACACATGTGCACAAGTGTACACACATGCATGTGCATGTACACATACACATGCACAAGTGTACACATATACATGTAAGTGAACACACACTTACACATGCACAAGTGTGTACACACACCCAAGTATACACACATAATGTGAGTATACACACACATTCACAAGTGTATACACACACATGCACAAGTGTATACACACACACATGCACAAATGTATAACACTATCAGAAGGAGAAGTAGGAGTGGTTTTTCTGATGAAAGAGCCCACCCGGCTCCTGCTCTGGGAGCACCGGCCTCCTGCCGAGCAAAATTTCCAGGAGCTCCATTCATCACACAGCCATTCAAATGTCTCCAGAGCCTGTGGGCTATTTCCGCGAGGTCTTCAGACTGGAACTGTTCCAATCAGCTGACCAGAGCTGGCTTTCTGATTTTGTGCTGGATTGTGTGTGGATAAGTTTTTGGGAGTGGGGCAGCTACAGCCATAGAGTGGCACGACTCACTGCTCTTCTCCCTCAGGGTTGCCCCAGTCCCCACTGAGAAGGCCAAGAAGGAATACGACCTCACAGGCACTGGTGACCACCAGTGGGGCGCCTCCTGGCACCTCAAGATGTTTCTCCACCAGGGCCTTCCTGTGCTGTTGCTCTCAGCTTCCCTGTGGTTTTCTCTTTATCATCAGCTATGTGTGCTTTCTTCTTCACCCTTTCTTAATGGCTTCTGCTGCTTGCTCTCCCTTCCCTGGAAGCAACCTAGTTTTTATTAGCTTGTGTATTGCAGTCGGCTGCTGTTTGCTGGGTTGAGGGCCCTGCTGGTACTTTTCCATCTCCGGACCTCATGGTGCTGGATATCTGAGGACGGGGTGGAGTTATTACTAGGTGTCTTTTTAGAATCTGAGCGAGAAGAGGTGCAGTGACGTCATGGCTGTTGACTGAGCTGGCAGATGGATGGACGGATGAGCAGACGGAAACCCCACTGTCTTCTCATTCTTGCAGCATGTCCAGATGCCCTGTTTAACGAGCTGGTAAAATCCCGAGCAGCCAAAGTCATCAAGACACTGACGGAAATCAACATTGCGTTTCTCCCCTATGAGTCCCAGGTGCGGTCTGTTTCTGTGCAGATGTATATTTAAGGGAAATGGGCTGCCATGGCGTCTGCCCAGTGTCCTCATCCCATTCCCAGGCCCTTACTGACTGCAGTAATCTCGGTGCTGCCCGGGCCCCACTGATCACCACACACTCCTCTTCACTGGCTCCCTGAATAACCCAAAGTATCTGTTCCTGAAAGAGGGAAGAGGAGGAAGGGCAGACGCCAGAGCACCCATCTGCTGCATAGGCGGCTGCTTTTATTGGCAATAACCCCAGCTTGTCGTGTGCTCAGAGAGCAGATGGTCACCTCCATCATAAGCTGTTAGCACTTCATCCACCCTTCCCCGGAGGTTCCAACAGCAAAGTCCTCCCCATGGAAAAACTAAAGCTTTTATCTGGGCAAAGGTAAAGCTGACGGAGAATATATGACATTTATTTGAGTATTTTAGGCCTCATCCAAATGTTTTCCCTTGGCAAAGGGAATCAGAAGCCACAGGATTTGTCTTTGCTCTGTGGTGTTGAAAGATGAATCCGGGATCTTTATAGATCAGCTCCTAACACCGTGGAGTAGCCTATTGTTAGACAGGGGCTAGCTATAGCTCCAGTGGGAGAGTGGTTGCCTAGAAGGCGCAAAGCCTGGAGCTGGGTTTTTATAAACTGAGTGTGGTGGCAAGTCTGTATTCCTAGCACTTGGGATGTGCATGGAGGCAGGAGGATCAGGAGTTCAAGGTTATCCTCAGTTATAACATGTTAGAGGTGAGGTGGGCTATGTGAGACCCTGTCCCACCCCACCCCCCAAAAAAATAGGAGAGAGGAGAGAAACGGGTGGGGAGAAGGAGAGAAAAGAGACAAGGAGATACAGCATGAACGGCAGAGCTGGCTCCGTGCCTGTTTGCTCGCCCTGAAGCCTGTCTCCTCTTGGAGAGCTGTACTGTACTTCTCTGTAAACCCATCATCACCGAATGAAACAAAATCCAGGGTTAGCATATACAAGCATATTATTTTTCAGAAAGCATGAGAAAGTAGGAGATTTAAAAATCAGTTTTTACCAGGCACACCTTTAAGCCTAGCACTTGGGAGGCAGAGGCAGCAGACCTCTATGAATTTGAGGCCAGCCTGCTCTACAGAGTGAGTTCCAGGCCAGCCAGAGATGCATAGAGAAACCCTGTCTCAAAAGTAAATAAAATAAAACAAATCGTATTTTAAGGTAAACATATTATCAACCCTATAACCCTTAGGCTTCTGAAGTCAGAAAGTACCTCAAATCTAATACCAGCCTGAGCTAAGGAGTGAGTTCCAGGTCAGCCTGAACTACAGAGTAAGGCCTACTCTCCATCACCACCACCACCACCACCACTTTTACAAGGAGGTCCATGTAGTTTACACAAGTGAGAACTTGAGAGAATCCTGATAGTACACTCCATCTTAAAGAGGGAGTCTAACTTCCACAGCCCTTTACAAAAAGGGGTGGGAGGAGCAGGAGGAGGGAGTACTTAGAGCAGTCTGCTGGAGACAGGGTATTATTAAACCTATAAAAAGCTCCCTTATTTGCCCACAGTTGTGGCACAATCTCCAGATCGTGCTTTGTTTATTAAAAGCAAACTCAAACTGGCCTATGAACCCTTACACTGACCTCCAGCCTCGCTCACTTAGGTGCACACACCTGAGATCTTCGGCAGCACCCTTCCCTCCTTACGACCTCTTCTGCTGGCAGCAAACACCTCACCTCCTTGAGACCCTTCTCAGACTTCCCTGTCCCATGAGTCGAGGCACACATGTGCACACCGTGTGTACACACACCCATGTATGCACCCAGCCCCAGCCATCTAGGGCATTCTCTGCCTGCTTCACTGTTTCCTCAGCTGTTCACGGTTCTCGACCCCATACAGTTCATTTCAGGGTGTTTAATGTCTGTCTTCCCTGTTATGTGACAGACTTCTTGGGAGTGGGAATGTTCTGGTCACTAACAGTTGAAGTGCCTGCAAAAGCATGAGCAGGCCACCAGGGTGACAGATGGACAGATGGACAGACGGATGCTCCAGCTGCTCCCCAATAGGACTTACACCCCCTGTGTGGTTTGTTGCCCCTAGGTGTATTCCCTGGATTCTGCTGACTCTTTCCAAAGCTTCTACAGCCCTCACAAGGCTCAGATGAAGAACCCTATACTGGAACGCCTGGCAGAGCAGATCGCAACCCTGTGTGCCACCCTGAAGGAGTACCCAGCTGTGCGGTATCGGGGGTAAGGCCACTGCTAGACTGCTCTGGGTGGCATCTTTTGTGTCCCACAAATACCTGAGGTCAATCCCTAGAGCCAATGAAAAGATGGAAGGAGAGAACAGTTCCACAAAGTTGTCTTTGGACTCATATACGTGTGCCATGCTCATATGCTCTTCCACAGATCATAAAGTAATTAATAAATAAATATATTATTACAATGATTTTATCTGTTAGCACATTTAGAAAAGAACATAATACATATTTGGCTATTGAATGATTAAAATATAAACCTCTATGCCACAGCAGTGCATATTTCCTAATTTTTAATCTCTTTGAAACGTTTTCAAACCAACTTATCTTTGCAAAGATTTTGAAAATAAAATACAAAGTCAGGCTTGGTGGGGTGCATCTGCAATTATAGCACTTGGGAAGCTGAGGCAGACAGATCGGGAGTTCCAGGTTGCCCTCAGCTAAAAGAGAGGAGGGAACGGGGTGGGAGTGGCGGGTGAATAATTTTCTAAAGGTCAGACTTTGGATTTTTTTCTGACAACTTATTTCTTTTTATGTTTATTGGTGTTTTGCCTGCACATATATCTGTGCGAGTGTGCCAGATCCCCTGGAACTGGAGTTACAGACGGTTGTGAGCTACATCTCAGTGCTGGGAATTGAGCCCAGGTTCTCTGGGAGAGAAGCCACTGCTCTAAACTTCTGAGCCATCTCTCCAGCCTCTTTCTATGTATTTTGAGACAGGCTCTCTCTGCGTAGCCCTGGCTGTCCTGAAACTTGCTCTGTAGCTCAGGCTGGCCTCAAACTCAGAAATCTGCCTGCCTCTGCTTCCCAAGTGCTGGGATTAAAGATGTGAACCAAAATATCCAACACTAAATCTTTTTCAAAAGATTCAAAGACTAGGGGCTGGAGAGATGGCTCAGCAGTTAGACTACTAGTTGTTCTCCAGAGAATCTCGGTTCAATTCCTGCCACCCACATGGAGCTCACAACTGTCTGTAACTTCAGTTCCAGGGCATCTGACACCACGCAGACATACATGCAGGCAAAATGCCAGTGTACATAAAAATAAATAAATCTTTAAGAAAAAAATAAAGTTAAAAAGACTTCATTTTATCATCTTTAATATTATAAGATAAATATATGTTATAAATTATTTATGTTATAAATTATTTATTTATATGTTATAAATTATTTACAAGATATAATAAGGATAATAAGTATTACCCTTAGTGCATGTTCATGTGTCTGTATGGTACATGCACTAATGCAGGCAGGCGCATTCAGAAGCCAGGAGTGTCCGACTCCTCTGGAGCTAGAGTTATAGGCAATTGTAAGCCATCTGACGTGGGTGCTGGGAATTGAACTTGGGTCCTCTGGAATTGCAGTAGGTGTTCCTAACCTCTAGGCCATCTCTATAGCCTTTGGGTTTTATGAAGTCATTGAGTCATCACTTGCTGTGGCTGAGTGCTGGGAGGGGATTTTAAGCTAAAGGCACAGCCCCACCCTCAGAAGCTTCGGGTGGAGGGCAGTTACTGATGGATGCCTACCATACATGTGCAGGCCACACTCACCATGGCCCAGGAAGCCCCGGTGCCTTCAAGCAGCAGACCGAAGTGACGGGGGAATCCAGAGCAATCAGAGGCCTGTCAGCCTAGGACAGGGTGGGGCTGGAGGTTATAGTGCTTATGTGGCAGGCCTTGAAGAATGTGATCAGATCACAGCAGATGGGAAAGAAAGGGTGTGGGCATTTGTATTGACACTTGCTGTTGCTGTTGGCACAAGCAATGGCTTTGGGAAGTCAGAGGGCAAGTGAAGTCTGGCACAGTAGCCATGTAGGGCAGCTTTAATTTCATGAGACCTCCTGAGGGGTTGGGACAGGGGAGCAAATCAGTTTTGAAGACGACGAACTGAGCAAGAGTCAAGGCAAGGAGAAGCAGAAGAGGCAGGTCACCAAAGGCAGAGCAAAGGCCTGGGCTGTGATGACAGCCATGGTCTGAGGAGCAAGGGCTCTGTGCATTTCAGGCCCAGCAGATGTGTGAGGCTCAGGGCCACCAGTGTATGACTCTGAGCAGAGTGCTTTTGAAGGCCACAGGTTGGACTTGCCCTTATTTCCTGGTCTGCTGAAGCTTGGGACCATAGAAAGAATACCAGTACAAGTTAAGAATGGGGTCGAGGCCATCTTCCTGACCTAGTAGCAGGAGCTATGGTTGGCACTAAGGTCGTGGATTACAGCCATATCATCTCCTGGAGGCAAGGGGATTTGGAGCAAAGATGATTTCTGCTTTCACGTAGGCTAGAAGAAGAAATGAGAAAGAGTGTTACAGGCTGGGCCCTGAGTAGAGATTTTCATTTTTTAACTACATATGTAACACAGGGGTTTGTTTGTTTGTATACTTTTGAGAGTGTCTTACTGTGTTAGGCCAAGCTGGCCTTAAACTTGTGGTAGCTCTCCTTCGTCAGCCTCCCAGGTACCACCATGCCTCATACACGTGGGTGCATTCTTACTGTAAAACTCCTAATACAGACCATGCTCCCACCCCTTCCCTTGTCCATCCCGCCCTGCCCTGTGTTCTGCCTGGAGGCACTTGCACTTGGCACATTGTCTGGATGCACAGGTGGCTCACCCTCTGTCTTTCTTCTTGTGTCAGGGAGTACAAGGACAATGCCTTGCTGGCTCAGCTGATCCAGGACAAGCTGGATGCTTATAAAGCTGATGATCCAACAATGGGGGAGGTAAGTCTGGCCTGGGACCACAAGGTTCTCATTTTGAGTAAACAGTACTTATGTGGCAGACCTTGGGCCAGCATGCCCCTGCAGCTCACCGAGCATATGTGAAGGCTGCTTTTCCTGTCTCTGGTGGAGTGCCCAGTGCCCCTGGGGCAGGCTGATGCAGAAACGTTCAGTATGGCTAGGGCAGCCAGTTTGTTCCTGCTTGCCAGCGTTCCCAGCTCCAGCCGAGTGTCCAGAGAACTCCCCAGTAGCAAAATGGGGTCCTCGCACCTCAGTCTGGTGTTTGCATGTGGACCATGTGTGCACAGTTCTGTGTACTTTTAACACATACCTAGGTTTGTGTAACCAGCACTGCCGATAGGTCCAGCTCAGCGGCAGAGTCAGTGTTCACTTAGCATGTGTGAGACCCTAGCTGATTCCTAGACACTGAGCTGTCCCATCAGCACTGTGGATTTGTAATTGGTCCCCTCAGTGCTCGGCACTCCAGACAGCTGGTCACCGGATGTGTAATGAACTGGTGCTCTGTTGCAAAGCTCCTGTGGCCCCAGCTTCAGGGCGGTGTCAGAAGGTCCTTAGTAAACTGGTTCCTTGCCCGGAACTGCTGGTGCTCCTGTGAAGCAGCAGGCACAGTGCCCTTTGCTGTTTGATGGGCTTGCTCCCGGGGGCGCTCTTCCTGCTGCCTTGTAACACAGAGGCTCTGCTACTTGGTTGGACGGCTTTTGAAGCCTCTCCCTATCTCTTGCCAGGGTCCTGACAAGGCACGGTCCCAGCTCCTGATCCTGGATCGTGGCTTTGACCCCAGTTCCCCTGTGCTTCATGAACTGACGTTTCAGGCTATGAGTTATGACCTGCTGCCTATCGAAAATGACGTTTACAAGTAAGGATTATTGACAGGGTTCACGAGACTAGCTCTGCGGACAACTGGAATTCCTCTGATTAAGAACAAGGGTGTTTTTGTGGTTTTTAAAATTTTTCTCTTTTTGTATGTACATACAGTATACGTGCATGTCATGTGTGAACACGCACGCGCGTACACACACACGCACACACACACACACAAGGGTAGGCCCATAATTAATGTTGGTTGTCATTTTTTAAAATCACGTTCTGCCTTATTGAGGCAAGGTCTTTAACTGAACCCAGAGTTTGCCAATTTTGACTAGTTTATCTTTCCAGTTTACCCCAGGCACCTCCTTGTGTCTGCCTCTCCAGTTTTGGATTACAGAGGGCTGCCAGCCCTGTCCCACATTTGTGTGGCCTCTGGGCATCGGAACTCTTGTCTTCATCAAACTTATGTGGCAAGTGCTGAGCCATTTCTCCAGCCCCCCAAAAGAATGTTTTTAATATTAGAAAAAGTATGAGCACTGATATAATTTCTTAGATAGGTTTTCTGTGGGTTTCCCCTATCCATGTGTCATTCCTACATGCCTGCTGACAGGACAGAACATTAAGTCTTTTTTCTATAGCTCACATCACTTCAATTCATAGCTTCTTAGATGTGTTGACAGGTTGGTTTTATGTGTGTCTTATTCAGAATTGAAAGTTCTTAATTACAGATCACAAAATATGATTGTAGTAAAATATTTCAGCAGAGCTCCTGAACATTCTGTGCACTGGAACTGCTTTCTTCTTTATAAAAAAAAAAGAAAAAGGAAATTACCCATGATGTAATCTTGGCATTCAGGAGCCCAAGACAGGAGAGTCATGAGTTTGAAGCCAGTCTGGACAACTTAGTATGAGACCCTGTCTCACAACAAAGAATGGCTTTACAATGAAGGTTCTGGGGCTGGGGAGATGGCTCAGTGGTTAAGCAAGGATCCAAATTTGATTTCCAGCACACACATGGTAACAAACAACTACTTTTAACTCCAGTTGCAGGAGATCTGATGTCCTCTTCTGGTCTCCACGGACACCAGGCATACATGTGGTGCATGGACACACAGGCAAAACATAAAATAAACAAAATCATTCTAGGGCTAATGATTCTAGAGCTGGAGAGATGGGCTGGGTTAAGAGCACTTGCTGCTCTCGCAGAGGACAGGGTTCAGTTCCCAGGACCCACATGGTGGCCTAAAGCGATCTGTAATTCCAGTTCAGAGCAACTGACCCCTTCTGGCCTTTGTGGGCACCTGGTACTCACATGGTACACATAAATGTACAGGTAAATACTCGTACACATAAAATAAATGCATCTTTGTAAAAATGAAGGTTCTTCTGGGTGTGGACTTCTCTAATCCCAGCACTCAGGAGGCAGAGACAGGAGCATCTCTGAGAGTTCAAGGTCATCCTGGCCTACATCATCAAGTTCCTACTTAGTTATGTATAGCCAGGACTACATACAGGTACTCACTCTCAATTAATTAACTAATTAATTAATAATAGAAATGAAGATTCTGAAACTATTCATGGTTTTCAGTCTTTGTCCCTTTTGGTTACTGGGGTTCTGGCCTCTGAGCACTCATGATCCCATGTGTAATGATATGCCGAGGACCCATCACAGAGACAGGTGGCTGGTGTTATGAGCCACGCCTGGGTCGTCACCTGGTAGTCAGGAGAACAGGTGTTATCCTTAGAAACTGAAGGAGACAGCTGGGTGTGGAAGTGCACACCTGTAATTCCAGTATTCAAGGGGTGGAGGCAGGAGGATCAAGAGTTCAAGTCCTGCCTTAGCTATTTATGGAGTCTGAGGCTAGCCTGGGATATGTGAAATACTGTCTCCTGGGGGCAAAGGTGATGCCATGAGGTCTCCAGCCTACCCAGGCCCTGTCTCCTGTAGGTATGAGACCAGCGGCATTGGAGAGGCTCGGGTGAAGGAGGTGCTTCTGGATGAAGATGATGACCTGTGGATCGCGTTGAGGCACAAGCACATCGCAGAGGTGTCCCAGTAAGAACTCTGACCGCCCTTCCCCAGGGCAGGCCCTCAACCCTGGGCCCAGAGTGACCATGCACACTCAGCAACCTGGGGAGTGAGCTCATCCCCTTGACAAAGTTACCCACATGCTAGCCAAGATGGACAGGTCCCTCCTGTTCCTCGAATGTGTGCTTCTCCAGCTTCACCAACTTAAAAACTCCACCCCTCGTCAGGCGGTGATGGCACACACCTTCAATCCAGCATTCAGGGAGCAGAGGCAGGAGGGTCTCAGAGTTGCAGGACAGCCAGGGCTACACAGAAAAACCCTGTCTCAAACAAATAAACAACAAAACAAGGAAAGAAAGAAAGAAAAGGAAGAAAGAAAGAAAGATAGATAGATAGATAGATAGATTCATCCATGGGCTTGGGGTGGGATGTTGTAGCTTAGTGGTAAAGCCCTTTCCTGGCCTTGACAAGGTCCTAGATTCAACCACCAGCTCCACAGAAATAGTGCTTTAGTAAGGGTGGGTTTGTTGTGTTGTTTTGTTGTTGTTTGGTTGGTTTTGAGACAGGGTTTTTCTGTGTAGCCCTGGCTGCCCCTGGAACTCACTCTGTAGATCAGGCTGGCCTCAAAGTCAGAGATCCCCCCACCTCTGTTGGGATTAAAGGCCTGTGCCACCACAGCCGGTGCTGGGTAGAAACACTGACCCATATTTCCTGCTGTGTAAATCTGTTTATCATTTAGCTGTGTACTACATATAGTTGTACTTTCCAAACACAAAACATGAGTGGCTCAATGTGTGTGCATTTGGAAAGGCAGAAAGACTCTAAACACAGTGGACAGTCCAGTAGTGACCCCTTTGTCCTGAAATCATCTGACACACACTGCCCTGGAGACCAGTGGTTCAGAGTGTCAGTTAGAGCAGTATGTGCCCCTCACTTTAAACGCATACCTCAGTGGGAAGAGAAGACACTTAGTCCTGAGGAAGGCTCCACACGGCTTCAGTGGTCGCTGCAGAGAGCCCTGGGCACTGTGTTGAGCATGGCTGCCTCCCCTCATTTTGCAGGGAAGTCACCCGGTCTCTGAAGGACTTTTCCTCTAGCAAGAGGATGAATACTGGAGAGAAGGTAAGCCTGCTGGTGTCCACAAGTCCTGGGGTCAGTGAGGGATGCCAGTGCCCAGGCATCCTGGGGGTCAGCCCCTCTTCTCTGTGTCCTACCAGGGAGTAGGCGGGGCCATATTTCTCCCTTCACTGTTGTGCTTTGTTTTTGCTTTTAAGATTGCTGTCTGGGGCTCGGGTGTATAGCTCAGTGGTAGAATGCTTATTGATCTTGCACAGACCTTGGGTTTGATCCCCAGCACAACAGACGGATGGATCCTCTCTGGAACCCCATGGCTTTCAGTGTTTGTGAAGAACTGCTTTCTCATATCTAGAAGGCTAAGATTTGCCATTTAGGAGCATAACTGATCTTAAGCCAGAAGAGTCATGCGAATTTTTTTAGCTTATGGTAGACTTAGAATTCCTAACCTGACCTCCTGAAATCTCCCCTAGCTCTGGCCTCCTTTACTCTGTTAGAAATGTCATGCCCAAACCAAAAACAAACAAATAAAAAAAATGCTGGGCAGTGGTGGCGCACGCCTTTAATCCCAGCACTTGGGAGGCAGAGACAGACAGATTTCTGAATTCGAGGCCAGCATGGTCTACAGAGTGAGTTCCAGGACAGCCAGGACTACACAGAGAAACCCTGTCTCGAAAAAACAAAAACAAACAAAAAAACAAAGAAATGTCATGCCCAGCCAGGTGCGCTGATGCTTACCTTTAATCTCAATCAGGATGGTCCAGCAGGTAACGGCCCTTGCTGCCAAGCCTGACGACTTTAGTTCCCAGAACTCACATGTCAGGAGAAAAACAACTCTTTCAGTCTGTCCCCTGAGACTTCTATAAGTATGCTGTGGCATTCATGCATGTGTATTGCATACATACACATAGTTACTTAAAATATAATTTAAAGAGCTGGAGAGATGGTTCAGAGATTAAGAGCAATTACTGTTCTCGAAGAGCTCCCAAGTTCTGTTCCCAGCACCCACATCAGCTCACCACTGCCTGTAACTCCATCTCCAGGGGATCTGATTCCCTCTTCTGACCTCCAGACTCCTGCATCCAATTGTGCCAGTCCACACACAGGCATAGAATTGAATACATCTTTTATGTCCGTGAATGGACACTTGTGAAATCTAATGTAGCTGCTACCCTGCCGTGTGCATCCAGCTTCACAAGGCTTCATTAGGGCTAGTGACACTGTGCCTCCTTCCTTGTAGACCACCATGCGGGACCTGTCCCAGATGCTGAAGAAAATGCCCCAGTACCAGAAGGAGCTCAGCAAGGTACGGAGACCCCCAAGCCAGACTGACTCAGAAGTGTGGGACAGCTCACACCCTGCTGCCCTAGGCAACTCATAAAAGTCCACAGGTCCTAGAACAGAAGGAAAGGGAGGCTACTTCCTCCTGCTTTCTTCTCTCTTCCCTGTCTTTCTCTTTTCTTCTTTTTCCTCCCTTGCTGTTGACCGGAGGCCCCAGTTCTTACTACACAGGCCTTAGCTGGTGCTGGCTGTCCTCACACAGCTGCTGGCCTCCCTCAGAGGCGCTGATCTGAGAGAGGACCAGGAGGCATCAGGGCTTCTGGGTCCTGATCATAAAGGTGAAAGGATATCACTTGCCTGGTGCTGCACCCAGCCCACGATCAAGCGGCTCCACTCTCCTAAAGGATCTCTCCCACTTCTGCAGGCTGTGGTTTACCCCCCACTCTCCCAGTTATTCGTTATCTTTTGTTCCCGCCGCCGGTACTGGAGTCCTCTGTGAGGACACTCGGAGTACTGTGAGTCTCTTCACTGAATCTTGTGCTTCCCCTAGTATTCGACTCACCTGCATCTAGCTGAAGACTGTATGAAGCATTACCAAGGGACCGTAGACAAACTCTGCCGTGTGGAGCAGGTAAGATTGTCTTCCTTTCTTTCTGCATGGCAGAACTTCTGCCCTACCTATTCACCTCATTGAATTTTAACCTCTAACCCTGAACATCTTACAGAATCGTAGGATCTAGAGAAGGGCGAGCCCATGACCCTGGGTTGTCTCAGCTGTGGGGCCAGTGTGGAGCCACTTTGGCGGGTAGGGCCAAGATAGTTCTGGAGTGCTGTGCCATTCGGATCTTGCATGCCTGGCTCTTCCCAAAGGCTCTGGTTTTCTTGGAGTGACAGCCCTGACCGTGGCAGGGTTGGCTGATGTTTATGTTCTGATGTGTTTTGGTCCCGCTATGACCAGACCAGCTTTGGAGCCCAGGCTGCTCGCGCTGCAGCAGGGCATGGGTCCTCCAGCCTTGCTAACCTCAGGCCTGGGAGCCCAGGCTGGACGGCGCCCTCACTGGTACTTGGTGTCCCTGCTCCCTTTTCCTATCGACTGCTCACAGCACTGACATCATTGTCACCTGTGTAGAGTACCAAAACCAGAGGTGTGGCAAAGCTGCTAAGCTGTGTGGCAACTGTCTTGTTACTGCTTTCAATCCCCTTGGATTGATCTCAAGAGATCAGACTCAGGGCCTCACATAGGCGGAGGAGGCCCTTGAGCACCATTCTCTGAGCCTCTGTGTGTCAGGTTCTGAGGGAAGGAAGAAGATACTGAAAGAATTCAGAGTGCCAGACTTGGTGGCTCAGGCCTAGAAATTTACAGATCAGATATTTACATTACGATACATAACAGCAAAAATACAGCTATGAAGTAGCAACAAAATAATTTTATGGTGGGGGTTACCACAACCTGAGGAACTTCATTAAAGGGCTGTAGCATTAGGAAGGCTAAGAACCACTGAGCTACTCAGTAAGAAGCAAGTTCAGATTAACTTTGGAAGCACAGGTTTGGTTTGGTTTTTTGAAAGTGGTTAAAAACATAAGAAGTATTAATCTGGCTGTAGTGATGCATACCTATAATCCTAGCACTTGGGAGACAGAAGCAGGTTGATTTCTGGGGACTTGAGGCCAGCCTGGTCTATATAATGCATTCTGGGACAGCCAGGGCTGTTTTGTGAGACCCTGTCTCTAAAAACTATATATTAAAAAAATTGAATTAGTTGCATTTTAGTGAGCTTAGAGAATGTGCTCTAGGACTGGCAAAATGGCTCAGCAGGCTTGCAGCCAAGCCTGACAACCTGAGTTCAATCCCTGGAACATATGTGAGGGAAGGGGAGCCAATTCCCACAAGTTGTCCTCTGACTTCCAGTGTGCATCATGCATACACACTAACACAATGAGTAAACGTGTGTTCTTTTTCAATTCACTTTATATCCCAGTCAGTCTCCCTCTCCTCCCATTACCCCCTCACACAGATCCTTCCCCCATTTCCCCTTCCCTTCTCCTCTAAGAAGGGGGAGCACCCCTAGGTATCACTCCCACTCCTGTTTGTGTATTTTTTAAATGAGACTGGGTGTGACGGCTCACACTGTAATCCTAGCATTCAGGAGGGAGAGGCTGGAGGATCTCTGAGGTTGAGGCCAGCCTGGGCTATATAGTGAGACCCTATCTCAAAAACAAAACAAAAACAAACTGGGGGGGGGGGGTAAGCTAGTTTCTTCCTGCTGAGCACACATCAGCTGGAGCTGTCAAGAGGACTGTGAGGGAGTTGTGCTTTCCTCAGACCACGTCTGAATGTGAGGTCACTATTTGTGTAAACTCCTGGGGTCCTTATAGGAAGAGGAGCCCCAGAACCCCTCCTAGGAGCCACAGAGAAAGCAATGCCTGTGTCAGATCTAAAGTCGGTGCTCTGGCTTGCTGAGCGCAGCACGCTGCCCATGGGGTAACTGAGTGGCACTACCCTGGCTGCCCATGGGGTGACTGAGTGGCACCCACCCTGGCTGTGCTCTTCTGTCTTCTCACCTCAGTTCCCTGTCACCTTTCTGTCTTCCACCTCCAAGTTTGGGAGGCTTTCCTTTTGTTTCTCCTCAGCCTGTGAAAAGCAATAGGGAGATTAAAACCAGAGGTGAAACTCAGAATAGTTAAACCTTAGTGTGCCCTTCCGTGCCAGGAGAGTGGGGCTGGAAAGAATCCAGCCATGCAGAGGCCCTTGAGATGCCCAAGTTTTCCTGGGTGGGAAGCAAACCCTGAGTCCCTCAGCTGGGTCGTGTATATCACAGGTACAGGTGCCCTGGTGTCCTCTGTAGGGGATAGTGTGACCAGGTACTGTGCCTGCTTTGGGAAGGAATCTCAGGGCTCTTGTGCCTGGCCATCTTGGATGCAGGAGACCTCCTCGCAGCCTGCTCTGACACCACCACAAAGTCAGGCATCTGTAGATCGTGAACTTTCTGAGAACTGTCACCTTCCCAGACTGTTACAGAAATAGGGCCAGCAAGGTGTGTTTTCTACAGGACCTGGCAATGGGCACAGATGCTGAGGGGGAAAAAATCAAGGACCCCATGAGAGCCATTGTCCCCATCCTGCTGGATGCGAATGTCAGCACTTATGACAAAATCCGCATCATCCTTCTCTACATCTTTCTGAAGAATGGTAAGAGCCGGCAGGGGTGGGGGGAGATGAGGAGGAGGAGGAGGAGGAGGAGGAGGAGGAGGAACAGGAAGAGGAGGAGAAGGAAGAGGAAGAAGAGAGAGCGAACAGTGCAGAGGCCAACTAGCAGCCCTGGGAAGGGGGAGGACTGGAGGCCAAGGGTCTTCTCCCGCAGGAACTGCAGTAGGACCAGGTCACATGCTCCACAGGCTGAGCCTGCTCAGCAGCCCTGAGTACACAGGAAGCAGGTGACACAGATGGAGTCATCTGGCTCTTGCAGCCAGTTTGCCAGCGCTCAGCCTGCCAGATGCCTCCAGATTGCATCTCATTAGTAACAGAGACCTTTCAACAACCGATATTCAGCCTTTGAGAGGTAGAGGCAGGGGTGTCAGGGGTTCAAGGCCAACCTTAGCTACAAAAGTAAATTTAATGCCAGTTTAGACTGCATGAGACTCTGTCTAAAACCAACAAAAAAAAATCCCCCAAAACAAACAACAATAAAAACAAAACAAATTGTTCTTACCCATGTCATTGTACAAAAAAAAAAAATGGGTAAGGAGACTCTCATCGTGTGACTTTGGTACAGGGCGTAAGTAGACAAGGACTTCTGGGAAGTAAGTTGGACGGAACAGACTGGGAGGGCAGGCACCTGTGGTTAGCACAGGGAGGATCCAGCAGAGTGGAATGTTCTTCTGACCCCACTGTAGATGTGGCTGAGGAGGAGAAGGGGAGCCAAGGCTTTGCTTATGGGGGTGGACATGGCAGGGGTTAGGCATGGTGACCAGGAGTCTTTATTTTTCAGGTATCACTGAGGAAAACCTAAACAAACTCATCCAACATGCCCAGATCCCCCCAGAGGACAGTGAGATCATCACCAACATGGCTCACCTCGGTGTGCCCATTGTCACAGACGTAAGGACCAAGTCCTAGGCAGGGAGACTGTGGGAGGGAAGTTGGCATATTGTATCCTTGCCACGTTCATGATTGACAGCCCCCTATGATACAGCTGTGTACCATCAAACATCAAGAAAGGAGAGAGAAAGAGTGAGAGGGAAGGTGGGAGAGGGAGAGAGAAGAGGGGAGGGAGGGGGAGAGAGAGAGGAGGAGGAGACTGAGTCGGGATGGGGAGGAAGGACGGTGAAACAGAGTCCAAAGTCAGGAATTAGACGCATCCAGGAGTCACATGGTCACTAAAGCTGAGCTGTCTCTGAACTTATCCAAAACGGGTCACCCCAACTTCCCCTGCTGTATATCTTATGAGACATTGCCTTTGGACACAGACTCAGCATCTCAGGTAAGGATGGCAACATTGTCAGGCGAGCTCCTTTGCTCTGTGTCTTTGGCAGTGGAGTGACTGAGAGCAGAATGCAGCAGACAGTTCAGAAGGTCAGGGCTACACAGTGTGCTCTGAGAGAGCAGGCAGATTGTCTGTTTCAGACAGTGCCTTGAACCCAAGATGGAGAAGTCCTCCTGTGTATCATTTCCCCCGAAGGCAGACAGCCCATGGCTCACAAAGCCAACTGGGATCTCCAAGAGGGACTAGGTTCCATTGACCTGCAGCTGGCAGGGTTTGGTGTTTTCAGTACCTGGGTCACAAAAGGCTCAAAACAGTAGAACTGATTCATGTAAAACAGCCCATGCTACTGACATGAAGCAGAAACCCAGAGCTACACAGAGAAACTCATCTCAAAGAAAACAAACAAAACAAAACAAACAAAACCCCAGGAAACCCATACTTTCTCTAAGTCTCCCTTGTTTCAGAGTTTCTTTCTTTCTTTTTGTTTTGTTTTTTTGAGACAGGGTTTCTCTGTATAGCCCTGGCTGTCCTGGAACTTACTATGTAGACCAGGCTGGCCTCTTAAAGAGGTATATTTCTGGGCTACACTGAGCAGAACCTCTTAGCCAATGCTAATTCTGAAGAGGGTCCTTGAGAGAATTTCTAGAAGTCACTGAGACCCAGCTGGCCCCTGACTGGCATCTAACCTGACATGTGCTTGCATTTAGTCCACACTACGCCGCCGAAGCAAGCCAGAGCGGAAGGAGCGCATCAGTGAGCAGACCTACCAGCTCTCACGATGGACCCCGATCATTAAAGACATTATGGAGGTCAGTTTGGGGTTCAGCAGCAGGATTTAGGGCTGTTTTTCAGTAGGTGGTCCAAGTTCCAGCACCCCTGTTTTCAGGTAGCAGTGGCACCCTATGATTTCATTCCTGTGAGGGTAAGTCCCCAGTCCTCTGGGGCTCTGTCCATCTCTGAGGACTCATGAGCACCCATGGGACTGATCTTAGTTTGGGCTACTACAGCTGTGATGAGGGGGTGGGGCCTCACCGGTCATCATCAAGGCATTCAGGGTAGGAGCTCATACAGGGACGGAACCTGGAGGCAGGAGCTGATGCAGAGACTGGGGGTTGGGGGGGGGTGCTGCTTACTGGCTTGCTTCTCATGGCGTGCTCAGCCTGCTTTCTTACAGCACCCAGGACCACCAGCCCAGGGAAGGCACTACCCACAATGGTCTGGGCTCTCCTACATAAATCACTAAATAAGAAAATGCTCCATAGGCTTGCCTACAACCTGATCTTAAGGAGGCAGGATTCCCTCCTCTCATGTCAAGTAAAACTAACCAGGAAAGACAGACACATGGAGACCTCAAGATCCGTTTGCCCACTGCTCCAGTCTCAAGGGATATAGCTCCATGCTTTAGAAGTGCCTCTGTGGTGTAATACCCAGAAGAGCTAGGCTCATGTTAGTGTCTCTTAGTTAGGGTTTCCATTGCTGTGAAGAAACACCATGTCCAAGACAACTTTTATAAAGGACAGCATTTAATTGGGGCTGGGTTAGTTTCTGACCTTCATCATGATTATCATCACGGCAGGACGCATGTCAGCATCCAGGCAGACTGTAAGTAAGTAGACTGTAGACTGTAAGTTCTACATCTTGATCCAAAGGCAGCCAGGAAGAAACTCTTTTAGCTTGTGACACACTTCTTTACACAGTGACACATTTCCTCCAAGAAGGCCATATCTATTTCAACAAGGCCACACCTCCTGATACTGCCATTTCGCACAGGACAAGCATATTCCAACCACCACAGTCAGCATGCCATGTTCAGATGAGGAATATGTACAGACTCTACTAGGGGACATGGTCCTTCTAGATCACATCTCAGCCAGATGTGAAGGGCCTCCACAGGAGGCTACAGCCTGCCCACCTCCCCACGGCTGCACTCCTGAGTTCTCCCCACACCAGTAGACAGACCTGGGCTCTGTGCCTCAAGCTAGCCCCTTGGAATATTCTTGTCCTCGTCTCTACCTCCTGGTCCTGCTTCCCTCCCTTCTCTGTGAGTCCCACTTGGCACCTCACATGTCTGACCATCCAGCATCAAAGAGACCATTGCATCCTGGTCAGCAACACTATTTACATATAGCTTTGCTGTCCAGTTTGAGATTGGGTCTCATGTCCAGGCTGGCCTTGAACTTATATCAAAGGATGATCTTGAACTTCTAATCTTCGTTCTCCCCTAAGTGCTGGATTCAAAGCATATACCACCATGCCCAGTTATATAGTGTAGGGATCAACTCAGAGCTTTCATACATGCTACACAAGTACCCTACCAACCGAGTCATCCCCTGGGGTCATCTTCTAACAGGATGATTCTGTCACTTTGTGCCCTGTGTCCATGGCACAGAGCCTCACACTAAGCTGCGGCACCATGTTTCTTGGCTATCAAGGAATGGGAGGCAGTGGGCTTTGCAGCAGCTCCATGGAGTCACTCCCATCCCTCATCATCACTGCAGGAACCCTGCAGAGTCCTACACTGCAGAGTCTAAGGTTGGATGAGAAAGTAGGCCCAACTTCTGCACTTGATAGGCAAACAAGATTGGAGTCCAGAGAACAGCGCCTTGCCTCATATCCTTGAGTTAGCTCAGGTATTGCTACCAAATTATATGCTAGAAGAATAGTATTTATGTAGTGTGAGTCAGCGTCCTATTTTTAAAACCAACAAAGCCAAAGGATAAGTAGCTATGGAACACCCAGGAACCAATTGCCTATCTCGGTTGTGGGATGAGGAAGCAGCCCTCTGCTGTATTGCCCCCTGCTTTCCTGCCCCTCCTCCCTGCTCCCCAAGGAGACCTGCGTAGGCTTCTCACGTGGCTCCTAAGTGAAGCATAGATTCACCTCCTTCCAAGTGGCAGGAGGTAGTCAGAATCCATCCACTAGACAATTAGCCCCTTGACAAACTGCAGGAGAGGCTCAGACCCAGTTGTCACCAGGCTGACATGTCAGGAATTTAGTGGACAGAGTACATGTAGTCTTGGTGGGTAATACAGTGGAGAACATTGCAGATGAGGGCAGTGAATGCCTTGTGTGTTTGACAGAGGACCCATGGGGCCAGGCTATAGAAGGAGTGTTCTAGCCCCTGCCCGTGCTGGGTCCCCAGCAGTGGCAGCAAGCATAGGAGGAGGGGCTGCTACAGATGTGGTCACTGCCTCACTTTGTTTGTTTTTGTTTTTTTGAGACAGGGTTTCTCTGTGTAGCCCTGGCTATCCTGGAACTCACTCTGTAGACCAGGCTGGCCTCGAACTCAGAAATCCGTCTGTCTCTGCCTCCCAAGTGCTAGGATTAAAGGCGTGTGCCACCACTGCCCGGCACTGCCTGACTTTTTGATTTAGCTCCTGTCAGCCATTTTAGGCACATGGTGGCCTGACACACGTCTTCCCCCCTCCCTCCTCTCTAGGACACTATTGAAGACAAACTGGATACGAAGCACTACCCTTACATCTCTACCCGCTCCTCCGCGTCCTTCAGCACCACTGCTGTGAGGTAGGGTGATATGGGGGAAGCAGGGGGCACTTACTGTGAGGCTCCGTGGTGATCTGGCTATGAGTGTCACATGCCATCTGGACCCTCCCACATCATCCATTATGGCGAGGGTGCAGCAGGCCGTATCGCTCTCCCCTTGGCTCCCAGACTTCAAGGACTCACATCCTTTTCCTTCATGCACCCTGTCTGCCTCAGCCACACACGCACATGCATCAACTGCAGCCAGGTAAGCTGCACACCCCACTGTTTCATCTGTAGGTCTTTACTAAGTGTTCCTCTTCACTCTTCTCTAACTGCTGTTGAGTCATGGAAGCCCAGCATTCAGAACAGTTCTCTTTGTAGTAGCCTGACATGGGTGGCTCAGGTGCCTGCCAGCTGACAGACATGGACTCTGACTGTGGCTCCAGCTGACAGACAGGCACTCAGACTGTGGCTCCAGC
>JADRCH010000078.1:5884114-6003732 GCA_019843965.1 Rhynchomys soricoides | reverse complement strand
GACTGTGGCTCCAGCTGACAGACAGGCACTCAGACTGTGGCTCCAGCTGACAGACAGGCACTCTGACTGTGGCTCCTGAGAACTTGAGGCTGAGCTGGGAGCCTGGAAACTGTCAGAGGCTGCAGTGTTTTGTTTGTTTTGTTTAAGGGTTGTTTATTTGCTTTGTTGAGTTTTATTTTCTTCTTCAAGACAGGGTTTCTTGTTGTAGCCCTAGATGACATAGATCTCACTCTGGAGACCAGGCTGGCCTTAAACGCACAGAGATCCACCTGCCTCTGCCTCCCAGCTGCTGGAACTAAATGTGTTCACCATCACCACCTGGCTTGTTTAGTTGGGTTTTTGAGATAGATCTCTTTGTGTAGCTCTAGCTGTCCTGGAACTTACTATGCTAACCAGCCTGGCCTTGAACTTACAGAGATCCACCAGTGATAATCTGCCTCCCAAGGCTGGGATTAAAGGTGTCTTCCACCATGACCAGAAACACTCTAGAGTGCCAGCCACTGTCCCTTTTCGATGGCTTGTCTCTGGCTTTTCTTCTGTCTTCACCCTTGGCTTTTATGGGCCAGAGGTCTGCAGTGGCTTCTGTGGCATTGGCATCCCCTTGGATTGTTGAAAAAGCCATTGCCAACTATGGAATAAAGTACAGCCTCCAAGTCTGCACTAGCTAGGCCGGCTGGGCATGGAAGACTGATAGTGCCCAGCTGCATCCAGGGCTGTTGTGAGGCAGCAGGGTGGAGCATTCTGGTGTCCAGAGGGGACTTGCTTCCTCTCATGTTTTTCATTGTCTTGGCCTGTGTCTGAGTCCAGGTCCCTACTGATCTCTGGTAACACCTGAGCAGAGCCCTATGGCCCTGGTTCTGATCCATGACATTCAGCATTTCCCATCCTATTAGACTGTGACTTCTTAGTGAGCAAATGCTGTCTGTCCCTGGGGATACAGTACCAGAAGGCCTGGCCCACACAAAGCTTCTTTACATGTGATCGGTGTGCAAACTTGGTCCACACTGCTCAGTGATGCAGAGTCCCAGGCAAGCCCAGACATGGGAATGAGAACCATCCAAGGCAATGCTGCTGAGAGGAGCCAGTCTGGTACCTGAGTATTTGAGAGAGTGGCAGTCACAGTTCAGGCACCTGCAGTGCAGCTCAACTTGGCCAGCAGTGATAAGCAGTGCCGAGCAGTGCGGCACTGGCTGCCATAGTGAGGCTCTGGGTACCGAGCCACCCGTATCTGCTCTCTCTCCCTCAGCGCCCGCTATGGACACTGGCACAAGAACAAGGCCCCCGGAGAGTACCGCAGTGGCCCCCGACTCATTATTTTCATCCTCGGGGGTGTGAGCCTGAATGAGATGCGTTGTGCTTACGAAGTGACCCAGGCCAACGGCAAGTGGGAAGTGCTCATAGGTAAGCAAGGCATGTGCTCTGCAGGCACTGCAGCCTCACTGCTCTGTCACTCCATCCCACGCTTCCTGTCGCTTCCATCTGAGGGCTTCCCTCACCCCAGCAAAACTTGGCCCTGAATAGCAGAAGCTAGGGCTATCTGCCCCACAGTGTCTCTTGCTGAAAGACAGCGTTTTGGAATGGAAGGAGCCTGGTCATAGAGTCTCAAATCCATACACTGGCACTGCCAAGTGCAGTCACTTAAGCAAGAGAGGAAGGAACTCTCTGAGCCATACCGTTCCCATGCCTGATGGCAGGGTTGTCACTACTGACCACTTCCACCCTCTGTTGGAGATAGACAGACAGCATGTCCACAGATGCTGCTGAAGTCCAGCAGCATGAGGGGTCAGAGGGTTCCCTAGCCAGGCCCTGCGACCTTCTGGGCTGCCACACCCTCTCTTGTATTTCCTGTTCACTTCCAAAAGAACACAAGCAGCTGGTGGAAGATGGGTCTGTGCAGCAGATGCCACTCCCTGCTTCCTGTCGCCAGGATCATCTGCAGTGCTAGGGCTGACAGACAACCGAGGAGAGAGATCTGGATTCTTCCAGATGTCTCCATTTTGTCCCCATACACTTTTATGTGCCACAAATTGTCAGGAGCTGTCATGGACACTGCCCTGTCTAGGCTCACCCTCTGTGGGAACACATGCAGGATAAAGTGTAAGGCCAGAGATCAAGGTTCTAGGAGTGTGCTGGGCACTGTGGCAAGTGATCCTTTTCAGGGCCATTGTGCCACATGAGCCATGTTCACGTGTACTGCTCCAGAGGTGGCCCTTGGGTACCCTACCAGAAAGGTTTCCCTTAGTACACAGGCACTTGAGGCCCTCAACTGCCCAGCCAGAAAGGCTTCTCTTAGTGCACAAGTGCCTGCCCATACTCCCAGGTGAGGTCATCTCAGCGAGTGTCACTTCTGTCTATCCAACTTGGATGACCCAGTCCCAGCACCTCCAAGCTGTCCAAGCAAGCAGGCTCCATAGAGCAGTAAGATAGCTGCTTCTTGGTTCGTCAAGACAGGCATGAAGGGGTCAACACCTTTGCACAACCACGTGGGAAGAACCTCCCCAGCTCCCACAGGCATCCATGATTAGTTTCCCTGCCTGTTTTTCTGTCTGTGACGTAGGCCCCATGAGTGTTCCCTGCTCACTGCCTGCATGTGTGCTGCATGCATGTGTTAGAGGACTCTGAGCTCAAACACAGCTTCCCTGGACAGCAGCTATCACAGCCAAGCTTTGGGTGTGAACCTTCTTTCCCCTTTGGACCTTCCTTAAGGTTCCTTGTGCAAGGGGGAGGGGGGGAGACCCAGGGACAGAGAGCTGCCCGTGTGGGTTCTTGGAGGGGCTTCCCTAAGACAGCCATCATCCACTGTGTGGCTTCACATGCTTTGTGCATGCCAGCACCTTGCTGCCTGCATACATGTGTGCATGTGCCTGTGCATGCTTCGCCTCTCACGCCCCTCCGGCTTCGGGCGCTGGGGTGAGCCTCTGTCGGCGTGTCCGGGGTGCCTTGTTCAGCGGCCTCTGTTCTCCCACAGGTTCTACTCACATTCTCACTCCCACCAAATTCCTCACGGACCTGAGACACCCCGACTTCAGGGAGTCCTCTAGGGTATCTTTTGAGGATCAGGCTCCAACAATGGAGTGAGCCAGAGAGACAAAGTAAAAGCAGCTTATTCCAGAAAGAAACTCTTCCGCTCTGAAGGGCTTTCTTTGATAATCCTGTCACTCTCTTTCTTTTTCTCTTTTTACTTTATCATTTCTTTGATTTCCTTTTTCTAAGAAAATGCTTGCAGTTCTTAACGCTGATTGAAAATGTGTCCAGTGCGGCCTTCACACCCTGGGCTCCACCCGCCAACTCGCTCATGCCCTGGGTGAATGCTGCGCAGTCACTGGGGTTAAACCAAGTGACAGTAGCTGTGTGAATACTCCTCAAAAAGGAGACTAGGGTTAGGGCTGTCTGAGGCGTGGTGCCCAAGCCTGTTGCCCAGGATGAGATGCAGGCTCCTACAGAGTATGTAAGCTTGAGAGTGAGGCTAGCAGACATTCAGGATGGCCACACATAAAAGGCTAACAATTGGGAGATGTCCACAGCACCTGAGAGTGAGAGAGGAGTGGCCAGGGGGACAGAGGAGGCTCCGGACCAGTGGAAGGCAGAGGGACAGACACCTTTGCTCAGGACAGGTACAGTGCTGAGGGATGACCACCCTCCAGCTGCTGTAGGTACTGTGACAACACTGCTCACCACACGCCACACTACAGAACTGTACTTTCTTGTTCTGCTTTTACTCCAGTCCAGTGGGGCAGGCTGCCATCCCAGCTATTCAGCAGGCAGAGGCGGGTCCAAGGCCCACCTGGGCTACAGAGCGAGCTCAAGACCAGCCTAGGCAACTTAACAAGACACTGTGTCTCAAAATAAAAAGTAAAACCATGGCTGGAGAGATGGCGCAGTGGTTAAGAGCACATAGTGCCCTGGGAGAGGACGCAGACTCTGTTCCCAGCATCCAGTCAGCCACTCACAACCTCCTGTAACTTCAGCTCCAGAGTATCTGATGCCTTTGACCTCTGGGCACCTGCATGCATGAATGAATGCACTCACACTCTTATGCATAATTACAATGAAAGCTTTTTAAAGTAAGGAGAGGGTTGGGATGCGCTTAGTGGTGTACAGGTTGCCTGGCATGAGTGACATTTGCAAGGGGAGGAAAAAGGGGAGACACCACTTTTCTGGATCTTTCAGAATTGAGTCTCAGTCTCTCTCTCTCTCTCTCTCTCTCTCTCTCTCTCTCTCCCCCTCCCTCCCTCCCTCCCTCCCTCCCTCCCTCCCTCCCTCCCTCCTTCTCTCCCTCCCTCCTTCTCTAAGGGGAAATCTATTCTTGATGCCCCAAGCTTGTTGCTCAGGAGCATCCTGTCTGTCTGGTGACTTACTAGACCCTCCTCCTTCTCCCATTCCGTCCTTTAAGTGTGTTGGGAACTCTGTGTTAGCAATTCCTCAGTATTTTTACCTGTTTTATTATGGGCTCTAAAAATGTCCTTTCAACATAAGTTGGAGTGCCCTATAAGCCGCAGTGAGAGAGCCCTGGCCACTGCACCAAGGCTCCCTTGAGTCAGTCTGCTTTAGTAGATCAGACGCAGGCCTGGAGCCATGCACACATACCTCTAGCCTCCTGGTGCATCTCAGGAGTATGGCTCTTCCGAAGCTTGACTAGATACCACCAGAAGCTGGCTTGCTTAGTGTGGTCTCCATGTTTCAAGAAGCAATAGTAGGGCCGGGCAGTGGTGGCTCATGCCTTTAATCCCAGCACTTGGGAGGCAGAGGCAGGCGGATTTCTGAGTTTGAGGCCAGCCTGGTCCACAGAGTGAGTTCCAGGACAACCAGGGCTACACAGAGAAACCCTGTCTCGAAAAACCAAAAAAAAAAAAACAAAAAAAACAGAAGAAAAAGAAAGAGTAGGCCACTCCATTTACTTCCACTTCCCCCAGCAGAGAGTTATCACCTCCAGGACAGTAGCTGTGAGCCAATAAATGGACTTGGCCATGGCTTGGACCTCAGCTCCATCCTTCAACAGTCAATAGATAAAAAAGCATAGAGGTGCACTTCTGTCCACCTAGGCCTGAGGAGACAGAGGCACTCAGGTCTCAAGTTCAAGGCCAGCCTAATATACAGTGTTTCTAAAAACCAAACAAACAAGCAGGACACCATGACACATAACTTTAATTTGCCTCCTAGGAGGCAGAGGTAGGCAGATCTATTCGAGTTTGAGGCCAGCCTGGTCTACGTGAGAGTTCAAGGATAGCCAGACCCTGTCTCAAAAATAAATAAACTTTAAAGTATATATGTCTAGAAAGAAGCAGGGAGATGAAGCAATGGCAAACCACAGAGCCCTAAATCAGTGAAGCCAGAGGTAAAGGAAAGCCATTCACCTGTCCTGTTGTGACCATCCAGGTGACCAGAGACAGAGTAGTGATCCTTAGAGAGTCATACTTTTGTAGCTTACCTTTAAGATGAGGCCCCGACACAAGGGAGAGTGGCCTCAGCAAGTATCATGTGTTCTGGGAGACAATGACTTTCCGTGTCTACCTAGCTCCTCTCTCCAGTCACCAGGGCAGCCGTGGGTTGGGAATCTTGACCACTGAAGAACCGCAGTCCTATCAAGCCTTGTGTGTCATCCCTCTAGATGGCCCTTGAGTGATGCCTGATGGTTAGAATTTCACATTCTTACCTTGTGGTCAACAGTGCCAGTCATGAGGGGATAGCCAGGAAGCCATGAGAGCAAATGAGAGAGGGGTTGAACAGATGGCTTGGTAGTTAGAAGCACTGGCTGTTCTTCCAGAGGATCTGGGTTCAATTCCCAATGCCCTCACAGGATCCTGTCACAGGGGATCCAATGCCCTCTTCTGGCCTCATTGAGCACCAGGCACAGATGTGGTACACTGATACATTGAAGGCAAAACACTCACATCCATAAAATGAAAATTGTTTTTAAAAAGAAACAAAAACAAATGAAAGAACTCTCAGGCTACATTAGACCTATTCAGTGCACATGCTTATGAGGAGTTTTTCAAGTCAGAGTTTCTCTGTGTATCTGTCCTGGAACTGGCTCTGTAGACCAGGCTAGCCTCAAGCCCACAAAGACCCACCTGCCTCTGGTTCTAACTCTGGCTCTACCTCTGCCTCTCAAGTGCTGGGATTAAAGGCCTGCACCACTATCACCCCTACACCCCCTTCACTTGTCAGGTTTTTGTTTGTGCTTATATAGACCTCATTGGGCTGTTGGTTCTGACATACAGGCATCCCTTGCATGTCCCTCTGATAAGGCTGGCTTCTTTCCCAGAAGGCTCCAGGGAGCTCTTAATCCAAAGGGCCACCCCCTAAGTCTTTGAAGAATGAGACGAGCATTTGAATATGCTTCAACATCATCTTTGGAGGCCACTGCTGGCATTTCATAATCACCCAGCTGTGTGGACTAGAAGAGAGCCTCAGAGTTCTTGAGTAGAAGGCCAGCGTAGCCAACCTTTTGGAGACCAACATGAGATCAACTGCAAAATGCAACTTAGGGGCTCGCCTCGCTCACTTTGAGATGTTGACAGTACTGAGCTCCTTGTGCAGTACTGAGACAGTTCAGGTTGTTGGACATCAGGACCTGGCTCTGACCTGGATCAAGGGAAGGCCTGGAACTAACCTGCTGCTGAGTGAGGCTTCACTGGCTCTCCAAAATTAGTTCTACACTTGTTCTTCAGTAAAGACTAGGAATGCCTAATGGTTAGGAATAAGATAGTATTAGACTATTCTAGCTCATAGGTTCCCTGACCTCTCTCTGACCTCCCCGACTTTCTGAATGTACATGTGAGAGGTAAGGAGGTCCTTTGGAACAAGCCTCTGATCAAAGGAGCCCCTTTGAATTTGCCTTCAAGATCAAAACAGACTTCCAGTTTCCTGGACGAGTTTCCAGCACGGGGAGCAGGGCATTCTCACACCAATATGTTCCTTGTTGACTTTAGGAAGCTCTAGGCCACTCCTCATTGGATCCAGAGCCAGCTGCATTGAGGGAGTGGAGGTCTGGACGGCCCTCCCTCTGGCACTAGCTTATGCTGATGTCCCTTCACTTGTGAAGGCCTATGGCCTGCCCTAGGGTTCCTAGGAAAACTACCTAGCTCCCTAGTCAAGTGAGTGTGCTTGAGCAGAAGGGGAAGTGTAAAATACTCCTGACTACACATCCACTCTGTGTAAGGAGCTGCACATCTGCAGAGTAACGAAACAACCTCAAGGCACAGGGCCAGTGCAGGGAACCTCAGTGTAGTGTTCTTGTTGACCCTGGGGCATAACCAGGGAAGGACTTCTGGACCATAACAGTGAATGCAGAGACAGGACCTGGAAGATCCTCTCAGACTGTTGCTCTTCTGCTGGTTCAGACTGACCAGGAAACTCCCAGGTCACTGAGCAAGTGGTGGTCAGAGGCACAGGGAGCAAGGTTCCTTGTTCCTGCCCTTGGAACGGAAGCCTGGAATGGGGGGGGTCTCTGCTCCCCCCTCAGAGGCCTACTGCTTACAGGTCCCCAGGGAGGCACATTTTCAAGAACAGACCTTTCCTTTGGTTCTCCTGTCCCACCAGGACCCTGCTTTGCACCCAGTGCCGCGTGCATGCACGCCTCATGCTCACACCACTGTCACCTCCATTCTGTTTGATTAAGCCCATGCCCAAACCACTTGGTCCATGCATCATTTTAGTGCACCTACATCTCTATGAAAAAGGCCTTCATTTAAATTTTTTTATTTGTTTTTTTTTTTTTTTAACCTTTGCTCTAGAAGTATATCTGATTCCATTAGCTTAAACTTTTGCAAGCATTTCTAATCTCTTACAATACAAGTCTCTTACAATACGGTCTTCACAAGGTAAGGCCTCAGGTCCCTGCCCTTTCCCTCACACCTGAGGTCCCCCACTGAGCCAGCACCAGCATGCTGGCCCCCAGAGGTTAGTGGGTCCCCAAGCCCTGCCAGGCACCATCCTCTCCACACAGACACCTACAAGCCTCTGCCCTTCTCAGCCACTGTCTCTTACCATATTTGAAATTTCTTTCCCTGGTTTCACCTTGACTTCAAGAGATAATGAACGAAGCTCAGTCACCAGTCACCTGACAGATGGCGCTGGGCTCTGAGATGTTCCTGGGGTCAGCCTGGCACCCTGCCTGAGCCTAAATACCTCCTTAACCTATTTAACTGGGCCCAAGGGTTCCATCCACAACCCCCCACCCCCAGCTTCCACTGGACCCAGACCAGGGTTGGGGGGATGGGGAATCGGGGACAGAAGCCTCAGGCTGCAATAGGTGAGTGAGCTCACTGTCTTCTCTGCCTTCCCAGGATCCACGCACATTCTCACCCCACAGAAACTGCTGGACACGCTGAAGAAGCTGAATAAAACAGATGAAGAAATAAGCAGTTAAAAAATAAGCTGTCCCTCGAAAACCCTGGCTCCCTTCCCACAATGCTCTGCAGCTCCCCAGTGCGACACCTCAGTTATTCTGCTGCCTCCCCAGCCCTGCACGCCCTGGCCACCCCGTTGCCGCGCTGAGTTCTTCTCCTGTGCGATGACACCCCATCTCGTCCTCTGAAAAGCAAGAGAGTAATGTGTTGTTTTTTAAAATGAGTATCTTCTGTACGTATCCCACAGGATGTTCACATGCAAGCTCCACGCTGCAGAAGCGTCAGACCTCTGGACCCAGTGGCCTCTCCCTTATTTATGACCCCGTGACCTGTATATAGCCCTGTACCACGTGTGCACATTGCTTGGGTATGGAAAGGTAGACCTGTGGGTGTTTCTCAAAGCTTGTTTGGGCTCATTTCTTTTCTCGTTGGGAATCAGAAGGTGTCTGTCCCCTGGATATGACATGCTGAGGAAGCGATGCTTTTCTCTCTAGCCCCTGCTCACTCCCTGTTCTCATGCACAGAAGCTGCAGAGAAGTGGTGAGCAGACACCTCTGGAGGCTGGCGTGGAACGAACCTTCTTAGCAGCTGTGGGTGGGGGCTTAGTGTGTCCACAGGAAGCCAGTCTGAGTGCCAGCCAGTATCGTCTCCAGAGCCTGACACTGCTCTCCCTGACCTGTGTCCACAGTGTTGTAACAAGTTAAGTCCTCCAGGCTAAACCAGCATGCCTAGCACCCTCGGGTCCTCAAGAGTTACATATGACCAGCCCCCTTCCTTCCCAAGACCTCACTTGAATACAGCCTGGATAGAGGTCAAGGGTCAGGAGTGAACTGCAGATGTGAGTCTAGCACTCTGGTCAAAGGGTGCTTTGCTATAGAAGCTAGGCCTGAGGAATGGGGGCCTGCTGCTCAGTCAGAGTATCCTCAGTTTAAGATACTCCATCAATCTTCACTTTGTGTAGTGTGCAGTCATGTGTCATTATCGTATGAAAACAGTCATTTTATTCTTTGTATTAAAGTCATCACTGTATAAAACATAGCTAGCTATAAAGCAGAAATTCCAGAAGCAGATGCTGGAAGGATGGTCTCCATCCTCAGGACACAGCAGCTCCCTGAGTATGCCGCTCACCCTGCTGCTGTAGTCACGAAACAAAGACAGTGGAAGTCACAAAAATGTCCCCAGCCCAGCCCCCACCCCTCCCTCCTGCAGACTTGTATGTATTACTGTGTCTCGTGCTGTCTTCGCAAACGTGGTGTACGCCTGCCGCAGGTGTCCTGTGCCCTCCTCCCTCCCTGGCTCTAGAGGCTCTCTCCTCTCCTTAGTTCTCAGGCCTCTCCCTGGCCCCTCTCCAATGGCCCTATCCCCTTAGGACTGAACCACAGTAGCACTGGTTGACTTCTTCTGTAGCCGCTTCTTCCGTCCCTTCCCTCTGGTCAAGCAATGCTCATGCTTCAGGACCTTGTTTGTTGAACACGTGGGGTTTCCTTTATGTTATTTATATAAATAATTTCTCAAATGGATATTTAAAAAAAAAAGCTAGTCTGTCTTGAAACTGTTAACTTGAAACTCTTGAATCTCAGTGTTGAGAAAGTACGGAAGCACAATCGTGTACCGCTCTGTACCGTCCTGTACTGCAGCATTTGAGTCTAATAAAGACGTCAGCTCTCACTTACGGTGCCTGGGCCCACTGCAGAGATGGTTTTACTCTGGGGACTATAGAGGAGGCCAGCCACCCTACAGCTGTGGCCTGGAGTCTTCTGGATCCAGGGGATTGTGGCTTGCATTGCTTCTGTATCTGTCTCCCATCTGGGGACAAAGCTTGGCTCTAGCCACAGGCAGCAAGAAGATGCTGCCTCAGTGGGCATGGTAGCACCCACCTTTAGTCCCAGTACTTGGGAGGCAGAGGCAGTTTGAGTTCAGCCAGTCAGGTCTACATAATGAGTTCCAGGCCTAGCTAAAGCAACATAGTGAGACACTGCCTCAAATGAATGAATAAATAAATAAGGACCTGCCTAGACACAGGAGCTTCTTCTCAACCTTCTAGAATGCCTCTGCCGCAGGTACTGCCATGCCCTGTCTCAACCTGAGCATGGAGACTTTCCTCCAGCTTGGAAGTTGATGTCCTGTGAACTGGGGAGTCCTGCTACGAGGTTGGTCCAGAGAAACCAAAGATTCACAGAGCAGTGGGACTCATTCAGTGCTCCCCTGCTGCTCAAGTTTGGATCTGGCTTGACCCTGGGCATTCATGTGCTGGGTAGGAGCTTGGCTGTCAGTGTGTCAGTCCCAGGAAGGACTGAGGGAAATAGCAGGGTTATTGATAGTACTGTGCTTCTAACCAGATGCCGTTCTGCAGTCAAGCCTGTTTCTCACAACAGACTTCTCTCTCGCATGCCCCAATCATCAGCCATAAAGTGCCCCTGGACCTCCATAAGCAGCTGAACAAACCAGGCCTGGGATACAGGTTTGTAACCCCAGCTGTTTAAGAAGCAGAGATAGGATTTTTACTTCTAGGGCTGCCTAGGCTACAGAACAAGGTCAGTCTTAGTGAGACTCTGTTTCAAGACTAAAGACTAAGTAAGAAATATGGAAAGTTGGGGTAAGAAGCCGGGTGGGACACTTACCCGACATGTGTGAGGTCTCAGGCCTTATCCCAGCACCACAAACCACATCAAAAGTCACCTGGCAGTGGTGGCACACACCTTTAGTCTCAGCACTGGGGAGGCAGAGGCAGGCGGATCTCTGTGTTTGAGGCCAGCCTGGTTTACAGAGTGAGTTACAGAACAGCAAGAGAAACCCTGTTTTGGAAAAAACAAAAAACCAAGTAAGTGCTGGAGAGATGGCTCAACAGTTAAAAGTGCTTCAGAGAACTGGCCTTTGATGCCCACAGGATGTGTCACAACCACCCTTAACTTCAGTTCCAAGGACGTGACTCCCTCTTCTGGCGTCCATAGGGACTGCATGCAGATATACCTGCAAAACATCCATACACAAAACATTTATTTTATTTTTAAGTCAACTAAACCTCTGTATACATTATTCAGTCTCAGGTCTCTTGTTACAGTAACAGAAAATGACACTTTCACTGCAGGAAGGAATGTATCAACTCAAGGTTACTTTGTAGATCTTGCACCTGTCCCCAAAATTTTTGCCCAGGATGTGAGTGTGTTGAGGAGCAGACTAAGCAACATCTACCCACCTTTCCATGGTCCTAAAGATAAACCAAAGTTTGATTGCACCAAAGGTTCCCCCAGAGAACCAATGAGTTTATTGGGCTTCCTCACAGAGCATGGGTGAGTGGTTACAAACAGGAGCCTGGGGAAGCCCAAAGCAGTTGCCGGAGATTGGATGGCTACAGAGATGGCGCTCCTTCCCTATCCTTCCCCACCTATATATGCCAGCCCCCTTCCCAAAACCCCAAAGCCACATGCGGTTAGGGCACAACTGCATTCAGCTGGTTGAGAGGAGCAGCTGGGTGCACAGGTGGGTCCAGGGACTGTCCCCATCCCCTCCAATAGGGAAGGTCAGCAGTGAACAAGCTCAGTTGGGATGAGTTGCGATCCCAGCTGAACACCTGAAGACGATTGCAAATTTGGCCTGTAGAACATCCCACCCAGCTCCTTCTTTGTAAGCGGACTGTGGTAAAGACAGCCATGAAGCAATCATGCCAGGCCTCTCACAGACATGTGTTAGGTGGGTCCCCTGCCACTTTACAGATGAGGAAGCTGGTGCTCAGAGAGATGCAGGATTTCATCAAGCTCACTCCTGGAAGACTTCAGATAACTGGGTGTCAGGCCATCAGAATGCCTGGAACAGGACCCAACACAGGGACTTGAATTCTATTTTTAAAAATATTTATTTATTTTATGTATATGAGTACACTATTGCTCTCTTCAGACACCCCAGAAGAGGACATCAGATCCCATTGTAGATGGTTGTGAGCCTCCATGTGGTTGCTGGGAACTGATCTCACAACCGCTGGAAGAGCAGCTATGCTCTTAACCTCTGAGCCATCTCGCCAGCCCAGGACTTGAATTCTAAACTGAGTAAGGAAGCAGCATAAATACCACTTATTCCTTCTCCCCAGAGTTCCCTGTCCCTCACACTATGGCAATGGGCCTTTGACCTCTTTCTGCTGTTTTTTAGGCGTTTGTTTACTTGTTCTTTGTTGTTTCGTATCATTGTATTTGTGTGTGTGTGCAGTGATGTGCATGCAGAGGTCAGAGAACAACTTTTCTCTTTCCACTGTTCTGGGCATTGCAAGCAGTTTTACCCAGTGAGCCATATTGCTGGCCCATGTTTTCTTATCTTGAGACAGACTCTCACTGAGTTGCTCAGGCTGACCTTGAACTTGTGTTGGGACCCCCACCCCCATCCCACTCAAAGAATCTGAGATTACAAGTGTGCATGGCCATGCTGGGCTACTCTCTTTCTCTTCTTTTCTGACATCTCTTGGCCCAGGCTTTCTTCATTCCTTCCCACACTGATCCCACCAAACAGCAAAGAAGTAACCGTACCATCCTTTGGAAGCCCTAGCTCCCAGTGTCCCAGCGCTCCAAGGGAGCCTGGGGCCACTCCTCCAAAACTTGTAGCATATCTTCAGTGTGGAAGATAGTGCAGCAGGCCAAAGCACAGTCAAAGCAGAAACTGCTAGCCCAGTAATCCTGGAACCCAGAACATGAGCTGTGGCTGCTCCGTCCTTCTAGGGATTAAAACAGGCACCGACTCCCATGGAGTCAATTACAGTGGCTGGGGGGAATCAGGCAGACGTGAGTGGAATCCCTTCTAATGCTTTGCTTATGATAGATGTTCCCTTCTGTGACATCCTCAAAGTTGAGCCCTACTCATAGCAAACCCACTAAGTGCTCAGTCATCACTGAGTATAATGATGTTTCCAAGAAAGCCTGGAGACCAAAGAGAAGACATACTCATGAACTGAAAAAAGCCCAGTGTAGGGCTGGAGAGATGGCTCAGCGGTTAAGAGCACTGACTGCTCTTCCAGAGGTCCTGAGTTCAATTCCCAGCAATCACATGGTGGCTCATAACCATCTATAAGATCTGGTGCCCTCTTCTGGCCTGTAGGCATACATGCAGGAAGAACACTGTATACATAAATAAATAAAATAAATGTTTACAAAAAAAAAAAAAAAAAGCCCAGTGTGCCTGGTGAGATGGCTCAGTGCTGAAAGGCTAGAGACCGGAGGGGCCAGCTAGAGCACCTGCCAGCCAGATGCTTACTGTCTCCCATCCCATACCCCCATACCCATAGGCTGACTCCCTGACTCCAGGGGACAAGACCAAAGCTACAGAGAGAACTTCATCTACCTGGGATAGCACTGGACAGATGGATCCCTGCCACTAAGCTTTAAAGATCTCCCAAGACCCCAGCATGGGAGCCTCCAATACAAAATGTTGTGTGGCTATGCCACTAAAGAATTGGCAGGTTGGTCTAGGGGAGGCTCTTCCTAGCCTAGGGGCTCAGCGACTGTTTATGATTATCCCAAAGTGACAGGCTAGGGTCCTTGATGATTGTAATTTATTTCCATTTGAGGGAAGGAAAGGTCTTCCTGGAACCCAAACTTGTACCCAAGAGCCTGGTATCCTGCTCTGAAATGCTAGGCCTTCCTAGGCCAGACACAGGATCCCTGCCAGGAAGAGGACTGTAGCCCTTTAACAGCCAGCCTCACTGTTGCTATGTATGGTAACAACTTCCTTAGCAACTACCTGGCTTCTTAAAGGGGACTTGAAACAGTGGTTGCCATCAGCCATGGCTCCAAAAAAGAGGCCAAACAAAGGAGGAAAGGAGGTACAGGGCAAGAAGAAGACAGGAGGCAAGAAAGACGCCAGTGGGACCAAGACTCCAGAGCTGGCCATGGTGGAGGAGCTGAAGGAATTCTACCACAAACAGATCCAAGACCTGGAGGACAGGCTGGCCCGGTGGGTGGCCAGCAGGGAAGCTAGTGCTGCCAGGCCAGATGCACATGGGTTCAGATAAGGGCCCCAGACCTGGGCTCTGGCCAGGCCCTATCCTTCCTGACTCATTTTCCTCAAGTAACCAGGTAGCCTTGAAAGTGGTGAGAGGGTAAATGGATTCCCAGAGCGTGTGGAGCACACTGCTAAATTAGCATTAGCGACTCAATCCCAAATCACACCCCACCCCCACCCCGGCCAGCCCCGACAGGACTGTAAGCATTTTAATATTTAATGGGTGGAATAACTTGAAAATGGTTTCCCCTGGTGACCCTCCTCTCCTTATGCCAACACCCCGGTCTTGTTTCTCCAGGCTGTGTTTGTTTCCCTAAGTATTTGTTTTGTTTGAGCCCAGGCTAGCCTCTAACTCATGTTGATCCACCTGCCTCGGCCTCCCAAGTGCTGAGATTATAAGTGTGAACCACTACAGGTCCCTAAATGGGAACTAAGGAAGGGGATGTTCCTACCTGTGCCACTCCCTCTTAGGGCTGGGTTCCTTTGTGGCAGAGGCAGCAGGGAAGGCACTCTCTTAGCATTTAGAGACACTATTTGCTCATTATTTTTCTTTACAGCTAGTTTTAGGGCTGGTGAGATGGCTCGGTGGCACTTGTTCCTCATCACCAGGACCCACATGGTAGAGGGATAGAACCAACTCCTGCAGGCTGCCCTCTGACCTCTGCTGTGCACACAGCCCACGTGCACGCATGCACACACATGATCAATAAATCAGATACAACAAAAATGTTTCTAAGAATTTAGTTTCTAACCTGGGCATGCCTACAGTCTCAGAAGGTTTGCTCTAAATTCCAGAAGGAACTTAGCCTGGACTAAGACTGTGTCTCAAAAGAATAAGCAACACAAAGCCGACTTGCTGACAGTCAGGAAGCACCTGCCCAGTCCCAAAGTGTTAACACTTACAAAGATAAGTAAGTGGCTGGGGAGATGGCCCAGTGACTAAGGGACCTGCCACTCAAACATGAGGACTAGAATTTAGATCCCCAGTATTTACACCAATGGGTAGGTGTAGTGCCCACCTGTGGTCCCGATGCATGGCGTGTAGAACTAAAAGATCCCCCCCCTGGAGCAGCGCTTCTCAACCTGTGGGCCTTGATGCCTAAGACCATCAGAAAATACAGGTATTTATGATTCGTAGCAGAATTACAGTTATGAAATGACAGTAATGTTATGGTTGAGGATCACCACACCATGAGGGACTGTACGTGTTAAAGAACACAGTGTCGGGAAGGTTAAGAACCACTGCTCTAGAGCAGGCTAGCTGGCTAGACTGGTGAACGTGTAAGCCTTGGGTTCAAGTAGGAGACTCTGCTTCAATATATATGGCAGAGAACCTCTATTTCCTTATCTGTAAAATGGTATAATTATCAGAGCACCTACATCCTTACATGTCATGGAGGGGTATCTCAACAAATGTCAACTTCTGGCCTCTAGACACATGCACGCACATGTGAATATGCATATATGCATGGATACCACACATCTGTAATAAATATATAAAATAAATATATAAATAGAAGACCCAGGCAGTGGCAGTTCATATGGTGGATACTGAGAAAAATCACAGCTGGCTCTGGGCAGGTGTGTACCAGGGCAGGCCTGTGCGCCTCTGCTTTACACCATTCCCACAAGAAAGGCACACACAAGGCCCTGGGGAAATCACCCCAGGAAGAAGAGGCAGCAGGATGGCAGCCCTGACCTTTGACTCCTCTGCCCACAAAGGCACCGGTACCCTGAAATGCCTTGTACACACTACTCAAAAATAAACCCTTATGAATAAACCCTTATGAGTCAAGAAACTCTCCAGATGCTTCAGCTGTCCCGTGTGAAACCTGTAAATATGGCACTGACTGTTCTTCCAGAGGTGCTGAGTTCAATTCCCAGCAACCTCATGGTGGCTCACACCATCTGCAATGGGATCTGATGCCCTCTTCTGGTGTGTCTGAAGACAGCTACAGTGTACTCACATACATAAAATAAATATATCCTTAAAAAAAACTTACAAATGTCAAAACTAAAATACCATAACATTAACAATAGATAATAAAAGCCGGGCATGGTGGCGCATGCCTTTAATCCCAGCACTCACTTGAGAGGCAGAGGCAGGTGGATCTCTGTGAGTTAGAGGCTAGCCTGGTCTACATAGAGAGTTCCTGGACAGCCAGGGCTACACAGAGAAACCCTGTCTCCAATAACTAACTCAGTAAGTAAATAAATAAAAGTAACAAATGTCCCTTGACCTAAGACACCAGATGAAATGTATTTAACACATAATTACTGAGTAATGTTTGTCAAACTATTAGGTCTTGATCCTGAGATGCAGAGGTAGGGGTGCAAATGGCTTGGCCAGCTGAGAGGGCTGACAGTAGAGACAGGCATTGTGGGTAAGAGCCTCAGCTTCCAGGTCTGATTGCCTGGGTTCAAGTTCTGGTCTTGTCAGTTTCTAGTTTCTTCATCTCTCTAAGCCCCAGTTTCCTTGTCCGGGTTACTGGGGGATCACAGCAAATGCACACCTTCCAAACAAACCGGAAACAGGTATGAGCATAAGGTAGACTCAGTCCCTATGGGACTCACACCTGAATGAGGTGACCATTCAGGTTCACACCTTTAATCCCAACACTCAAGGGGATGGGGGGGGGGGGGGGAAACAGCTTGGTCTAGATATTGAGTTCCAAGATAGCCAGAACCAAATAGTGAGACCCTATTTGTTGTCAAAACAACAACAACAAAACATTTAAAATACTGGCTAGGGAAGATGACTCAGTAGAGTTCTGACAAGCAAGCAGGGCTAGAGTTCAGATCCCAGAACCTGGGGTTGGAGTGGGGAACGGGCAATGGCAGTGTCCTTTAACTCCGACCTTGATGGGAGTGGCTCTCTGAAGCTCACCAGCTAGCCAAACTGCTTTAGACTGACCTCAAGCTTGCTTACACACACCTTTAAAACAGAAAGACAGTCTAAACGCTGAGCACAGGCTGAGGTTAAGGCTTCCAGGCACGAAGCACCATGGGAGATTCAGACTATGGGAAACTTCAGGCGGCCGTTGACAGTCTGGGAGAGCAGGCCCAGTGGCACTGGTGACCAGGCCTACCCTGGCTTGACCCTGCATCTCTGCCCTGCCCCACCCCAGGTATCAGCGGAAATGGGATGAACTGGCTGTGCAAGAGAAGCTGTTCCGTCAGGAGTTCGAACAGCTGGCCAACAACAAGAAGGAGATTGTGGCCTTCCTCAAGCGCACACTGAACCAAAGGGTGGACGAGATCACAGACCTTAATGACCAGCTGCAGAGCCTACAGGTGGCCAAGGAGATGGAGAAGGACGCTTTCGAGGCCCAGCTGGCCCAGGTTCGCCATGAATTCCAGGAAACCAAGGACCAGCTCACCACAGAGAACATCGCCCTCGGTGAGGGGACCAGGGGACCCATCAGCACACCTGTGTGAATTTACTACTAAAGGCAGCAAGGCCCAAATTCACAGCTGTCACTGGCTGTGGCAGGGCCTCACCTGGGAACTGGGTAATTATAGCTGTATGCCACTTCAAACACTATCCGCCTTAATTGTCCATGCATTCCCAGGCCCAGGAAAGCTCTGCCTTCCCAGTTTATAGATGAGGAAATGCTTCAAAAAGATAGGGGATTTTATCTATGCCATCCATCTGAAAGGGGAGATTGAGACCTGTTTGTCTGCCCAGGGTCAGCTGCTGTCCTCATGGTCATCCTTATGTGGGGAGGTTTCAAGTGGGACTTCTTGAGGAGGATCTGAACAAGGTTTGCTGAGATTAGATTGAGCGGTAAGGCACTCCAGAGAAACAGTGGCTGTGCAAGGCCAGCCATGGCACACGCAGACCAGTCCTGTTGAGGAAGGTGGGGAGGTGAGACTTGGGGAAAGCTGAGACCTCAGAGGGGTGTCAGTCAAGGCTCTCAGCAGTGGCTCCTCACTAGCCTTGTGGCCCCTGATGGTCAGGGGTCAAGCTGAGTTCCCTGGAAGAGTTCCGGCTGCAGAAAGAGGAACTCACAGAGAAGTACATGGCGTTGGAGGAGCAGCTCCGAAGGCAGGAGAGCGAACACAAGGACTATGTGTACAATCTAGAGAAGAAATCTGTACTGGACAAGGACAGGTGGGCAGGCGGGGACCTGCAGGGACACACAGCTCTCCTTCAGCTTTCTAGAAGGGAACCAGGATTGGGATTTATGGGGGTGGGGATGAACGTGCCCAGGCTGGCAATGGACACTCCCTGCCCTCTTGTCATTTCTTATTACAGCATGTTTATTTAATAGGAAAGAATATCTCAATGGTTCAAATCCCACAGGCCCAGAGATTCTTTGAGGAAGAGCCTGGGTACTCTGGGACCCCCAAAAAGGGGGTACCAAGACTTATACTCATCTATTTGACTCCCATCCCCGCTCTCCTGGCAAGGCTGAGGAAAGAGATCATCCAGCGTGTGAACCTGGTGGCCACCGAATTCCGAAAGGTGGCCACCAACCAGATGTGGGCGACGACCAGGCGGGCCATCCTAGAGAACAACAGTGTGACTCTGCAGCTGACCAAGGTGTCCCAGCAAGGTGTGCAGCTGCTGCAGGAGAATGAGAAGCTCAAGGGTGCCCAGGACAAGCTGTGCCAACAGCTGGAGATGCTGGAGAACACCCAAAGGAGCATGGCCAGAAAGAACATAGGGCATCAGAAGGTATGACCACCATGCCCTCATGTGAAATGAGGGTAGGTCCTATGCCAGAACCAAGTCATGAGCGGGGATAGTTTGTAGTGAGGTCCCAGGCTTTCCTCATTGGGGTGCTAGCCCTAGCTTTGTTGTCTGTTTGCCCCAAAACTGAGTGGAGCCCATCTCCTGCCTAACTGTTGTCCAGAGGTAGTGTTGGCCTGCCTGTACATGGGAACAAGTCCTAAGTTGTATCTTCAAAAGGGAGCTAAGGGTGGGCTGGGGTCCCACGATGGGTCTATTACACCTGCCCACCGCTGCAGATTATCCTCTTGCTGACGGAGAAGTGCCGCCAACAGAAAAAGGGCACAGAGGAGGCGGAACAACTGCGCCTCCAGCTGTCCCAACTGGAGCAGAACTTCCAGATTCTGGAGAAGGACAACCAGACCCTGAGGTGAACCTGAGCTGGGTGGAGGCTTTGGGGGAATGCCCTTGCATAGAGCCTCAGGGTTTGCACTGTCAGATAAACCTAAGCCTGGATTTAGATAAACTGCATGGAAAAGGCGGGGCACAGGGAAGAAGCGGTGCCTGCCCCAGCTCAAAGATGGGGCAAGCTAATGTGCTGTCTTGTTCTGGACCAGGAGCGAGAAAGATCAGCTGGAAGAGCAGCTGAAGCAGCAGCGGGCAGAGGCAAATCGGCTACAGGAAGAGCTGACCAAGGAACAGAAAATTCGGGCAAGCTTTAAAACAGTCCTGACTCAGGCCACCTCCCTACTGCAGGACATTGTGCAGGTAAGCAAGCAGTGGGAGATACCCAGAGGCCACTAGGGCAAAGTGTAGAGGGCCTCTTTCTGGAGAGGCTTATAGCCAGACTCCTTTCTCATTCTGGATCTAAATGAGTTGGGTCTAAGCAGGGACTGAGGAGGCCAAAGCAAGATTCCAAATTTAAGACCTGACTGGAGTTACAGAATGAGTTCAAGGCCAGCCTGGGCAACTCAAGTGTCTTACAAAATAAAGAGGTGTGGCAGCACACACCTTTAATCCCTGGGAGGCCACAGCAGACAGAAGAACAGGAGAAAGAAAAGATTTCTTTTAAACCTCCAAAGAGAGGGCTCTAGAGAGCTCCAAGCCTCAGTCTTCCCAGCCTGATAACTTGTGACCCACCACAAACCAGGGGCACTGAGAAAGCAGGCATTGGCCCTGGAGAATCTCACATGGAGGCAGGGCCCCTGTGGTGATTTAACCCACCTCATGTCATACCAACAGATGCGATCAGAGTCAGAGGATGGTGACTTCGACGTGGTGTTCCAACTGCAGCGCAAGGAACTGCTGCAGCAACTACTGGTTTTGCTAAGCTCAGCTATGGTTTTGAAACCACAGCCGGACACGGGTTCCCACCAGGACAAGCAGCCCCAGGGCCCACCCAAAGAGAGGTGAGCAGATAGCCCTGTGAGGGCCTCAGCAGATCATGGCTCTCCAGTATTTTTCTGAACTTTGGCCTCCTCTTGTGGAAATGGAGGGGATGACCCTGGGTCCCTCTCCACAGCCAACTCACCACCCAGACATCCAAGAAAGGGGCTGCTTCTCTGCTACGGCAGCTCTCTACCATCACAACCTACCAGCCAGGGGACCTCGGGCTGGTGCCTCGACGTCGAGTCCACATCCCACCCAAACCCCAGGATCTCAGGCCTCTCTCTTATGTCACCCGAATGGGGATCTGCCAGTTACAGAACACTAATGAGGTAGGGGTGCCAAGGACCCTAGGGACAGCAAGCTGACAGCTGTCCCTGGTTCTTTCTGCCAGGCTGTAGTTGGGTGGCCTCAGGGATATGGTGGAATCTCTTTGATCCTCCCCACCTATAAAATGGCCAGACCCTCTTGTCTCTACCTCACTGGCCCCCAGCCCCCACAGGAAGCTTCTGGTTTCAAGTCAGTATCTTTTAATCTTGCAGATCTATTCATCTGGAGCTCTCAAAGGGTTCAAAAAGTTTACCCTTCCTAGACCTTTCCTACACCGCAAATAGCGAATGGGGAGACCAAGCCGCAGCAGAATCAGACTGGTGTGGCCACAGTCCCTCCTTGACTCTGCAAGTGGCCTGGGGCAACCCAGAGAAGTTACATAAACATTGGGTACCACATGTGTCATTGCTGTTCTGTGGCCCTGTCTGGGCTTCAGGGCACCGGCAGGTAGTCAAACAGGTAGACATACCCACTGGTATTAGAGGCCTGACAATGTTCCCTGGCTTCGAGCACGGATGTGATCCAGGAGCAGGTCAGTGGCCTGATCCATCAATGGGGACAGTAGCTCCTGCTCCTCTGGAGAAAAGCAGCCCAGAACATGGGTCTCCACCATATTAGGATGTGTGGGGCGTCCAATGCCCACCAGCAGCCTTGGCATTGCCTGTAGGGTGCCAAGGGAATGAGGATCCGTTGGTGAGATATAACGGGGACCCAATGCTGGCCACCCCCACCCAGGGCAGGGCAGAAGGGTAGACTCACATTGGAGTTCAGACAGCTAATGCAGGAACGGACTCCATTGTGGCCCCTTGGGGGGATATGAAGAGCAGTTTAGTACTTCCTGAGGCAGTGCCCTTCCTCCATTCTCTAGCTCAGGCCTTCTTCCGAGCAGCCCAGCCTTTAGAGATAGGCTCAACAATCTTACTACACCCCAACAGAGGCCAGCATCCCTATGCACATGAGAGCCTCACCTTGCGCTGCCCCCCAGCTTCAGAGCCACCTTTCCCAAGGGCTTGTCCAGTTCATCATGCACCAGATAGATCTCCTCTGCAGTCAGCCCAAACAGTTCCGCTTGGCACAGGGAAACAACACTCAAGTTACTGCACACCTGCTCAGAGGGATCACAACAACCCCCATATATAAACAGGCTTCCCCAAGCCCTCACTGTAGTAATTGGGGCTCATCAGGCACTTGTCACAGTTGAACCCTCTCTCTGGTCCCTGTGCCTTCTTATCCATGAAACTTGCAACTCACCAGCTTGGGCTATGCTGCGCCCGTTGACGTTCATGAGGCGCCGTGGCCGGAGCAGTACCAGCTGAGCATCCCCAAGCGGGGCCAGGGCGAGGTCAGCAGCGCAACGCGAGTCGCGAGCCCAGTTCTCCGCCACTCCCAGTCGCTGTGCTATTTGCCCCAGCACCGCCATGCCCACGCTGTGCCGGGTGCCGGGCATTCCGGGGTTCCCCAGGCCAGCTACCTGTGGGCAACACTCACACAGGACCCAAAACAGTGACCAGGAAAGAGAGAGAAGTGACAGTGTGGGAAAGAGGAAGGAGCGCTTAAGGGCCTGGGAACTCCTGGAGGCCCCACCAGCCCGAGGGTGCCGCTCTCTGGTGCAAGAGCAAAACTAAAAGTTTGGAGCCGGTATTTAACTAAGTAGAAAAAGTGACAAGTATCCCGGAAAGATGGCTCAGAAGGTAAGGGTACTTGCTGCTAATCCTGACAACCTAGGTTCGATCCCCAGGACCCACATGGTGAAAAGAATCCTCTCCCAAGTTGCCCTCTGACAGTCACAGGCACATGCACTCAACGCATACACATAAATATAACCGCAGCCGCGGAGCCAAGCCCTGAGTCCCTGTGTAGTCACCCACGCCCCACTCACCAGCCACCGCTTCCCGGGGAACCGAGCCTCCGAAACGCGCCGGCTCAAGGCCCAACTTCGCCGCATCCCTAGGCGAAAAAGGCCGGACTTCAGCGCGCCGACCCCAGCCCCCATTCACGGCCAGGACCCCGCCCCTTGACGTCAGGCGTCCCTCAGCCAATAGCATCGCCACACGTCCAGCGACACCCAATCCAGGCCGGGTTCGGCGTCCGCCATGTCTCTGAGGGGCGGAAGTGGGCGGGTCGCGGATCCCGGGGAATGTCTGGGTGCGTTCCTCCGCGCCGCGTCACCTTGTATGGCCCAGTCTTTGCTCAAGGGCTGGTAACTCGTTATATTTCTATCCTGGCCCGCCTCGGCGTGCACTGTCCATAGGTTCTTTCCTTGACTTAGAAGGCCTTCGCTTGCCCTGCTAAGTTTCTAGTGACTTTCGGAGGCGCGGCCAAATGGGCGGGGCCTATAAGCATCCTTGAGCCGGTGCCTAGCAACAACGGAGGCAGGGAACCAGGGAGTTTGCTCAGCCAAGAAGTCAGCCTAGAAACCTGGCCATGACAGACAGGAGCAAGGTGAGGGCTGGGAAGGGAAAAGCCAAGGCAGAGGGGAGGGCCGCAAGAAAGGCTTGAGGAAGAGCCAATCAAGGCCTTCAGGGAAGCTTGGGAGAGTTCATCATTGTAGTGTGGGAGGGGAGAAGGTGACTGGCCTCCCAGTCCTAAAGGAGAAGGCAGAAAAGTTTGGGGGCGGGGGGGGGGTTGTTATTGTTGCTCTAACGTTTTAGTTTGTTTGTTTGTTTGTTTGTTTTATAGACTCAGAGAAGTTCATCTGCCTCTACCTCTAGAAAGGGGATAGTAAAGGTATGCACCGCCATGCCCAGTCCAAGTGGAGAGATTTTGAGGAGTAAAACACAGAACTTGAGGACTGATGAGACATAGGTCCCCAATTCTGGTAACTATGGGAAGGGTGACCACACAGAAGTGAAAAGCCTTAGGAAGAAGTCAGGTGAAATGCTCGCTCAGTGTGGCCTGCTGGGTGTGAGAGTCCCAGGGGGAAGTCACAAGGAACCTTGTGCAGCAGGGTCTGAGCTGGGGTGCTGAGAACAGTGGGCAGAGGGCAGCTAGAGCAAAAGTGAGAGCAGGCAGCAAAGCCCAAGAGGAGACCAGAGGGCCCAGGGGTGACAAGGACTTTCACCCCTTGATCTTGACTACAAGACAGGGAGACGGGCAGGGCTAGACAAATGTTGGAACACTGGGGGACTGTTAAGCCCCAGACTCTGTGTGCCTTCTACCAGGAGGCTTCTTCACACCTCCTCCAGCAGTCAAAGTTCCTGAGGGAAATGTAGAAGTGACAGTGGTCGTCCCTGAGGCCTTCCAAGCTTACTGCCCCTGGTTTGGTTCCAGGAGCGTGACAATGCCCGTTCACAGAAAATTCCAAAATTAAAGATTCCTGAAACCCCACAGAAGATCCTGCAACGCATCTTTGGGACCAGCCAAGTGTTCTATGTTATGACAGATAGTATGAAAACAAAGGCGATAGAGTCAACGGTACCTGCCAAAGTCAGAGAGTAGTGAGTGACTTCTTCGTCCCCAACCCCGGGTTCCTACTCACAACCATTACCACTGGGTTCAGCCACCAGCTGGCTGCTCTGGGCCTCTGTGAACATCGATAGGTAGAGGGGTAAGAGTCTGATGCCCTGAAAGAGATCCAGGAAGGTCAGCCTGGCCTCCGTGGAGCTCTGATTACTTTTCCAGCCTCTTTACCTCATCCCTCCTCCTCCTCCTTCCTACCTGAGAAGGTCCTGGGCTGGTCCCAGATCAACGCCAGCTCCACTGCCTGTCCTGTCTTGTCCTGACAGCTACAACCAAGGCCATCAGTGCCTATTGCAGGAGGACTGGGAAATGGCTGTGCTGTTCTTCTCCCGTGCCCTCCACCTGAACCCCAAACTGGTAAGAGGAGAGTCAAGAGTAGTCCCTGGAAGCAACTGGCTGGCATAAGTCTCCCCCACTGTCACTGTCAGACCTGCTAAGCCCTTCCTCTCAGGAGCCACCTAAAGGGGAATATGTTGGAAAGGAAATAACAGCTGGGGTGTCTTTGCCTTCAGGTAGACTTCTATGTATTCCGTGCTGAGGCCTTCATCCAACTCTGTGACTTCTCCTCTGCCCTTCAGAACCTCCGCAGGGCCTACTCCTATGAGCCAGAGAATAATAAATACCTGGATCGGCTGGCCTTTGTGCTTTACCTACAGGTGCCGAGGCTGTCCCACCTACAGAGGAGTTCTCGCCTTACCCCCAGCTACTGGCTTGCCCTCCACCTGCAGGGAGCCTTCCTGGGATAGGATGAGTGCTTGGGGACTCCTGGTCTGTGTGCCTGTCCATACCTCCTGCCCCCATCAGTGATTTATTAAGTTAGCGGGGGGGGGGGGGTGTCTAAATAGAACTTCTGCAGTAAGGTTCTGACCTACTTCACACTGTCCAGTAGGGTCACCAATGGCCACATGGAAAGGCTGAGCCCTTAAACTGGCGAGTATGACTGAACTAAATTTTAAATTTGATTTGGGTGGGTCAGTAGGGGAATGGCTCAGTGGTAGGATGCCTGCTTGACATGCAGAGGGCTCTGAGTACTATTCCTAGTAGTGAATGAAAAAAAATTTTAAAGATTTATTTATTTATTAGATGTAAGTACACTGTAGCTGTCTTCAGACACCCCAGAAGAGGGCATCAGATCTCATTACAGATGGTTGTGAGCCACCATGTGATTGCTGGAATTTGAACTCAGGACCTTCGGAAGAGTAGTCAGTACTCTTAACCACTGAGCTATCTCTCCAGCCCCCACTAAATTTTAGTTGCTTAACATTTATTTTTACATTTACTTGTGCATGTGTGTATGTGTGTATGTGTGCATCTGTGTACATAGGTCAGAAGACAACGTGCAGAAGTCGGATGTCTTCTTGTACCACGTGGGTGGGCCCTGGGCATCAGTAGGCCTGATGACCAATTGCCTGTACCCACTGAGTCATCTTACTACCGTCAATGTCTTTTGAAAGTTCTTTTCAAAGTCCAATATTGGATAGAAGTTAGGTATAACAATGGCAGACCATTTGCCTTGTATAGCAAGGGGTCTGTGGCCAAGTATCAATACCACAAAACACCAGATCACTCAGTTCTTACAACTGGCATTGGGCCAGTGACATGGTTGAGCAGAAAAGAGCGTCTGCCTCTTAAGCCTGACTACCTAAGCAGGATAGCTGAGATCCACAGGGTGGAAGGAGAAAAGACTGCCACAAGTTATCTATGACTTTCACACATGTGCTGTGGCATGTGCCTGCCCCCACTCACATACCGAATAAGTACATGTAATAAAAAAAGAAACATTGGGCCAGACATGACGGCTCAGGCTTGCACTCTCCGCACTCCAGACACTGAGGCAGGAGGATTATCATGAGTTCAAGGTCTGCCTGGGTTGCATAGTTCCTGGCCAGTATGAGTTAACATTGTGAAACATTAATAAGCCAAACATACCAGACAAGGCAGGAGAACCCTCAAGGCATTCAGATAACTGATGGAACTGTTGAGGGCCTGTGTCCTGCTAGCTCACTTCCCGTCTGACCTTCAGGGAGTCACTTCACCTCCCTGAGCCTTAGTTCCTTCATCTGAAATGGGGAATGCTTGTGAGTTCTAGACCTTCGGCCAGAGCCCCACCGCCCTCACCTGCTCCCCCATTCTGTCTGGAATCTCTATGTTGCTGTACTCCTCCATGTTTCTTGGTGTCTCTCTGCTCAGCTCTGCATCTCTTTCCATCTCTTTCCGAGTCTCTCTCCTTGTCCTCTGCCACCTGTGGAGGTCAGCAGAGCCCGAGTTCTGAGTAGAGCTGACAGTTGTGTCTCCTCAGGGCCAGTGCCTGTATGAACTGTGTGACTTCCAGGAAGCCCTCTGTGTCTTCCTGCAAGCCTCCGACCTCCAGCCCCAAAATGCTTCCTTCAGTTACCGATGGTGAGTGCCTCATACCTCACTTTCTCCCAGCAGCAGCTTCTTACCGCCCCAGGCTAAGTGCCCTCTGCCCTCTGCCCCCAGCATGGCCTGCCTCCTGGCCCTCAAGCGGTATCACGACTGCCTTAACCTCATCACTAGGGAGGTGAAGCAAGGCAGGGCCAGTGCTGATGTCTTCATCCTCCGGGCTCGGCTCTACAACTTCTTCCAGAAGGTAGTGCACAGTGAGGGAGGGGGGCATGTGCCCCGGAGAGCTGCACCCCCAACCCCCCAAACCCTGTGTGTCCTGAGATGATAAAGGAGTCAAGGCCAGCTCCCCACACAGTACCTAAGGACCCTGCCTACTCAGGCAGTGGTACTGCATCACTCAGCCCTGGCTCTGTGGTAGGAAGCTGAGCCATGTCCCCAGCCCTCAGCTGTGTGGCATCCGGACACCATAGACATTAGCTGAAGTGCCCCTTCCTCTTATCTTTCTTTGTTTCTTTCTGTTTGTTGTTCTGTTTCAGGTTGGTGGTGGTGGTGGTGGTAGGGTTTAGGGGCCAGTTCTTTTGGGTTTTTTTGAGACAGGGTTTCTCTGTGTAGCCTTGGCTGTCCTAGAACTCACAGATCCACCTGCCTCTGCTGGGATTCAAGGCATGTATCACCAGGCCCAGCATCCTGTCTTCCTTTCATACTTGCACTGTGGACAAGTTCTAAAGCTCCTTGCATCCCTGCTGGGCTGAGCATGGGAACAGAGGATGCAGGGGACAGCTTGGGGAAAAGGGATGCAGGGTCACAGACAGTAGGCTGAGGAGAATGTAGTCAGAAAGGAGGGGCCTGAAGGGAGAACAGAACAGTCTTCTCTGGGACAGTGACCTTGACCTCTAGGGGATACTTCCAGCTGCTGTGGAGTTTGTCAGTTGGATGGACAGGTCCTGGGAGGAGGCAGAAGTGAGGGGGATGAGGAAGTGTATCCAAAGCCCTGATGGCACAGAAGGGAAGAGGCTCCTGAACAGTGTGCAGCATTCTAGGTAAATGGGGGTGGGGAGGTACCAGCAAGATAGAAAGGAGCCAGAGAGGACGAGAGGGGGAAGGGTAGGTTCATGTCATTTCACCAGGCCAGGATGGAGAGTGGCTGAGTAAGGGTAACCAGGCAGGTTTTAGCCAGAGGCTGGGCTACAGTGTCATATAGGTGACTTAGTGTGAGTCCCCTTCAAAGGCAAGAGTCTATTCATATTTATTGCTGGCCCCCACCTCCACTTATGTCCTGTGAAGGACTTTTCTGAACCCAGACCTTTGCCCAGGTTCATCCCCAAGACTGCCAGGAACCCTTGGAAGAAGGTGAACAGTCAAATGGCCCAGAGGTGACTTGACCAAGGCCAGCCAGCCAGTTCTCCAGCCCAAGCCCACCTCAGCCACTCCCTAGACCTCCTAGGTTACCTTCCAACCAGTTACTCACAGGGCAATGAGTTGCTTGCTAAGACTGTTGACTGGGCTAACCTGCACACCGGTGAAAGGCATTTACCTAGGGATAGTCTCTGCTCACACCCAGACCTCAGTCTGTCCTTGGTTACAGCCGCTGTGGGTATAAAGGACGGGCAGTGGAGCAAGGATGCAGGAGAGGAGGAGGCCACACAGTCCCCTCACCACAGGACTCCTACTAGGAGATAAGATCAGCACAAATCGCCAAGGCTGACCTGCCTCACCAAAGTTATACCTGGAAAGGAGCTATTGATATGGAGGCTGGGGACTGCCTCATTCAAGAGGCCAGATGTGTAAAACAGTAATGCTGGGGACACAGGAGGGCTGGTGTGGTGGTCGTTTGTTTTCCTAGAGGCCTGCCTTCCTCTAGCCCTACTGGGCTAGCACCATCCCTCCACCCCTGCAGGCCAAGCTCTGCTATCAGGACCTTCGAAATGCCTTGCTCCTAGATCCCATGCACGCACAGGCCAAAGGGCTGCTCCAGAAGATGGTGGACCAGGCCAAGCAGTCTCTCCAAGACGCCAGCCTCCTGGCCGTGCAGGGCAAGCTGCATCGTGCACTGAAGTGCATCAGCTCTGCCATTGAGAGCAATCCCTTGGATCCCAACTTCTTCCTCTTCCGGTACCGGGGCACACAGGGGCTGGACCTCCTGCAGACCTGCTTCGTAGTCTCAGGAGAGTCTCTGACTCTTCCCAGGCTTCATTTTCTCTCTCTAACCTCAAATAACCTTTCCCTCCTTTTGACTGGGGTCATTGCACCATAGAGGTGGTCTCCATGGTAACCTGGGAATCTTAGGACTCCAGCCAGTTCATGAGTGGTTCATGTTGAAGGCATGAAACCATGGATTGTATCTGGTCCCTCAGGGATTCGGTGCCACTCAACCTCCTAATCCTGGATTTTCTCATATAGATAGTTGGCTAAAAGTATGTATACACCGAGGCTTCAACGGGGGCATGTGATGGTACAGCAGGTAAAGCAGATAGCTGAACAAATCTGTCAACCTGAGTTCAACTCCCAGAAACCACATAAGATTCCCATAAACTAAGTACACAAAGTTACACTGAACATAGATGCTAGCACATACACGGTTTCCAAACTGGAAAGCTATCCTTGAGAAATAACTAATAGGTTATCCAAGCAGCCCTCTCGGGCCAGCCCCGGAGGACAGACCTAAGGCTTGAGGCAGAATTTATGAATACAGTCAAAGGCCATGGGTCAGAAGGTCCAGGGTGGGCAGTAGCCTTCTAGCCAAATGGGCTGCTTTAGCCCTGTGTCCCTCCTTGCTACCTTCCCTGTCCACAACAGGGGCACCCTGCGCAGACGGCTCCAACAATTTGACCCAGCTGTGGAAGACTTCCTGAAGGCACTGGACATGATGACTGACACTCAGGACAGCCTAGTGAAGCAGGCACAGCGCCAGCTGCTGCTGACTTACAACGACTTTGCTGTGCACTGCTACACCCAAGGTGCCTATCAGGAGGGTGTGCTGCTGCTGAACAAGGCTATCAGAGACGAGCAGAATGAGAAGGGCCTGTACATCAACCGTGGGGGTGAGCTGGGTGGCGGTGGTCAGACCCTTGCTAACTGCTGGAGGAGGCCAGGCTGGGCCCTAGCTTTGCTCAGGGTGTGGGGGATGCACTCAAGGCTTCGCCCTCGGGTCCTAGATTGCTTCTTCCAGCTGGGCAACCTGGCCTTCGCGGAGGCAGACTACAAGCAAGCGCTGGCTCTGAGCCCACTGGATGAAGGAGCCAACTTGCGCATGGGCGTGCTGCAGGAGAAGCTGGGCTTCTGCCAACAGAGACGCAGGTGCGTCACAGGCAAGCAGGAGAGGGACGTGGCCGACGGGGCGTGGCTAAGGGCAGTGCTGGCCGGGAAAGAGCTTACCGGAAGCCACCTGCTTAGTTGGCTTCTGGGCAGAGATTTTATTCACATCTTCACCACAAAAAATAAATTTGATTATTTTAGTAAATTAAGCTTTTTAATGAAAAAAATTAAATATTCAATCATGTATGATTCAGAATGTTAGTTTCAAGACCTACCTAACCCTTCCAGCCAGCTTTCCTCTAAAGAGTCCTCCAGGACTTAGGTTGGTTTCTGGCACCCACATGGCAGCTCACAGTCATCTGCTATCCCAGTTCCAAGTGATTAAGCGGGCAAATGGTGCACAAACATACACGCAGACAAAACAGCCATACACAACTTTTAAAATGTTAGGCCCATGGTACTTGAAGGCAGAAGCAGTTGGCTCTTTAAAAGAGTTCAAAGCCAGCCTGGTCTACATATCGGGTTCCAGTAAAGTCAGGGCTATATAAGGAGACCCTGTCTCAAATTTTTTTAAATTAAAAATAAAAAAAATAGGGTACACCAAAGTTATAGTACTCAACTGTCAGGTCCATCAAGGGTATGGCTGACAGAAGTGGGCGAGAAGAGCAGGCAAGGATCAGAGGCCCCTAGTTTTCTTTCAACTCCTTGGTGCCTAGTGGCTGCCATCTTTCCTGGCAGTTCATGGCAGCCTTGGGCATGTCCCTCAGGCAGTTCCTGAAGGCCGAGGGGCACTTCTCGGAGGCCATAAGTCACAACCCTCAGAAACCCCAGTACTACCTGCACCGGGCCAAGTGCAGACAGTTCCTGCAGAACCTTATGGGGGCCCGCCAGGATGTTGCTACTGTGCTGCTTCTGAACCCCAACTATCCAAAGGTGGGCTCCTGCTGAGCCACAAAGGCTCTTATCCTGTCCCTAAAAGAGACCGGTGACACTAGGCCTCCTCACTAACATTACCTTCCTCCCCTGCCCTCGGTGTGAGACTCAGATGGGCCCTACTGTTCAAAAGCTAGTCCCTGTCCTGTCTAGCTCCCCATTGGAGAACTATCCATTTCTCATGGTCTCCTGCTCCTTCTGGGTTAAAAGGCCCTAGTTTAGGAAGTCTACAGAGGCCTCCCCTGTTCATCCGAGGTCAAGGTAGGACTAACCTTCTGCTGCGCACTGTTCCAACTGTGGTTGCTCTTTTCCTGGCAGATGGCTGCAATGATGAACACCCTCTTTCCTGGCATGACTGTGGAGAGCATCCTTAAGAGCCAAGTGGCCGAACTGGCCAAGCTCCAGCTAAGTCGGATGATAGAAAATGGGCCAAAGAACATCCACCCTCAAAGCCTTGTGGTGTAAGCTTGTGTGTGGAACAGGGACTTCTGGCCAGGGGTAGGAACTGGTGGGGACTCAGAACTCCTCTGGTCCAGCTGCTTTGTAGAGCTTACACTGCCTGGTCTGGGGGGAGGGGAGGAAGCAGTTCAGATTCCAGAGTCTGATCAAGAGCCCTGGGACCATAACTTGATAGGCAGAGGTTAATGGAACGCCAGAAAGCCCAAGTCCTGGTGAAGTCCTGGAAGCAGGAACTTCTTGAAACCCCTGAAGAGGAAGTGACTATTTTCCAGGCTCCACAGGAGGCAGAGGACAAAAAGGTGAGTGGGAGGCCTGAGGCTCCTAGAGTCTAATGTGAGCCTGACCTACCTACCCTCATCTGAGATGGAGACACAGAAGTAAGGGTGCCCCTGTGATTGTGCATGATCATACACTGCTTGGGACACTGGCCACTTGTGCCTTGCCTCCCTTACTAAACTGGCCCTATGTTCTTTCCATTGTCTAACATAGAAAAATACACTGTGGGGGGTGGTGTAGGTGGCTTGTGTTGTGTTGTCTGTGCAGGACACATGCCCATGTGAAGGCCACAGGAGGACACTGGGTGTCCTTCCTTCCCTATCATTTTCTGCCTTATTGAGACTAAGGCAGCCTCAGAAACCTGTCTCCACTTTCTCCACTCCACGCCAGTGCTGGGGCTGCAGGTGCACATAGCCATTCCAGATTGTATATACGCACCAGGGATTTCAACTCAGGTTCTCCAGCCTACATAGCAGGTGCTTGACCTTCATATTTATCTTCCCTGTCAGTTAGTATTGCTTTTCCAAACAGGGCCTTACTACATAGCCCTAGCTTGCCTGGAATTCACAATATAGACAAAGTGGCGTCAAACTCACAGAAATCCGCCTGCCTCTGCATCCTAGGGCTGGGATTACAGGTGTGCAACACACACACCCCACACACACCTGTTTGTTTGTGAGCCAGTGTCTTGCTACGTAACTCAGCTGACCTAGAACTTACGCAGCTTAGGCTGGTCTCAAACTTATAGCAGTCCCCTCGCCTCAGCTGCCAAAGCAAGGTAACCAGGCACGAGCTAACACGCCCATTTTTAAGTGCACAAGTCTTAAGTAAAGGGTTAGGTTTCACAAACAGAGTGTGCCATGGCTTCAACACCCAAGTAAACAAACACACTCTTGGCTCCCAGAAGGCCCTTTGGGCATGCACCCTCTTAGGCCCCTGCCCCAGCCCCCACTTCTACACAAGGCTTCATTCCTAACTCTATATGTGAGACTTACCTTTGTTTTAAATGAACAACTATGGCCCACTGTCCCATCTCTGGGTCCTTTCCCTAAGTGTTACATTAATGAGGGTCATGCAGCTGTAGTGAATGCTGTATGGGTGCCCTTCCTAGTTCACGTCATTGTGAGCATCATCCCTCTGGGAGATAAGCTGAGATGGGCACAGTGCAAGGCCCAACAGGATGGCTGGCAGGTGTCTGTCAGCTTTACCTTTTCTCCCCAGCTACAGATGTGATCATGGGTGGGGGAGGCCACCCGCCTGCTGGATACAAAGTTGCTGGTTCTCAGCAGGCTACTTCAGTGCTCAGAGACTTGGTTCTCTGCACTATGAAAACAGGCATAGCAGAAGTAGCCCATGGGTGAATGAAAGAGTGCGCAGTGAAGAGACTTCAGTTCCTAGCTTGTGTTTCCCAGGGCTCAGCACTTTGGTTTACAGAAGCCTGGCCCCATGTGAACCATTGTTCATCCTGCACTACCTTTCTAGGGTATGATGCCTGTCTGGCCTGATTAAATGCCCTGCCTGCAGTCTTAGCCTCTTGGCCTTCCCACCATCCTAACCAAGTCTCTGTGAAGAACTCTTAAGCATGGGAGAAAGAATGCTCGATTGGAAAACATAACAAATCAAACACAACAAAATAACACAACCAGACAACACAACAACAACAAAATGGGTTGGGAGGATCTGTGGCTCAGTGGTTAAGTCAATACTGCTTTTGTAGAGGACCAGAGTTTGGTCTCCAGCATGTACACTGAGCTGCTCAGAAATGTAACTCCAGCTCCGTCTGTCTGATGCCCTCTTCTGACCTTTGTGGGCACCTGTACTCTTGTGTACACACAAACACTCATGCATACACATTTTAAAACAATGGCTGGCCGGGCAGTGTGGCACACGCCTTTAATCCCAGCACTTGGGAGGCAGAGGCAGGGGGATTTCTGAGGCCAGCCTGGTCTACAGAGTGAGTTCCAGGACAGCCGGGGCTACACAGAGAAACCCTGTCTCAGAAAACCAAAACCAAAACAAACAAAAAACAAACAAAACAAAAAAAACCCAACTGCTAGCTATGTGGCAGCCACACGCCTTTAATCCCAGGAGGCAGAGACAAGCAGATCCCTGAGTTCTAGGCCAGCCTGGTCTACAAAGTGAGTTCCAGGACAGCCTGGGTTACACAGAGAAACCTTGTCTTAGACAGAAAAAAAAAAAAAAAAAAAGACTAGACTGTCCTATGACTCTGCAAACACATGGCCCGATTCTTACTATAGGTGAAGATCTCTCGCAGGAGGACATCCCTAACAGACAGCTACGTGGACCAGACCTCCTCAGGTTCCGTCTTCAGCAGTAAGTCCTTGCGTCCCTGCTAAGCCTAGCAGAAAACAACAGAGAGGCCAAGTACTAAGCATGACCTTAGGTTCTGCCCTGGATAGCTTTATCCCAACCTCACAAGGATGTGCTGGGGACTTAGTGGGATGGTGGCCAGCACAGGGCAGGGACCAGTCACCCTTAGGCCCTTCCCGGTTGTTACTATTTCTGCCTCTCCTTCCAAGGCCCGCCCTTTCTCTCTGCTCCTCAGTATATCCCTGAACGAAGCCACAAACCTTATGCACATCCAACAGGTTTTGATTCCCAATTTTGCTAACACCAGCCAAGAAGGGATGAAAGGGCAAAGCAAGAAGGCTGCTCCCCAGCGCCCTCTGGTGTGGGGTGGCAGCAAGAGAGAAGGCTGTTCCCAGTGCTCCTTGGTGCAGGGGGGCAGTATTAGTCCCCTTCCTTTCATTTGGTTATCATCCCCCAAACTGTGGTGGCCCAAGTGCCCTGAGTGAGGCAGGCCTGTGATAGGGGTGAGTGGCTCAGTCTTGGCCACAGGAAGTCAGCAGGGGGGGAGCAGCCAGCCGGGGAAATGCGATTGGGACTCAGAGGGCAGAGTGTGATTAGACCTTTCGAGGGGTCGGGGTGGGCTTCAAGGAGCTGAAGGAAGAGTTGGAATCAGCTGCATGTGAGATGGATTGGGACAGAGTTCAGAGGCCTATGGCCGAACAGGGCTAGTAGGAGTCCAAAGAGAGGGCAGGCTGAGTCAGTGCTGTTTGGGCAGCTTCTTGTCACCCCACAGCCCAGACACATTGAGAAGGTGGGCTCTGGTGGGAGTTGGTAGGCCTCAGGGTTGTGTGCGGGAGGCTGCCTGGAAGCTCTGTCTTCCTGGAGCTGCCTAGAGAGGACAATGGCTGCTCTGACACACTTTCCCAGTTATGAGCATCAGCACCGCAGGGCCGGAGATGTCAACCAGTCAGGAGTATAGGAGCACTTCCCACACAGCTACAGCATCCTCCGAGTCCATACTGCCAAAGCCTCAGTCCTCAGGAACCAGGAAGAACCTGGAACTGACTTTGGGCCACCAGCTCGTCCAGGTGGTCTCAGAGTACTTAAACCAGAACGTCACTGAGATCACACCTGCCTATGGCCAAGGGGGCTCCACCAAAAAGGCAAAGGCCACCCAAGGCCACAAGCCAAAGCTCAGGAAGACAGGGACTCCCAAGGATCCCAGCCAGAGTACCAGCATGACAGAAGCTCTCGAGGGCCTACCAAAACCTAGCAAGTCCAGGTCCACCGTGAGCCTGAAGGAGAGAATTAGAAGAGCTAAGGCTGTTCAAGCTCAGAGCTGGAAACTCAAGGCCCAGAGAAACAGCCAGAAACCAACAAAGACTTCCAGCAAGACCCAACCTGACAGTGATGGGAGCCTCAGTACCAATGAGCCCCCGGGCCAGACTCCAGGACCCAGCAAGGCTGATGATACCTCAAGCTTCAGTGAGAGCACATCAACAAATCTCAACAATAGTGAAAACTTCTTGGAACTGACTAACCTTTTAACTCAAGAAGTGCAACAGTTCCCAGGAGACAGAGATCTGCACACCACTGGTCGTTAGACTACTCCCTCAGTGGGCCAATGAAGCCCTTGCTGAGAGAGCAGTGAACGGATTTCAGCAAACAGTAAGAAACTTTGGTCAATCAATGCTCTAATAACATGGCTAAGTTTATTATCTCTGTTCTCTTCTTGTATAAAATTAAAAACTTTGAAATCCAGGCCCAGGTGGCAGCTTGAGTCCTTCCATGTGGTGAAACTGTGAGGTGCTAGCCTGGCCTAGCTGAACTGCCAGGTCCAGCCACAGCCTGTGGGCTGAGACAAGGCGTGCCAGTAAAAGCCCCCGGCTGGCAGTGGCCATGAGCCTTCCTCCCTGAGTTACCGGTCACACTGAGAAGGCTCTGGCTCAGACTGCAGGGCAATGGCAAGGCTGTGGGGTTCTGGGGTACCCAGGAATTTCCCAGTAAAGATGCTTCTAGACCTTTCTCCCTCGGCCTGGTGAGCACTTTTCTTCATCCTAACTTTGTGCTCTGGGTCCCAACTGCCAGCCAGCCTAGAAAAGAGTTCTTCCAGGAGATGCCCAGGCCTTTCTTGTTTGTTCTGTCTAGGCAGAGGAGGCAATGATGCCACCTGGGGTTCTCAGAGGAAAAGGGTGATTCGGGAGGCCACTGTCTTGCAGCCATTGGAGGAGAAGAGCTGTTCGTCCTCAGGAAAGTAGGTGGTACTGTCCAGCACAGCCTGCACCACCTCCTCGCGGGGCTCCAGGCCCAGCTGGGCCAGCTCATGGAGCACACAGTGGCGCACGTGATGCCGCTGGAGTGGGAGGAAGGGCACCACAGCGTCCAGCAGGTGATCCTCCATGATGCCAGACCCCCAGAAGCCATGGTGAGGGTTATCCAACACAGCCCTGGAGACTGCTGGCTCCACTTCAGGTAGACTGATTTCTTCCCTCTCCCTGTGGCTGCGCCATGCCTCCAGGGCCACCTGGTTGATCTGCTCACCACCAGTATTGCTAAAATCACAAGAACCCAGGCTGAGACTCATTGAAGGACTAGAGGGTCACACCTAACATGACTCAGAGTCAGCAAAGTGGCCCGTTTTCTTCTCCCAAGGTCCTGTGACAACCAAGTCAGTGTAACATGTATATGTGATGCACTTTACAATCCACAGAACAATCTGGGGTGGGGGCTGACACAGGTTCTTACTATTGCAGCCCAAGCTAGCTTTAACTTTGAAGCCATCTCCTGACTTGCCTTTCAGAGTGCTGAGATTACAAAATCCTTTTTTGTATCCTTTAACTAGCCTTCCTCAGGACAGTGGGGAATTTCCATTGGTCCAGCTTTAGAAGCAGAGAGCAGAGCTCAGAGAGGCTCAGCACTCCTGCTTAAGGACTCACAGCTCGGAAACAGGGCTAGGGTAGGAAAGTAGGGACACTGGTCCCTTTCTCCCAGGGTTGTGTCCTCTCAACTATCAAGGATGGATGACTGTTGACCAGGCTGGGATTCTACACAGCAGCAAGGATCTAAAAGTCAGAGCCCAGAAGGGCTTTGAGAAGGAGAAGTCATTCACTTCAAATGATAAGTCAGTCACCAGGGATAAAGTGGGGAGCTGGGAGAGTATGCATGGGCTCCTAGGGAGAGCACCCTGCTGGGAGCACGGGCCCAAGCTGGAGAGCTGAACCTCTAACAAGTGTCCCCCCACCCCTGATTGCTTGCAGTGGAGGCCAGACCTGATAAAGATGAAGATGGCTTTTCGATAGTTGGTCCCATACACAACCCAAGAAGGGCCCAGGAAGGGCCGCAGGACTTCTATCAGGCCAGGGGGCAGTTTATCCATCTCATCAAAGAGGAAAAGAGATCGGCCACAGGCAGTGAGGTTCCCCTGGACCCAGCTCCTGAGCTCCTTCTGTGAGGGTAGACACAGGAATTCCAAAGCAGTCCAAGACACTCCCCGCAACCCCAAAGTTCTTCCACAGCCAAGAAAAATTTCCAAAGAGACATGTTCTACATTGGCAGACAGCACCAATCCCTTGAGACAGATGGTAAAGGGGTAGTTCAGAGAGGTACAGAGACTTGTCCAAGGTCACACAGCCAGTCAGCAGGAGAACAGGGGTACAAATATATGAGCCCCAACTGTCTGTTCATGACAGCTAGTGACTTCTGACAGGGGAGGTTAGACCTGCCCCACAGTGTTGACAGCTAAGACATCAGAAACAATAGTTATCAGAGCTGGCAGTCACCAGGGAGTGCTTCCCAAGAACCAAATTCAGGCTAAGAGCTTAAGGAGAATGGTGACTTAATGCAGACACAGGTACCCTGTAAGTAATATCTGCCATGTAAGTAATAATCCCCATGTCTCTCATGATGTCTCTGGCCCACAGGCACCAATAATGCCACCACCCCTAGATCACAGAGAGCAAGCTCTTCCATGATTCCATGGCAAGCTCTGTTCCTAATAGGTTCTGAAGGCTGAGCCTCCAACTGGCTGTGTGTTTTAGAGCCCTCTCTGGATCAGGATGGAGAAAAGGAACCCAGGACACATCCAGCCTACCTTGTACTGCTCAGTGTGGCTGGGATGTGGGAAATGGATGACAGGAGAGAAGTGATGGACATGAGGGCTTCGAAGGCCACCCTGGAAGAGATACTGTGCCACCAGGGAGCTAACGTAAGACTTCCCGGTGCCTGTCCAGCCGTGCAGGGAAAGGACCAGTGGCTTGCTGGGGGCTGGATCCTGTACAAAGGCCTTCAATGACTTCACCATCAGAGCCTTGGCCAAATGCTGGCCAGCCAGGTGTTGAGCCAGGTCACATTCCAGACCTAGGGCCACAAAAGAAATGCATATCAAAGCAGATGACAGGCGGTTGACTCAGCACCTGGGAGGCAGAGGCAGCAATCATCCTAACCAAAGGCCAGCCTCAGTTTATAGTGAATTCCAACACGCTTTTAATCTCAGCAATTGGGAGGCACAGGTAGGGAGATCTCTTGTGAGTTCCAAGCCAGCCTGGTCTACATAGTGAGTCCCATACCAAGCAGGGCTATGTGGTGAGACCCTGTCTCAAAAAAAAAAAAAGAAAAGAAAAGAAAAAAGAAAAAAAAAGCAAAGCACTTGTTGCTCTTACAGAGAATCCTACCACCCACATGGTAGCTCTCAACTATGTGTAACTCCATCCCACAGGAGTCAACACCTTCTAACTTCCATGGGCACATGGTGCATACACATACACATTTATGCAAACCATAAATATTTCCAAAAAAAAAAAAAATCATCCAGGATATGGTGGTGCAAACCCTTAATTCCTTGCACTCTGGAGGCAGAGCCAAGTGGATCTCTATGAGTTTGAGATCAGCCTGGTCCACATAGTGAGGTCCAGAACAGCCAAATCAATGTAGATAGACTCTGTCTGAAAAACAAACAAAAAGCACCAGAGGTTCGAAGGCATGTCTAAGACCTCTGGGATACGTGTCCAAACGAGGGACAGGAGCAGCCACCTCAGCAAGGGCCGGAGCGGCATCGCCCCCTCGAGGCAGTTCTCCGGATTGCACCAGCCCCAAGTAGGCAACCTGTCTACAGGTTCAGACCAGCGCAGGTTGGTTTCTCCCCGGAGTGACAAGTCCGCACAAGGGCGACCTACCACAAGCCACCGGACGCCCCGCTGTCGAAAGCTTCTCTCCACCCTCACCTCAGGTTTGTACCAGACGCTCTCGGAACCCATCCTCCGCCAGCCAGGGCCAGCGGGGCCGCAGATGTTTCTATCCCCTGGGAGCTCCCGGCTGCCCGCACCCTCCGCCCCGGCTCCCACCCCTCACCCGGCAAGTCGGGCCAGAAATCGCATTCGCAGAACGAGCCGAAGCTGCAGCGCAAAGAAGCCACGTCCCAGGCGGCGGCGGCAGCCAAGGCTAGCCCGAGCAGCCCGAGGATCGAGCCCCAGGGCCGGCAGCCGTGCCTCGCCACCGCCATCCGGTTGAGGGCCGAAATCCGCCCACCGCCAGAACCTTTGAACTACAGCTCCCGGTGTGCACCGTTCCGCGGCAGCCACGCCCATTGCCTACAACTCCCGGCTCCCCTTTCTCGGGTCTCTAAAACCCTACAGGTTGTCTCGCAGCAGTACCGCAAATGGGCCTCCTGGGGGAGCTCGCGAACCGCCCAGTCCCGCGTTGCCATGGTAACGGGTAACTAGCGGCTCGATACCTCGCCTCAGAAAGAATAAGATTATTAAGAGAGTGAGACAACAATAGTAACAAAAACTTGTGCGGAACCTTACACTTTCCTGAGAGACTTTTCCAAGCTTTATTTAAAAATGTGACAAAAGAGTGCTCACAACTGCTTTTTGAGAATGTCTCTCTGCCAGTGTCAGGCAGGAGCCTTACATATGTCCTGTAATAGCACCTGCTATATATATAGCCAGGGATAGTCAGCTTAATGAGATGTGGTCACATAAAGTGTTGGGTTTTTGGGGGGGGGTGTTTTTTGTTGTTTTGGTTTTGTTTTTGTTTTTTGTGTTTTTTGTGGGGTTTTTTGTTTGTTTAGTTTTTTTTTTTTTTTTGGTTTTTCGAAACAGGGTTTCTCTGTGTAGCCCTGGCTGTCCTGGAACTCACTCTGTAGACCAGGCTGGCCTCAAACTCAGAAATCCACCTGCCTCTGCCTCCCAAGTGCTGGGATTAAAGGCGTGCGCCACCACTGCCCGGCCACATAAAGTGTCTTGGCTTAGAAAATAGAGCCTGCAAGATGGTTTGGTAGGTAAAGACACTTGCCACCCAGCCTAAGACCCGAGTTCAATCCTCAGAGCCTGCCTGATGGAAATCAAGAACCAATCCTGCAAATTGTCCTGTCTGCACGAGTCCACACATACATTAAATGGATAAATAAGTAAATCAAAGGGCAGTAATGCAGATTCACAAGTCTAAGTAATTCAGAAAGGTGTAATACTTCTTTTCCTTCCTTCGTCTCTCTCTTTTCAAGACAGTGTTTCCCCGTGTAGCCCTAGTTGTCCTGGAACTCGCTGTGTAACAGGGTGGTTTCAAACAAAGCTCTGCCTGCCCCACCTCTGAGGGCTGGGATTAAAGGTGTGGGCCACCACTGCCGGGCTCCTTCTTTTTCTAAGCACACCTCTCTAACACTTTGGGCTTCACTCTCTAAAGCCCTCTATGTGACTATCATGTGGCTGCCCTCTTTGTCAACTAATTCAAATGACATACTCTTTTCTCTTTCTCCATCTTCTTCCTGCAGGCAGCTTCTGAGATCTACAGCTGCCTGCCCTAAGGTTTTTCTTTTAAACCCTAATAAAAATTCCCCTGAGCTTAAAAAGAGAAATTATATATATATATTTATATATTTTTTATATATTTACATATATATATTTATATATGCATTGTTCTTTCTTACCAGCTACTATACACTAAACACTAATATAAATCCAAGGAGAGGGATTCTCTTATTGTTCTGGTCTTATTGAATTTGGAACCCAAGAAATTAAGCTTCTTATCCAAGTTTCCCAGTCACTGAGCCATTGAACTAAACCCACCTCCAGGTACGGTCAAAGATCTAATATCCCTAGTCATGCATTCCCAGCCTCATGTAGCCAAAGAGCTCAGAGGCAAAGGAACCCTTTGTCTCTAATTCAATAAACAGACTCCTGAGGCCCAAGGCCTAGCCTGTGATCACCACCAGCCAACGTCTCTTCCCATCTGGTTGCTTGTTCTGTTATTATAGCTCAGAAAAAGTCCCTTCACCCACCAGATGTCCATCTGTAAGGAGAATTGGGATCCTGAGTTTCATTATTTAAAGATTTTTTTTGAAGTGTGAGGGTCTCTCTAAGCAGCTTCGGCTGGCCTCAAAGTCAAAGATTTGCCTGAGTCCAAAAGTGATGGGATTTAAAGTGTGAGTCACTATACCCAGTTTAAAGATTTTTTTAATTTAAATTTTATTTGTATGGCTATTTTGCCTGCACACCACATGTGTGCCTGGTACCCAAGGAGGTCAGAAGAAAGCTTAAGATCCCTTAGTGCTGGAGTTATAGATTATGAGCCACCACGTGGGTGCTGGGATTGAACCCGAGTGCTCTGGAAGATCTCAGCCAGTGCTCTTAGCCACTGAACCATCTCTCCTAGACTCTCCTGGATTTCTTGCTTGTGGATGGGGTGGGGGCAGGGGACTATGATTTCTCTGGGCAAGCCCTGGGCTCACAAAAGACTGAGGCGTGAGCCCCTACTTGCACTGTTTTGGGATTGACCGTCTCCCCTGCTAATACCTGAGCTCATGGCAATCAGGGAGGGGCTGCTGGTCTGCTGTAAACCTGGTTTCCCGGATCGTCTGGAAAGTCTTCAGTGCTAACCAGGTATTTGCTGATGTTTTGGACCATTCACCTGAGGAAAGTGCTTCTTTCTACCCAGGCCTCCCTCACGGGACAGAAGAAAGAGTCATTAAAGTTTATTATATGAAAGAGTGTGGCTTCTGTACATACATTTACATTAGACTTATTTACAGTCAGACGGAGGCCGTGGCACCTCTAGGCATAGATGCCTGGAGGAAGGAAGAGGGGTGGAGAGCCTCCCATGGCTCAAAAACAGGGAACCTCCACAAAATGGGGGCCAGTGCAAGCCGGTGGGAGGAGCAGAGGTTCCTGTCCATTTGGGAGGGAGACTTGGTGCGCGTGTAATGGAAGAATGGAGCTCGGAGTCCACTCAGGACCCTGGAAGTGCAAGGGAGATCCTGGATTTGAACCCAGAACATTCTTGGGCTGATCACAGTGTCCCTGTGGTGCTCTGGAGGGAATGTCCTGAGCCCCTCTGCCCCCGATGCTGCCTGCAGCTGCAGAGAGGCAAGATCTCCGGGGTCACAGCTCGCTAGAGCGGATGGCAGGTTCCAGCTTGTGCGACAAGGCAGTGAGGACTTTGTCAAACTTCTCATAGCGCCAGGTCTGGCTGCTGTTGGCACCCTGGCTGCCCCAGAGAAGACGCATCTGGAACTCCGTGCTGAACACTTCCAGGAGCTCCGGTCGGGCCTGGAACCCTACAGGGTGGGAAGGCATGCTCAGGAATCTCTTCACATCCTTCAGGGTCTGCTCATACGGATCTTTCCCTAACCCGAAGGGACCTCACACTCCCAGTTTATGCCACGTATGTAGTCCTGGGGATCAAGTCCAGGGCTTTGCATGCTTGTCAAGCGCCCTAGCATCTAAGCCACATCCCAGTCCTCCAGATTTTTTGTGGTTTAAATAATGCCTGAGGCAATAAAAAAGCCATAGTTTGAAGCCACTGTCTCTGCTCCTTTCCCAGAATTCTGTGTTCCTCAGCTGAGGCTCCCTGAAGACCAGGCAGGTCTTTCTTCATGTTGGGCCTTGGCTGGGCACCTTTTAACCAACTATGGGGAAGACAGCTGCTTACTTCCCAGAGAACAGTGAGGTGCAGTTGGCTGAAACACATGGCACAGGTGTTCAGTGTCTCTCAGCCCACCTCACCTGATGCCCTCGCTAACAACTGTCTATGAGGGACAAGACTGATGGGATAAAGGAGCCAGGACGAAAGACCGAGGAGTGGAAGGTGTCAGTGCATGCTTGCAGACAGAGAGGCATAGGTAGAGGCAGATGGAGGGAAGCCAGGGATGGCAGGATCCTCAGGACATGACAGCTACTCACCCTGCAGCTTGACCTCAGCGTTGGTGTGGTAGAGGCCCCCATGTTGTGCCACAGTGCGGGCGGCCTCCAGGTGGGCTAACACAACCTCCACACCGTGTTCTGTGCTGCCCCAAGGTTCAGGACCCTCGGCGGGGGCGGAGTCACACTCTAGCAGAGTAATGAAGGGCAGCACATGTGGGAACGTGGTGTTGCTCAGTGGTGGGCCTTCTGTAGAGAGAGGCAGCAGGCACTTAGACCTGAAGACCCTGCCACCCACTACAACCCCAGAGATGTCTGAGGCTCCAGGAGGACCACCGAGGCCACCAGGGTCAGTCCCTTCTTGCCTGGTGACCCTACCCTTCACGTGACAGGGCATACACGGCTACCTCATGGGACAAAGAGTCAAACTTTTAAATCACAGCAGAATGAGGGTGTCAGGTACCTTTGCCCTCATTCAGGCTCTTAAGGAAAGGCTTGAGTTTCTTCTCATACAGAATGGCACCCTCTGTGTGTCGCTGCCGCAGGGTCATCCACGTCTGCTCCAGCCTTGAAATCTGGGGAGAGCGGACTATAAGAGACTAGCTAGAGAAGGAGCCTCCAGGAGCAGCTGACCCCAGGTCACCCCACTAAAGGCTGTGGTGTGGGGTAAGGACTATTTTTCTGGCTGTCACTCACAAAATGGGAACAGCGTTAACTGTTAACTGAAGCACACTTTACAAATCCTAAATCTCAGCTCTGGATTGTGTGACCTCACCCGGTTACTGCCCTGCCTCGGGTGCCCACTCTGTGACACAGGACAAGATAGCAATCTCCCTCATGAGGTTGCTTTGAGGAATCAGTGCGGGTACCTAGCAATACAGCAAGTTCATCAAATGATAGGCATTGTATGTCGTGTTTGTTTTGAAGTGGGATGTCCTGTCTTGTATTTCTAATTCCCTTGCCTCTGCTTCCCAAGGTCTGAGATTAGAGGCATGCACCACCTTGCCCCGATTTGTTAGGTGCTGGGGATCAATTTCATGCTTGATCAGCTCACTCTATTAGCTGAGTTACAATGTAAAAAAAAAAAAAATACATCCTATATTTTAAAAGATTTACTTATTTTATGTGTGTGTGCCTTAGTATATGTACATACATCATGTGCATGCTAGTGTATATGGGGACTAGAAGAGGGAGTCCGTATTATAGACGGTTGTGAGCTGCTTGGTATTGGGGGGCTGGGAATGGCAAGAACAGGATGCTGTCTTAAAGGCTGAGCCATCTCTCGAGCACTCCTGCCCCACCAAACACACTGTATATTCCTTAAACTCAGGGTTTCTGGTTCCTCTTACAGATGGAGAAACAGAGGCCCCGGCAGGAATCAGAACTTAACACCCGGGAGACCTCTGCTCTCCTAGCTGGTCTTTCCCAGAGAGAACCTAGAGACTCCTGAAGCTCTTCTATTTTCCATGCAAATGTCTTCCCCCAGGGAACGCGCTCCCGGCCTCTTGCAGACAGCCTAGTGGTTGTCCGGAGGACCACACGGTACCTGGGCCATCTCCAGGGCGCCCATGACAGCAGCGAAGCTGAACATGTTGCCCATCGTCCCCCGCAGCTCGGCCGCCAGCTGGATGGTCTTGTGCAGCAGCGCGGCCCGCTCCTCGGCGGAGCCTGTGCAGCCCAGGATATCCACCGCCAGCATGATGGACATGGTGTGGAACCTGTGAGAGAGGTCGGATCAGAGGGGGCGTGACATTCGGCGGGCCCCCGCACCGCCGCTAACTCTGACCGAGACGGAAAACAGAGTAGGTCACAGGGACTACGGGGCGCAGCCAAAGTAACAAGCAAGGAGAAGGGAGCCCGATTGGACAATATAAATTAGGAGCAAGATCAGGATGCCAGGAGGAGAAGCTTGTAATTGATCAGCGAAATCCAAAGGGCAGAATTTTAGAATCAACACCGTGGACAGCAATAGTGGGCTGGGCCAAGGTTGATGGACGTGGGGATGGAGAAGAGAAACTGGTCGATAAACAGCAGTCTTTGGAAAATCAAACTGGCTTTGAGCCAAGGACCACGGGGCTGCGATTGGCTAGTGGGATGGGAAGAGTGGTCAGAAACCCTGGGACAGTCAGTAAGGTAGCCGTGAGCTGGTGCAGTGCACCTTACCTTTCCAGCAGGTCTAGTCTTAGCTGCCGGCCATGGGGGAGGGTGAGCAGCTCCATGCCCCAGCGGACTCCCATTAGGGTCTGCATCTCCTTGGTAACACCCAGTATCCTAGCAACCTGCAAAGACGCCCAAAGGGCTGATTAATTTCCTGTCAGGGTTGGTCCAAGCCATCTGGGAGTCAGAGCTTCCTCTAAGAGGGTCACCTGACTGAGGGGTCCAGAAGGTGGGGTGGGGTGGAGGTTGAATCCCAGAACCTCTGCAAACACGGAGCAAGTGATTTCCCCCTTTCTGAGTGGGCCTCAGTTTCCCCATCTGTAAAATGGTGAGTAGGAAGATGCCCATAATTGTGTGCCATGTTAAAAACTCAAGATCAAGAGCCAGGAAGCCATCATCCCCGACTGTCAACCCAAGGCCCAGGAAGGGAATGGACTTTCTTGCACTTCGTACACTTAGGCCTAGAACCCAGTCTCTCCCTCTTCTCGCCCAGTAGCATTCCTTCATGACTCTTCTCACTTCCTGATTTCTCAGCCCAGAGTACATCCCCAAACTACAGAGCGAGAAACTGAGGTGTGGACAGAGTTATGGTTCTTAGCGGAGTCAAAGCCTCTCACACTGGCATCTGGCATCTTGATTTTCCGCTTTTCCAAAGAAGAAAATTGGGCCGGAGAGATGGCTCAGTGGTTAAGAGCACTGGCTGCTCTTCCAAAAGGACTGGGGTTTGAATCTCAGCACCCACATAGTGGTTCTCAACTGCCTGTAACTCCAGTTCTGATATACATGCTAGCAAAACACCAATGCACACAAAAAATGAAATGAGGAGGAGGAAGGGGGAGGAGGAGGAGGAGAAGATTGGCAGGTCTTTAATCCCAGCCTTGAGAGGCAGAGACAGGCAGCTCTCTGTGAGTTCAAGGCCAGCCTGGTCTACAAGCAGCCAGCCTCATCTACACAGCTAGTTCCAGCCCAGCCAAGGCTACACATAGTGAGACCCTAACAAAACAAAGCGAAACAATCTAAAATAAGAAAATGGAGGCTCAGCAGGACAGTGGTGGCACACGCCTTTAATCCCAGCACTTGGGAGGCAGAGACAGGCGGATTTCTGAGTTTGAGGCCAGCCTGGTCTACAGAGTGAGTTCCAGGACAGCCAGGGCTATACAGAGAAACCCTGTCTCAAAAAACCAAGAAGAAGAAGAAGAAGAAGAAGAAGAGGAGGAGGAGGAGGAGGAGGAGGAGGAGGAGGAGGAGGAGGAGGAGGAGGAGGAAGAAAGAAAGAAAGAAAGAAAGAAAGAAAGAAAAAGAAAAAGGAGGCTCACATGCCAGATGACTAACCCAGAGTCTCAGAACCAAGAAAGACACCTGGGATGTCAAAACCCAGGTTACTGGCTTCACTGTACTTGGAGAATTTTAGAATCAGTCCCTCAACATCTTGACTGCTGCATCAGCGGATTAAGATACCGTCCCCTCCCTGAGCATTCCTAACACGTACCAGGCAGTCAACCTTGGTGACATGCCGAGCCAGCGTCCGGGCATCCACCTCTGACAGCAGCTCCTTGACCTTGCGCAGAAGGCCCACCTCCAGAGGCCGGTTCTCCTTGGGGATCAGCTGGGACTGGAAGGTAGCCAGGTTGAAAGAGGTGGCTTCCACTACAGGGACTGTGAAGGTCTTGCCCCACTCCCCGTCAGGGAGTCCATTTTCTGACAGTTCCTTTTGCCTCTCTCCGGAGCTCTTAGCCTTCCGAGGGGTCTCTCCTGCTACCTGCTCTCGGCTGCCACGGACAGGAGGCTGGAGCTGACAGTAGTGGCCAGAGTCCGGGTCACTGTAGCTACTGAGTGACGGTGAGGGCGAGGCCTTGCAGAGGGTGTGGGATGGGCTTGCATGAGGGCCCTTCTCTGACTCCCCAGGAGGCTTTGGAGCACTTCCAGAACATAGCTGAGGTTCGCTGGAGCGGCGGGCAACTGGAGAGGCAGGCTGTGCTGTAGTCGAGGGGGTAGCAGAAGCAGCATGGACTCTGGTTACTACAGAGAGGAGAGAGAAGACTAGTTATCTCAGCTACCCTTAAAAATGGGGCCTCCCAGGCTGGAGAGGTGCTTCAGTGGTGAAGAGCACTGGCTGCTCTTGCTGAGGTCCTGAGTTCAATTCTGAGACCCCATTTCTCACAACTATCCACAATGAGATCTGGTGCCCTCTTCTGGCCTGAAGGCATACATACAGGCAGGATGCTGTATACATAACAAATAAATCCTTTTCTTTTTTTTTAAGTGGGGGAGGGCTCCCTTCCCAGTTCCCTCAAAGAACAGTCTGCATCTTGTGTATAGGGTGATGTCCCTACCTCTCAGAATGTGGAGGGAGATGCTCTATGGTACTTAGCATTTCCCTGTATCAGTGCAGCCCCTGCCCCAAGAGGCTATAACATCAGAAGCCACAGTGGTGATCCAGGGAAGCTAAGCCCTGCTGAAGTCTATCTCGCCTGGTGAAGTTGTCACCAAGTGAATTAGCAATAATGATATACTTGGTGGATGGATGGCTGCCCAGAGCTGGTGAAGTGGTGGAGAGTTACTGTCAACAGTAAAGCCATCAATGAGAAGAGATGGAGCCAGACTTGATGGCATCTACAATCACAGGCTGAGATAGAAGGATGGCTGTGAGGTGGAGACCAGTCAGTGCTACAAGCATTCCAAACCAGCTTGAGGTACTTAGAGAGATCAGGTCTCCAAAAGGGGGTAGGGAGGGAGGGGCTGGACAGCTCAATGGATAAGGCTTTTGCTGCCAGGTCTAACAGCTGAAGTTAGATCCCTGGAACCCACACGGTGGAAAGAGAGTCAATATTCAGGGAAGTTGTCATTTGACTTCCAGACTAGTGCTGTGATCCATTTGTGTCTCCCCATACCCTACACACAAATAAGTAAAGAAATGTTAAAGAACTCAGAAGCAAAACAGCAAAGCCGGTGGGGTGGCGCATACCTGCAACCCTAGAGCTCAGGAGGCAGGGATGACCAGGTCTCTATAGATTCGAGGCTAGCCTGATCTACACAAGTTCCAGCTAGCCAGACCTTGTCTCAAAAACAAACAAATAATTGAGCAAACAAACAATACCCAAAATGTGCCATTCTTTGGCAGTAAGGACTTTTATGGTCCTCAGTCTTGAGCTGAGAAAATGAAGTCTCAGAGCTTAGAGACTTGCCAAGGTCACTCAACTTGGTAGGGCTAGGACTGAAGCCTAGCTCTGATTACACATCATTGCTGGAAATTGTCCCATTAAAAACTAAGAACAAAAAAACATAAGCTGGATGTGGTAGTAAACATGTTTAATTCCAGCCCTTAGGAGACAGAGGCAGGCAGAGCTCTGAGTCTGGCCTACATAGTGAGCTCCAAGCCAGCCAAAGCTACATAGTGAGTCTCTGTCTAAAAAATAAAGTAAGTAAGTAAGTAAATATTTTCACGAGGATGTGCTGTTTTGAAAGCAAGTGTATGTGACGACAAGGTTGGTCTTCAGGGAAGACTTCTGGGGGCACATAGTAACACTCTAGAGGCATGGAATGCTCCCTCCAGGCCAAGACTTCCAGGAGACCACCCCTCTCAATGATCCGACTGCCTTGCAGGGCAAGATATTTTGCTTAACAGTCTGAGGTTTGGCCCGGCAGTTTGAGGCCAGCCTGGTCTACAGAGTGAGTTCCAGAACAGCCAGGGCTACACAGAGAAACCCTGTCTCGAAAAACCAAAAAAAAAAAAAAAAAAACCAAAGCAGTCTGAGGTTTGTTTTGCTTTGTTTTGAGGAATAAACTGGGGACATATTTTTACTTTATTTGCATTCATAAGCACAGGATCTTGTCATTTCAATTTTGTTACAAACCTTAAGCTTCTCTAAAAACTAATTAAAAAAAAGAAAAAAAGCAGCAAAGCACACTAGCCTGAGCTAGCCTGGTCTAAGCTCAAACGAGGACCTAGGGACGCACTTGTTACCAGGGTCCTTGGTAAGGCAGCTGTGGTGGGAACTTTGATGGGACCAAGCACCGTGCGCATCACAGCCCCAAGGCCAGCAGACTCCACCCTGCCACTCACACTGAGAACCCATTTTGAGCCCATTGCCTTGCACCTGTGGGAACGCTATCCACCAGACGTTGCTTGTGTGTCAACACCAGCGATTCTGCCATGGGCTTTTCTAGCACATTCCTGAGGACACTGCTCCCAGCATAGAGGCAGAAACAGACAGGTAGACGATGTTCCCCAAAGACAGTAGCAGTTCAGATTACCCCCTGCTAGCTTACCAGTGCTATAGGCAGGGGAGCTGGGGCTCTCGGAGATAGGAGACAGGGGTGAGTGTAGATCTGGGATCTGGTCCATGCTGAGGGCACAGTTTCGGATGGAGTCTCGAGGATGGGGTAGTGAGGTGCTGTGGACAGGGATTCCATGAGCCCAGAGGTCAGAGATCAGAGGACTTGACTCATTGTACGATCCCACTCCCCACCCCCTAAACTTCAGATGCTGGAAAGGTATGGTGGTCAAGTTCAGTCTCTCAATGGTCAAATGCAAAAGCTGGAGAAGGCAGCCTTGGCCTAAGGTGGGATAGACGTGACTCTCCCAGTCCTCTCCCCAAGCTGGCCTTGACCTCAGCTGACCCCCAGCAGGTCATGACTCCCAGACACACCCCCAGTGGACCCTGACTCCCACAGACCCTGACCCTCAGGGGGCCCAACCCTATCTGCTTCCACTTGCCTTCTTCCAGTCACTTCCCTCCCTCAATTAACCTGCTCTTCCTCTCCATCTCTAGCCAGAATTTTCTTCTTCCGGGCTTGGAAGACACAACTTGGGGATACCTGGCTGTGATGAGGTTGCTCAGGAGCCTCTATGTCTCTCCTATCCCCAGGATAATGACGGGAAGAGACACCCAGGCCAGAACCCAGCTTATCCTTACGGTTTCTGTAAGTCAGACCATGGACCCTACTCTGTGTCGACAGCCCTCTCACTACTGCCATCATCCAGTGCAAGCCTGTGTTCCGGCCTTCACACTGAAACACAACCTCCCATGCCTCCGCACAGAGTCTCACATAACTCCGAGATGCTGGGTCTCCCTTCCATACCAGTGTTTTCATTACTGATGTCCCACTTAACAAGTGGGGAGGGGAGCGGGGACCTGGCTGACCTGTTGGGGCAGCCATCGCCGCGGGTGACCTTGTCAGTGGTGAGCCCATCAGTCATGGTAATGCTTCGTCTCTTCATGTGGCTGCCCTTGGAACCTGAGGGGCTGGCTGGGCTGGCAGCCTTGCTGCTGCCCTGGCTCAGGCCATAGCTGGCCTCGAGGTAGCGCAGTGGGAAGGTGCGGTTGACGGGACAATAGATGATGGCCCCACTCTGTTCAGACACGGCCTTACGGCTGCCCACGTGGTAGCGCACCAGGGCAGGCACGTGGTCGAAGCTCTCCTGCTCGAAGAGGTACCGGATGTGGGTGTAGCTCTCGCCAGCCTTCACCACCACCTTGTTAATCTTGAAGTGCAAGGCTTGATTGTGCCAGCGACACGTGAGCACGTAGTCCCCAAGACTAGTGAGAGAGTCTCGGATAAGGAAATCGCCGTTGCGCTGCACCAGGGTCTCAGAGACCTACAGAAGATACAGAGAAATTAAGTGTGGTAGCTAAAGAAGACATGGTCAGGGGCCATGGTGACTTTGAATTTGGGACACCACGACAGCAGCTAGAGCATGGGGGATCCAGTTAAAAGACATCAGACATCTGATGCTTAGGACCAGAGTCTGAGGTGGCACCTCAGCTGAGGCCATGGGTCAGGAACACAGAGGCCCAGGAATGGCAGAAGTGGCACTTGGGAATGGACACGAGGACGCGGTGACTGGAAATGCTGAAGTCACTGTGATCAGAGACCTAGGTCTCAGACCCAGCCCCTCTCAGGGTTTCTACAAGGCAAAGTAAGTTCCAGACACTCTCTTTTGCACCTATCCAGGCCCTAGCACAGCTCTGAGTGTCTGCTCCCTCGAGATGCTCTCCCTGCCTAGAGCACATCTCCTTAGGGCTCCACCCAGTGCCCTTCCTGGTGACTACTTGTGTTTCTGTGCAGCACCCCATGTTTACACTTGTGAAAGGATTGATACTCCATGCACTCCAGGGCCAGCATCCTCCAAGGAAGCCACTACCTAATCTCTACAACCTGGATCCCCTGTGCTGGGGCAAAGGGCCAGGGGACCCATCAGTCCTGGTCTGTGACTCAAAAAGACACCTCAAGCCAGATACCCAAACTTGGCCAAAACTGTGTGGCCTGAAAATGGATAATCTCTAATCAAATCCACAGGAGGCTGATCTATAAACCAGGAATAAGAAAACAACACACACACACACACACTCTATGTGGAACATGACGACTTTTCGAGGAGGTATCTCTCCATTCTACAGATGAGGACCCTAGAGTCTGCAGAGGCAAGGTAATTCTCTCAAAGCCACACAGTAAATGGTAAAACTAAACCTCATCCTTGCCAACGAACAGGCCAGAGGCTGTCTGGTGACTGGAGGCCAGGATGGGGTTGGCCGAGGTGTGGGTGGAAGGGTCCAGGGCTGAGATGCCCTGCCTGGGGCCTGCTCACCTCACGAGGGATGCGTCCATGGTACCAGGCATGGCTGCGGAGGTCTGTGCTGCTGAGTTTCAGTTCTTCTTCCAGCTCCTTGTGCAGTTTTTCTGGCGAGGAGTCAAGAATGTACTTCTCCTTGGAGAACTGCATGGGGAGAGTGAGATTAGCATCTGGTTCCACAGCCCCATCTCTCTCCCTCCCAACTCATCCTGCCCCATGCCGTCTTTGATCCTGGGTTTGTCAAGAACACTAGAACACTTGCCCTGCTGGATGGTCCTCACCTGTGGGTCCCTATCCAAGCTAGAGTAAAACCTCAGCTTATTTTACCAGAATGTACCTAAGCAAGGCGTGGGTGAACTAAAGCCTAAAACAAGTCCTGTCCTCCAGGAAACCCACAGGCTATGACAGCTAAAAGGGCCAAGCAGAGCAGCTGCCATCAGCACCAGGGTGCTGGACAGCGGCAAAGAGCTCTGCCACACTCTTAGCCAGGGGATTAAGTCTGTGAGAGGTTAGAGTCTAGAGACTTTCAGGAGGATACTTCGGTACAAAAATCCTCTAGAGGTAGTAGAGCTATCTTGAAGAAAGGCCATCTACAGGTTAGTCTGAGAGGCATCAAGTGCCTGGGCCAACAAGCTGAAAAAATGAGTCAACATTCGGGATTATGGATTGCAAAAGAAAGGCCCAAAGGCAGCCATAAGCAGAGACATGGGCCTCACAGGTTATCTTCCTTGCCCATTACAATCCTCTACCCCTGTCCCCAATCTCAAGTGATCCCGCCAGATTGGAAACTGCAGCCCTGCAGTGAAGTCAAAGGTCACTGAAGTTAATGCCCAGGGATCTGTCTTCCCAGCTATCCATGGTGGGCAGTCCTGGCTTTAGAGGTTACCAATCCCAGGCATCCTATTGTCAGAGGAGGGTCCCATTGCCAGGCAAGCCCCCATCATAGAGGCAAGCCCATCCTATGTGAGAAGTCTGGGACTTAACTCTTCCCTCAATAAAATGAGTGGAGCTGGGCAGTGGTGGCACACGCCTTTAATCCCAGCACTCGGGAGGCAGAAGCAGGCGGATTTCTGAGTTTGAGGCCAGCCTGGTCTACAGAGTGAGTTCCAGGACAGCCAGGGCTACACAGAGAAACCCTGTCTCGAAAAACCAAATAAATAAATAAATAAATAAAATGAGTGGAGTCGCTTAACTCTTTCCTAAGTAAAATGCACAGGACTATTCTCGCTGTGAGGCTTTGTCAGTCCCTAAAGATGGCTACTCCAAGACACACCTTCTGGAACTGGTTAGAAGTGTACAAGAAACCAGTCTCTGCTGGGTACTCCTCAGAGGTTCCCAGCTCTAAGACTCACACCCCACACTGGGACCACTCCCATCTCCAATGTTTTCCAACCACCATGATTCCAGCTCCAGGGCTGGCTAGACTCCAACTTCATTCATTCAACATGAGCCAGCCTCACCTTGGGTCCCAAGCTGGGGTTGGAGCCCACGGGGATCAGGCTAGTCTACTGCCCTAGAAGAGCCCATGCAGACCCCACACTCAATTCCAGGTATCTGCATCTTCAGAGATGCAGTGTCCCCCTGCCTGGTCAGAAAGGCAGGAGGTGGAGGATGGATGAGCAGGTAAGAGCTGAGGCCAAGGTGGGGCCTTTTGTGGGCAGATTTGGGTCTGTGGATAGTGTAGCAGGTGGGGCTGGGCTGTGACACTGCCTGGGGAGCTGGGAGATCACCAGGAAATCTCAGAGCACTGCAATGTGGAGTGAGCTGAAGCCCTCAGTCAGTGGCAGAGCAACCCAAGGGACTGGCCCTGCAACCCAAAAGGAGTGTAAGGCCTGTGACAGCGTGGGCTCCGAGAAGCCTTCAGCGTTCTGGAGACAGACAGTGGGAGTGGCCTGGGTGCACAAGTGTAAGGCAGGGACTGGGACTGGATGCTGCAAGGCCTCTGCCCACACAAAACAGCAATACCATGGTAGGGCAGAGTGGTCTTGGCAAAGCCGAGATTTGGGCCTTTTCAGACTCCCTTATTTCTTAGGGTTGTTAGCCTCTCCCGTTTCCCTCTGCAGTGCTCACACCAGCCCAGGCTTCTCCCTTCGAATCGCACAGGATTCTGGGAAAGAAGGTGAGAGGCACATGGAAATGGAACCTGTACCCAGCCTTACACACACACCACTCTGTTCTTAACGGCACACACTGAAACTCCCCTCTCAGTTCCAGAGCAAAGTAGGGACAGACTGTATACTAAAAAGCGTGGCCCCAAGACAAGACACAGTATGTGTGACCTTGGACCAGTCACTTCTCTTGGCTGGGTCTGAGTAGCTTCATCTGTAAAGGATGCTAGAAACTGGCACCTCATTTCCAGCCCTAAGCAGAGCTTAGGTCAGAGCTGGGGTTGAAGGAACCGATGATCCTCCCACACATCTGATGTAGGAAGCCCCAGGACCCCTGTGACCTCTTCCTCACCCTGGGCCTCAGGGTCCTTGGCTCCCAAGAGTTGGAGAGGGAGGGGTAGGTGCGAATGCAGCATCCCTGCGCTCAGAGCACTGCGATTGGTTAGAGATGATCTCACCGCCTCCCGGCCTGCGCACGCCTGATTGGCCCGTGCGGGGATGCTGCGCTCCGCCGCCGGCGGGGCCGTCATTCAGGCGGGCTCTGAGCAAGTGTGTATGTGAGGTTGGGGGAGCTCAGAGGTGAGGCGCCCCGCATCTCCCAGGATACCCAAGAGGCAGGAGTGCGGAGAACCTCTGTCAGGGTCTCAGCCCCTTCCCACCAGCTGGCTTCCCACTACTCTCCCCTAGCTCCCTTAGGTATCCCAACCCCAGGCACAGCAACCCCAGAGGATGCTCCGCAGAGAGGCGGGGTCCGGGTCCTCCCCTCCACCCCCTTCCGTTTAACCCTCGCACCGCCGCTGGGCGCTCCTGCGCTTCTGGGCCAGTTGGACTAGGAGACCTGCACCTCAGTACCCCGAGCCCACCCAGATGGCAGGAAGGTGGCGACACCGTGGTGTCCGCAGCGTGCCCTGCAGTCTCCTGCCCCTCACTCAGCCTCTAGACACCAGCCCTGTGTTCCTGGTACAATAGGGAGCCAGGTGGCCCGGGGTCAGCACCAGGGATCCCAGAACTGACAGGAGGAACCCCACCTCCCAGCCCGAGTTCCAGCTCCAACTCGCTCCCACGTCTCCTGCAGTCCAGAGTCCAAGGAATGGTACCTGCACCCGCGCCCCGTGGAGCGCCCTGGGTACTCCGCGGTGAGCTAGGGCGACCCCGCCCCCTCCCTTCCCTGGCAGTCCGGATTGCACGACCCTGCGGGGATGCTCTTGGACTGCGGTCCCCATCTCAACAGCCGGGCGCAGTGACCCGGGTCCCCGCGCCGCCCCCTCACCTGCACCTGTACCAGCGAGCCACGGTAGAAGCAGCAGGCGGCAGCGGACAGCGCACTCCACAGGCTGCAACGCTCGGTCATGGTGCGGCCGGGAGACCCGGGTCCCCCGAGCGTACCGGGGGTGACGGCCGAAGGGGCAGGGGCGCGGGGAACGACCGGGCTGGGCACCGGCTGCGCGTGCCTCTCAGCGGCGCGATTACCTCATCGCCTGGTCGGGGGAGGAGCAGGGAGGCGGGGCGGGGAGACCCCACCCTCCAGCCAGCTGGGGAGGGAGGGGAGCGAGGAGAGGGAGGGGAGGGGACCATTGTTCCTCCCTCCACCACCACCCCATTCCCCTATGCGGGTTCCCCAGGACCTGCCAAGAGGGATGCCACCCAGGGCAGTGGGGTGAAGTAGGGGCCCCAGAGCGAGTGCGGAGAGCCTCCTGCTTTTCCCCTCTCCAGAACCTCTCCAGACCCAGAGCCGGCAGGGACTCTGAATTCAATTCGATCTAAAGCTACAAAAATCTCCATGTTTAACCCAATCCTTTTGTGGCCTTGGGTTTCTCATCTCTAATTGAGAATAGCAGGGTTAGACTGGCTGGCTGACTCTGACTGTGCCACACTCAGAAGGCTGTTAAAGCGCCAAGCGCGGCTCACCTGCTGTTGGGAAAAGGGCTTCCCAACCTGGGGCCCTTCTCTTTAAACCCCGACTGGCTTGTATGGAGATGTCTGGGATACACCGTGAAGACTTGTGTTGAACTTTGTGAGTGTCACCAAGCTCAAAAAACAAAAAAAGTTGCCTGGTACAGATAGTTATCCATAAAGATGCCCCACTGTGTCCTAACTGGGTATCATAAAACCTGGACTTGGGGCTCTTAGAGTGCTTGCCTAGCAAGGGATAGGCACGGAGTCCAATGCCAGCAAAGAAAGAATCAAAATCTAGATCACTTTAGCTGGTAGAATGTTTGCTTGCCCAGCATGTACAGTCCCCAGCACTTCATAAATGAGACATGGTGGCTCACACCTATAATCTCAACACTCAGAAGGTAAAAGCAGGAATATTACAAGTTCAAGATCATCTTTGGCTGCATGGTAAACTCAAGGCCAGGTCTGGAATACATGAGACTCCTCCTCCTCCTCCTCATGCTCATCCTCCTCCTCCTCCTCCTCTAGATAGACCTGGTATCTAAACTCTTCCCACAGCCTGTGTGATCTCAAGCAAGTGAGTCCACATCTCTGGGCCCCAGATGATTATTTTCTGTAGATATACGGGAAGCTCTAAATACCATGATTGAAACTTTCTGTCCTTGGTATTTTGAAATCCTGAGAGTCCAGGATTCCTGTCATTGTTTGGGGGATTTTGGGGTTCCGGACACTCTTCAAAGAGGAGCACTTCAGGGCAGGAATGGAGTTTGAAACTAGTTGATCCCAGCCCTCACCAGCAGAGACTTGAAGAAGAGAAGCTGGCACTCTTTTAAGGACTGTGAGCTCCAGCTCCAGTGAGCAGGTGTTATTCCCCTTATAATTTTTAAAGTATTTCCCCCCTCTGTAATGAGATGGCACCCAGGGCTTCAAGCAAGCTAGGCAAAGGTTAGACCCCCAGCTATATCCACAGCCCTGAAAACTATATCTTAACTCCATAAAAAGACACGAGAGCCACAAGTCCTCAGAAGGCTCACACTGCCTTGCCAGACTTTGCAGATCTGTGGGGTTCATGTCCCACCCCTGGCTCACCTCCCCCGTACAGCCCCTCCCCTGCTACAGCAGCTCAGTGACTCAGTGTCTCCAAAATCTGGGTGGAGACCAGCCTGCCCTGGTCCACCAGGTTCGAAGCACAGTCTCATTGAGCCCCCAAAGTCCCCTGTTTCACAAGAGCAAATGCTAAAACTCAGAGAAGCAACCCGCCCAAGTCACTGCCAGACTTGGGACCAAAATCTAGAGCAGCGGATATGGCTTTTCGATAGCCTTGCCTGCAGGAAGCCTTGGATATAGTGCCCAGCACCATGTAAAGCAAGACGGGAGGTGAATGACTGAAACCCCAGCCTGCTGGAGAGGAAGGTGAAAGATACAGAGTTCAAGGTAGCTGGAGGTGGTGGCGCATGCCTTTAATCAACATTCAGGAGGCAGAGGCAGGTGGATCTGAGTTCAAGGTCAACCTGATGTACAGAGCAAGTTCCAGGATAACCAACCAGGGCTACACAGAGAGACCCTGACTCAGAAAACAAAAACAAAAACAAAAACAAAACAAAACAAAGTTCAATGTAATCTTTGGCTACATAGTAAAACTGAGGCTACCCTGGGCTACATAAGACTATGTACATGTACACACACACACACACACACACACACACACACACACAGTTGTTACAGCACTGTAATCTGTAATCCCAGCACTGGGGAAGTAGAGACCAGTGTTTGAGACCAATTGTTTTATATAGTTAATCTAATTTCAGGCCAGCCTGGGCTACATAAATAAACAAACAAACAAACAAACAAGGAAACAAGTAAGTAAATAACCCTAGTTCTGTTGGACTATAAAATGTGTTCAAACTGTGTAATTCTTCCCTGGTTCCCTGCCTGGCTTGAAAGCCCTTTGCTCTCTCTGCATATTTGCTGCTCATCTAGGGCCAGCTCCGGTGGAGCTTCTGATAGTGGAAGGCCAAGGACATTGTCTTCAGTCTGAGCCTCAGGCTTGCCGCTTGGTACCAGCTCTGCCCCACAAGATCCCTTGCGACTACGATGAAGTCATAAGTTTCCAGTCTGCAGTGGGAAACCAAATAGGAGTTCATTTTCTTTAAAGGATAACCACAAAGGGCTTCAAGAGATGGGTCAGTAAGCAAGGCCCCTGGCAGGGCAGTGGTGGCGCACGCCTTTAATCCCAGCACTCGGGAGGTAGAGGCAGGCGGATTTCTGAATTTGAGGCCAGCCTGGTCTGCAAAGTGAGTTCCAGGACAGCCAGGGCTATACAGAGAAACCCTGTCTCGAAAAAAAGAAAAAAACAAAAAAACAAAAAACAAAGGCCCCTGATGCCAAGCCTGAAGACCTAGCTCAACCCTCAGATTCCACACCAGGGAAGCAGAAGACCACAGGTTGTTCTCTGCCTCCAACATGCACATCAAATAAATAAATAGATAGAGACAGACAGACAGACACACAAACAAATAAATAGCATGGTTTTGCAGACAACTGGCTTTGAAAATGTTACTCAGCTTTACTGTTATTACAAAATTATTTCAAAACCTTTTTTTTTTTTTTTATTAAAACAGGGCCTTAACTGTAGTCCAAGTTGGCCTGGCATTTGAAATCCTCCTGCCTCAACCACCCAAGTTGCTGGGCAAACAACAACAATACACCCTGTATCGTGTGGCTGGCTTGCTCTCTAAGTGTTTGGCATACAAGCTTAAAGATGGGAGTTCAATCTCCAGCACCCATATATTTTTAATGCCAGGTGAGATGGTTACTTAGAAATCTCAGCTTTGTGGGCCTGCCAGCGGACCCTAATCAATGAGACCCAGCATGGGCAGGAACAACGATGAGGTCCACCTCTGATTTCCACAGACACATGAAGACACGCATGCAAGCATGCACTCACACACACAAACTACATCTTAAACATTCCTAGAACGAGACAAGCTGACCTCAAACCTCATTATGTAGAAGAGGATGACCTTGAATTTATTCTCCCGACCCTTGAGCTCTGGGGTTACAGGCATGCGGGACCACACTCAGTTTATGTGGAGCTGGGGACTGACCCCCAAGGCCTTCTGTATACTAGGCAAGCCCCCCATCCGCCGAGCCATATCCCATCCCCAGCCCCCAAATCCAGCTCTTGAGTTGTGCTGAGTCTCTGCTAAAAATCTGAGTCACTCCTGCTGCGCCCTCCCAGCCCCAGCCCTCGTCAGATGCCCAGATTGACTCAGATCTCATTATGGTGGCCACTGCATGGGGACACCCTTGGGACCCTGTCCAGTTGGTGAGTTTGTGGCTAGCAGAGAGGCAGGAGGCATGGGAAATAGCTTCCCAGAATGATAGCTGTCCCCAGGGACTGTCCCCACCCCGACTGACCGTCTCTTCCCAGGAGGAAGTCTGGTTCATAACAGGCCCCGAGTGCTCTATGGCCAACCCCCAGCCTGGCTCCCCTACCTTCACATAGTTCCCAGACATCTCCAGCTCTGCAGCAGCCCTGGAAGAAGAGAAAAGAAGAGAATATTTTCAACACTTCTCAGATCCCCCGAGTGTCCACTTACCTGCCGATGTGGGGCTTGGTCCTGGCCTTGGGTGCCCAGGATGCTTATTGCTATGACTGTTGGATCTATGGCTATTCTGCCACTCCCAGCTGTGCAGCCCTGAATAAATTCCTTCACCTCTCTGATCCTGGATTTCCTCTCCATAAATCAGGAACAAAGACAGCCACTGCCTAATGAAGTTGTCTGGAGCACTCAGGATGAGTGTTCACCCAGCTCATGACAAGTGCTTTCATGTCAGTTTCCTCTCCCACCTCCTCTACACAATCTCTACCCGAGTCTATACACTCGAGTGAGGCTCAGCCCCTCTCCTCTTGACCTTCAGTCCTTGGTCGACATTGCCAGCATATTGGCTACTGCTGGTTACAGCCAGTACACACCTATTCTCTCAGCCTTCAGGGTGGTACGGATGAAGCCTAGAGAGGCCAAGGTGGCAGCTTTTCCAGGATGCTAAACAAAGAGCCTTCCCCTTTGTGAGTCACTTCCCCAGCCACAGCTCTCTCTCTTCTCTCTCTCTCTCTCTCTCTCTCTCTCTCTCTCTCTCTGTGTGTGAGCGCGCGCTTGTGTGTGCTCACTCACGTGTGCACACGTGCTTGGTGTGTACGCTTTTGCATTTGTTTTGAGACAGGGTCTCATGTAGACCAGACTGGACTCAAATGTGTTAGGTAGATGAATGCAGCTTTGAACGTCTGATCCTCCTGCCTCTGCCTGCATGCCGGGATTACAGAGGCACCCCACCCACCCCACCCCCACCCCAGCTACGGCCTTCATCTAATGCAGCCCATTTCTCGACCAGCGTCCCTCTGTTCCCTCCAGTGCCCTCCATGTCAGAGGCATCTCCAGTTTGCTACCCACAAGCAGCTTCTGGTCCTCCCTTCACAGCTGGGTACCAGCTCCCTCCTCCCTGCTAAGACAGCCAAAGCCTCAGCTTCACTTTCTACCCCGGGCCCACCAGCAGACTACACCCCACTCAGCAGGCCTTGATCCATGTAACAGGCCACACCCTGCCCAGGAGGAAATCCTCCCTTAGAAGGTCTGCAGAGTCTGTCCCTGCAGCCCAGGTCTCTTCCATGGCTTTCTTGCTGGTTCCCCATGCCCACTCCCCCATACTGTCATCTTCAGTTCTGATGCCAGACTCAGATCATTGGATTGCGAGTGGCCTCCGTCTCCTGCAGCTCACTATGCTGCTGTCCTGTCTGACAGGACATATACTCAAGCAATCCTCTTGCCTCAGCCTCTGGAGTAGCTAAAATTATAACAACTGCAGGCCTGTCTAAAAGTCCTTCCCTCTTTTCCAGTGCTGGGGAAAAGAGCCCAGGCCTTACAGTCTAGGCAAGCACTCTACGGCCGAGCCATGTCCTCAGTGAACCCCAGTCCCTAGCGCAGTGCCCCATCTGCTAAAGAAATCTAGACTCCCCTCCACAGCAGTGTGATTTATCATCCAAGCCAAGTTCTCAGCTCCTTGAGAATAAAGAGACGCTGTTACTATGACAGAAAACTAGGACCGAGCTCCCTGCCTACCGTATCACTCTACCACGTCTACCTCAACCATGCTGTCCCTCCTGCCCCAGCTGCATTGGCCTCGCCAGATTATTCCTGCCACAGGGCCTTTGCACTTACTTGGAACTGTCTTTCCCCAGATTTTCACAAGGCTTTTTCCTCCCCTACTTTCTTCAGGGCTCAGTTTAAAGTCACCTCCTCAGAGAAGCCTTCTCTGGCCACCCCACCTACAAGAGCCCCTTGGCCTTACTTTATGCCCACCACCTGCTTCTGTTCCCTTAGTCTCTCTGATCTCTACCTGCAACAACCATTTTGAGGTTATTTCTCAACTGAAAAGTAACAGAGACTGCATGAGGGTGTGGACCGTCGTTCACCAGTGAACCCCAGTCCCTAGCGCAGTGCCAGGCAGAGACTAGAAAATACAGCTTCATAGAGTACATGAATAGTTAGTGGGCCTGGACAGCAGCCATCATACGGTCTTTCTCTTAGGCTGAACAACTTGTTCCTAGACAATGGCCTCAGAGTTCCCATCTGCAAAATGGGAATGAAATGTATGCTCAAACACAGGAGTCTAGTTTTCAAAACAAAAGATGAGCAGAAGGAGTAAGGAGAAGGAAAAGAAGAATTTCCCAGTTCCTGAGGCTGAGGCTCCCTGTAGCTACCCCTTTCTGACACGCCTTTATCTCCCTGATAGAAAATCCTTCCTGGCCTCTACCCTCTGTCCCCTAAGCTGCAGTCTGATATAGCACAGGCTTCTAAAGCCTTTTCAGTGCTCCCTGGCCAGCGACACTGTAAGTGAGGCGGAGGAGGGAGCCCCTCCCCTGTCCGTTCGGTCCACTCTTCCTGGGTGAGGTGCCCCATCCCATCATTTCCGGCCATTCAGGCCCGGAAATCCTCCCAGTGCTGGGAACAGATTGTCAGGGACACACTGGGATCAACCCTGTGCTTCCTCCTGTTTCCTGTCCATTTCCTCTTAGGTTTTGGGGCAGGAATACAGCCCTAAAGATGGGGTGCTGCCCAGCTTACGTAGGGGATCAGAGCCAGGGAGGTGGTCCAAGGCAGAGCCACAGGCCAAGAAACGTCAGCCCTTTACCTCCCTTGCCAGCCACAGCTCTGTCATTCCAGTACACAACATGACTATGCCCACTGATAACCTATGGCCATTACTGGCCTTTAATTACCACAGGCCACCCTCCCTCCGTTTGTGGCCCTGAGACATACTCACCAACTCCTAGTAGCCCTGTTAAAAGCAGGAGTACAGCTTCCCTTTGTCCCACCATCTGGCAGGAAGGGCCCAGCTTCATCAGCCCAAGAGTTAAGGTTCCTAACAGACTCCTGGGGATGGGCTCCTTACGGCCGTGCCCACGCACACTTACTGCATGGGGCTGCTCCAGACAAGGCCAGATGGTAAGCACCCCCTAGCACCAATTCCTGAGGGCTGTTGCTCTTTGTTTGGTTGGTTTTGGTTTTCGAGACGGGGTCTCTCTGTGTAGCCCTTGGCTGTCCTGGAACTGACACTATAGACCATGCTGGCCTTGAACTCTGCCTACCAAGTGCTGGGATTAAAGGCCTGGGCCACTGTGACCGGCTGGGCTTTGCCTTTTCTGTTCCCTCCGGACATGGGCTTACAATAGTGTTGAGAATCTAACAATCATCCAGTGTGTTGTATGTGTGTGTCTGTGTGTCAGTGTGTGTGTCTGTCTGTGTATTCATGTGTGTGTGTTTGTCTCTCTGTGTGTATGTCTGTGTGTATATGGTGTGTGTGTGTGTGTATTCATATGTGTGTATATGAGTGTGTATCTGTCTGTGCATGTGTGTCTGTGTGTATAGTGTATGTGTATGTCTGTCTGTGTATTCATGTGTGTAAGTCTCTGTGCATGTCTCTGTGTGTGTATGTATGGTGTATGTGTGTCTGTGTATTCATGTGTGTCTGTGTGTGTGTGTGTCTATGTGTTGTATGTCTGTGTGTGTGCATGTGTGTCTGTGTGTGCATGTGTGTCTGTGTGTGCACGTGTGTCGGTGTGTGCACATGTGTGAATGCAGGCCCATGCATACCACTGTACTCATATGGAGATCAGAGAATCCCCACCAGGTTGGGTGCTAATCCTCACCTTCCACCTTGATTGGGGTGGGCTCTCTGTGTTGGCTTCCTATGGTGTTCACTGTGCCAGCTGGCCAGACCGCTTCCAAGGACTCTCCTGTGTCTGTCTCTTACCTCCCATTAGGAATACAGAGATTACAGATTTTCATGCTTATGCATCTGGCTGTTCTGTGGGGACTTGGCTCCCCCAAACTATGAAATAAATGCTGTAGTGACTGAGCCATCTTCCCAGCTGCATGATGATAAGAAGCACTCCACCACGCGTCCTCTGGACACACCTCCTCTCCCTCAATTGCTTCCCTTCCTCAATTGCTGGCTCCATAAATTACTTCCAAAGAACTCCAGGGTCTGCAACCTCTGGGCCTTTGCACCTGACATTCCCTTTACCTGGACCATCCTGTCTGCCTAATAGCCACAGGCTGGGATGACTCCTGCTCAGCCTACAGCTGCCAATTTGTTCTGAGATCTTTTTAGAATACACTCCCTTTCATTGCAATGATCAGATCCAGAATTCAAAGTGTTCCTTAGAACTCAGCTCTGAGAATTAATTCATTATTTCTTACACTATATACTTAAAAGACACTTCCCCTCTAATATTAGTGGTGACATCAGTTAACAGGCAACAGTGACAACTGAGCTAAATCAGGCCCATTCGGCAGCATTCATTATTTAAATAACCGACCCTGTAATTGCCTATATTAACTGATTTGTTCCGATAACTGATACCTTGCGTTGCAGAGATCAGTTTAATTAATTGCATTAATGAGTAGTAATTAGTACCCATCATCCTTTACTTCCCTAATGCATGTTGCAAGCAGAGCTTCATCTTCAGGGACCTCTGGCCTGGACTAGAAGGAAACGTGAACTTCCACAAGCATCCTGGAGAAGTGGAGAAAGAGGCTGCCCCACCCCTCTGCCAGGCGTGGCCTTACCCTCTGCACAGGCCTGGCTGCTCCCACCCCCCCAACCCCCCGAGTTTCTTCCTTTGGGTCTCAGGGTCTGGTCATATGGCCTGAAAAGAGAGATGCCCAGCTCTGTCACCTGCTTTCCTCTCTCTGAGGCTTGGCTTCCTCATTTTCCCAGGGAACATCATGTCGGCCTGGAAGGCCATCATGTTCATATGAGGGTGAGCACCAGGTCCCCTTGCCCAGGTGGGCTCCAGATCCCAATGCCACTCTCCTGGGGCATCAGAGCTTTCCTTGCACAGACCCTGTTTCTGTTTTGTTATGTTTTACATTTATATGAGTACACAGTCTCTGTCTTCAGACACCCCAGATGAGGGCATCGGATCCCATTACAGATGGTTGTGAGCCAACATGTGGTTGCTGGGAATTGAACTCAGGACCTTCAGAAGAGCAGTCAGTGCTCTTAACCACTGAGCCATCTCTCCAGCCCTTGTTATGCTTTCAAAATAAAAGTCTAGGCTTGTCTCAAACTTGCTGTGTACCCAAAGCTGGCCTTGAACTCATCCTCCTGCTCCCACTTTCCAAGTACTAGGTGGGATTGCTATCATATGTGCTTGTCTTGTCTTTAGATTTTGAGACCGGGTCTCACTCTCTGTAACTCAGGCTGGTCTTGAACTCACAATCCCCCTAGTCATCTTTCTCTAAGTTTTGCTCACCCCTCATGGTGAATGGCAGTGGGTATCTTCTGCTGGGTGCCTTCAGCTTCAGTGTAAGCAGAGAACTCTGGGACAGAAAACAGGCTCTTTTCTGAGACAGCAATAGCCATGGGAGCTAGAGTCTCTGCCAGGAGTCTCTGGGATTTATTCCCTGCCCTGCCCCATAGTGCAGGCTACCACTGAGTCAGCCACATCCCCAAGTCCTCCTTCGGTGGGGAGTCCATTAGGGAAGGTGCCGGCCTAGGAGGAAGGGCAGAGTCAAGGATGCTGAGCCCGAGCTGCCAAAGGTGGCTGGGAACCTGCCAGAGAGAGCTGAGAGCTGCAGGGAGGCCCTTAGAGAGTGTGGTGGATGGAGCATCCGCTGACTGTGAGGGATAACACTATGCAGAGAGAGCCCAGCTGAAGCGGCATGCCTGGCCCAGGCACAGAGCTCAGACTAAAACTGAAGTGGTCTGAGGTCTGTGTCTGTTGTGTCCCTCCCTCATCTGGAGTGACATCCCTGGAAATGAGGAGCCAATCCCAGGTGGAAACTGGAAGGAAGCTGGGGAGGAGACAGGAGACAAATAGCATTTCACCCAGACCGCCAAGAGACGGTACTGGGAATAGGAAATGGGGTGAGAAGCACTTGGAGAAGATCCTTGGGGATTTTGAATGGCACCTAAACAGGAAGTAGAAATCTGTGACCCCGAATGAGACCCATTCATTCCATGGGACTCATTTTCCCCTCCTATAGCGTGAGCAACTGCCATGTATTGGACTTCACTGGTCCATGTCCAGGCCCTCTACCTGACATCCTATCTAGTCAGGGGAAATTAAGGCTCAGAGGGAGAAAAGGACTTACTCAATGACACATATTCACTGGGTGTCTGACTCAGTCCTGCTTGGCCCCCACTCCACACAGGTCCAGCAACCTGCCAGCTGGTCCCCCGAGGGCTGAAAGCACTGTCGTTGGAGTGGGAGGTCAGTGTGGGGAACAGCTCATCTTTCCTAAGATAGTCAAGTTCCCACAGCCCAAGGCATCTTGGGGTCTCTCGGACTGTGAGAAAGTCTCCACAGGAAATGAGAGCTAGGAGCAGCTGGGCCCCTTCAGAAGACATGGACCAGCCGCCCTGAGCCCAGGGAGGCTGTGCACGCTAGGCCCACAGCGACTCCCCCCTCCACGGGTAATCGGGTAATAGCTACCAGATGCCCGGCAGCTAACGTCACTCTTCAGGGCCGAGAGGGTCGTGGGACTCTGGGGAGACTTGGAAATTCTTGAACCAGAATCAACATTCCAAAAGGAAATAAAGGAGGGGAGGGGGTGTCCTGGCCTGTTTGCAGTGCCTGGCACTGGGGCTGGGACAATATAGGGTACCCTACCTCTCTTTTGGGATGACATTTATCCCAGTCTCCGTGTCCTTCCAAGTAGCCTTTTTGGGCTGTCTGGGAGGATGGCAAGGGGCATTCAAGGCAGGCAGTACAGAGCAGGACAGAGCTAAGTTCAGATCCCCCTGTGTAACCAACCTCCTGGCTACATGAGTCTGAGGACTGCTGGGAATGAGGCCCAACACACAACTGTAAACTTGCTTTGCAACTTAATGTCACAATGTCAAAAGGCTGGACTAGGGCAGGAAAAGCTCAGTGGGTAGAGAGCTTGCCTAGCATGTAGGAGGTCCTAGGTTCTATCTATGACACCCCATAAGACCAGGTGTGGTGGTATACACCCAAAACCCCAGCACTTGAGAGGTGGAGACAGGAGGGTCAAATGGTCATGATCAGCCAAAGCCAGCCTGGGCTATATGAGCTCCTGACTCAAAAAATAAACAACAACAAAAAGGTTTACCACACCTGCAAGGAAAAAGACTCTCCTGAACAAGACGGAGTGGGACCTGAACTCATTTGCTCTTTGCTTTCCTCTCCTGTGCTTTCTGATCTCTACTGATGAGCAAATCAGTTGAAGATGCTCCCAGCTCAGGATTTCGTACAGGCTGTTCTCATACTTTGGCTCACTTTCCCCAGACAGCAAATGTATTTGCTCTTTCGTTCTTTATCCAATAATTTTTCTTCCCTAACTGTTTGTTTTTGGTTTGGTTTTAGTTTTTTGGGTTTTTTTTTTTTTTTGAGATGGGGTTTCTGTCCTGGCTGTCCTGGAACCCACTTTGTCAACCAAGGTGGCCTCAAATTCAGAGCTCCACCTGCCTCTGCCTCTGGAGTGCTGGGGCTGAAGCCGTGCACTGCCAAGCCACCTCCTGCTCTCTTCTAACCTTCGTAAGGTTGCTGTCACTAGCCCTTTCCCCAAGACCGGTCTCTGCACTTGATCGTAAATCTGCTTGATCTTCTCTAGTTGCTCCTGTAACTCATCAATCTGGTTTGCCCTCTGACCTCTGCCTCCGGGATGAGGTCTCTATTAGATCCAACCTTTTGTACTCACTGCTCTCTGCTCAGAACCTAGGACAACTGTGAGGCCTGGGTATAGTCTCACGCAGGATTAAAATGAATGATAGGCTGGTGAATTAGCCCAGGGAGTAAAGAGCTTGTGCTTGCCACACAAGCTTGGCAGACTAGAGCATGGTCCCTGGATCCCACAAACAGAAGAGAGCCACAACATTGTCCTCTACATATACACATTCTGACAGGACTTACGCCAATGTAACAGTAAGTACAAGTTTAAAAATGTATAAAAAAATAAAATGAATGAAGTGCTAACTCGGCTTAAATATGTTCTTCTGTGAAGTACGCCCCAATACCAGGGCACTGTGGAAAGCCATGTGAAAGAGTGGTTTAAAAAAAAAAAAGAGAGAGACTTGAGATTTTCTTTGAGGGAGGGACATATGGCCTGGTGGTTAAGATTTGAGCTAAGAGTTAGTCAGGCATGAGAGCAAACTTGGGTTCTCACAAATGCTCAATGTATAACCTCAGGACAGTCCTCCCTATAACCCCAGGAGAGTCCTCCCTATCGTCCCAGGACAGTCCTCCCTATAACCCCAGGAGAGTCCTCCCTATCGTCCCAGGACAGTCCTCCCTATAACCCCAGGAGAGTCCTCTCTATCGTCCCAGGACAGTCCTCCCTATAACCCCAGGAGAGTCCTCCCTATAACCCAAGGAGAGTCCTCCCTATAACCCCAGGAGAGTCCTCTCCTTTAGCCTTGGCCTACCACTGGGGAAATGGAGCAACACAGTCATGAACTTTCAAGGCCTGACGGGCACTTGACAGCTGGTAAGTGAAGCCGACTTGACATTTCTGTGTGGGTAGATGAGGTAGGTGGAGTTCCCCTTCCTTTTCCAGGCCTGGCCTCTTCCTCTGTCACACTGATTTGGGGGTGAGGGAAGTTTTCTGGACCCTGCTGTCTCATTTCTCCTGGCAGAGGGCTGTGTTTCTTGGGCAGAGGATGCAGGCTAGGCTGCTGCGCTCCACTTGACCAGCTGAAGGCCGGCCCCTCCTGCCTCATCCTCCATGATCTCAGCAAAGACAGGGCACCAGGAAATCTCTGCAGCCTCACCTCTTCCCCTTCCTTCCTCCTGCTCCAGGTGCACCCTGCCTTCCCAGGGTGGGGGAGGGACATCATCTCCCCACCATGGGCTCCTCTGACATCCACTAGAATATTCACACACTCAGGAAGGCGGGTCCCATCCTGCTCACTGGCACTCTTAGCTAACCTTCTGCCTAGCATCTCAGACCCATGTGGGCTTCTGGAGACCCACTGCTCTCCTGACGCCAAGGGACTCCTGTGACAAACATCCGATAGTCCCCGGAGGTTGGGGCTGGGGTGGGGACATCGGGTCCTAGAGCACCAGAACAGGGCTTGATCTGGTCTGCTGAACCCACCCCAGAACTCCCAAACACTTCAGGAGGCAGAGAATCTCAATCGTTTCTCTTAGTCAGGTCTAAGCAAAGTGTTGGCTGGAACAAGCCTCCGCCATAACAGCTTGGTCTGAGTGACAGACTAGACATTTGAAAGGCTTCTCAAGACCTTTCCTCAGAGGCCCTGGCCCTGCCTGAGGGGAAGGCATTCTAGAGGCTGATAGCATAAGCCTAGGAGGTAGAGTCAAACTCCCGTTCTGACTTCCACTAGACAAGTCAAACAGGCAAGAGGACTTTTCTACCTTTATTTACAAGATGGGTTCTCTCTCCAGGATCTATCAGAAGACTAGCAGAGAGATTCTGGGTGAGTGCAGAGACAAGGCAGGGAACAGTCACAGCTAAAGGGAAGTTCCAGAAGTTGCCAGGTGTGGTGGCACAGGTCTGTAACCCCTGAACTTTCGAAGTGGATACAGGATGATCAAGAGTTTGAGTATAGCTAGGCATAATGGCCCTGGCCTTTAATCCCAGCACCTGGGAGGCAGGCAGATTTCTTTGGGTTCAAGAACAGTCTAGTGAATTCCAGGACAGCCAGGGCTACATAGATCTTATTACACACACACACACACACACACACAGAGAGAGAGAGAGAGAGAGAGAGAGTTGAGCCAACCTGTATTACAAGAGACCCTGCTTCAACAATTAAAAAGAAAGAAAAATCCCAGATGTTAAATCCACAGCAGTGTGTGTCAGCTGCTCCAGGAACCAGCATCTCCCCATTGGTGCACTCCTGCTGTTCGCTTGCCCTCCCTAGAGCCAGTTTGGTCACTCACCTTCGGGGCCCCAGCGCAGAGCACCTTCGGCCCACTGCAGTCATGACTCCCTGTGATCACAACCTGAAAGCCCAGGAAACGTCTCAGTCTGACACAGTCTGACACTCCCGCTAAGACTCAGGCTGGGAGCTACGGAGCTCAGAGTAGAACCCTAGAGGCAGGGCCAGACCTGAAGACCACGCCCTAGACACGCCCCCAGCCCGTACCATCCAAAGAAAAACAAACCCTCCTCAAACTTGCTTCTCTCTCACTCCTCCTCCCCTCCCTGTCAGTCACTATCTAGGCTGGAGAAAGGACTTTCCGCTATCCTAACACAACCCCAGCCTCTCCGCTCTGGCGAACCAATCAGAGTCTCTGAGTGGGAGGAGCCAAGCTGCCGGTGAAATCTCAGACCTAGGGAAAGAAACCTCACAGCCTCAGGGATCTAGCCCTCGTGCATCAATAAGATTCTTAACTGCAGAATGAAGTCGAATTTTGAAGAGGGTAGCTGGAGAAGGCAGCCCGAGGCAACGAGAGATGGTGGGAAAAGCCTTAATTTTATTAATTATGAAAATAGCATTTCCCAAGCCAGGAGGTGGTGTTCTGGGGAGTGGAGGGGGAGGCAGGTGCACATGCCAGTCCTCTCCCTTCATCATGTGGATACTGGGGATCAAATTTATGCTACCACTTGGCAGCGTGTGTCTTTAGCAACTGAGCCATCTTGCAAGCCCGCTATTTATTTATATATTTGCATGAACTCAACTTATAGGGTCCAATAAGTAAATCCTTCGACAAGTGGCTTTCTAGACAAGGCATCAGCCATGTTGGCCCCCAGAACTAAAGGCGCTTAGTTCTTGTTTACTGGGCTCTGAGTCAGGGGGGCCACAGTTCAAACATAGCTTAGTTGCTAGCAGGCTGAATGTTGAGCTTGGCTGGGGCAGATGAAACCGGCTCCCTGAACCTGTTTCCTTATCGGCTGTAGAAACAGTATATCTCTGGCTGGTTTTCTTTTGAGACTTAGTTACAAATGTTTCCAGAGTGCCTAGTTTACGGAAAGCTCTTGGGTGTTCCTTCTCCTGCGCTATTTATCTCTCCCATCCTTCCTTCCATGTTTTCCAAGCTGGCGGGGTACGCCATATAAAGCCGAGAATCATCCTGAACTGCAAATCCTCTGGCTTGCAGCTCCTAAGTGCCACCACACCAATTTATGTGGTGACAGAGACTGTGCTGGATATGTCAACTTTATATAAGCTAAAGTCATCCGAGAGGAGGGAGCCTCAATTAAGGAAATGCTTCCGTTAGATTTGGCTGTAGGTCAGGTGGTGGTGGTGCAGGCCTTTAATCCCAGTAACTAGGGAGGCAGGGGCAGGAGGATCTCTGTGAGTTTCTGGCCAGCCTGGTCTACCAAGCGAGCCAGTTCCAGGACTTCTGGGGCTACACAGAGAAACCTTGTCCCCAAAAAACAAAAACAGACAAAACAAATTGGACCAGTAGGCAAGCTTGTAAGGGGCTTTTCTTAATTAGCGATTGATAGGGGAGGGCACAGCTCACTGTGGGTGGTGCCCGCCCCTGGTGGTCCTGGGTTCTGTAAACTGGCTGAACAAGGCATGAGGAGCAAGCCAGTAGGCAGCACCCTCCATGGCCTCTGCATCAGCTCCTGCCTCCAGGTTCTGCCCTGCTTGAGTTCCCCATCCTGATTCCCTTCAGTAATGAACAGCAATGTGCAAGTGTGAGGCAAATAAACCCTTTCCTCCTCACGCTGCTTTTTGGTCATGGTGTTTCACTGCAGCAATAGAAACCCTCACTAAGGCAGGGATCAAACCCAGGACTTCCTGTGTGCTAGGCAAGCACTCTGCCAGCTGCTCTACATACCTAGTTCGCTCACTCACTTTATTTTCTTTTTATTTTGTTTCCTGTTTTATTTTGAGACAGTGTTTCATTCTGTAGTTCAGGCTGATCTCAAACTCATAGCAATCCCCCAGCCTCAGCTGCCTCCCTACTGGGACCACAGAATGTGCCACTCCCTACACCCAAGTCTTTTATTTTCAGCCCAGATGGTTTGTGCCCTGTTAGCACCTACCTTTCTGGGTCCACATCCCCAGGGATTTGCTCCTCCTCCGTGGCCACTGTGAGGTCCTTGAGTTTCCTCGCAGGGTCCACTTCTACTGCTGAAGGTGCAACGTCCTCCAGTGTGGCTTCAGTTCCCTCTTCTGCCTCCTGGGCTGCCTCTAAGTCTGGTGGCTTCGGCAGTTCTCGAGACAGCAGGTGGGACTCTCGGCTAACCTCCTGGGTCTTCTGGACAGCCTGTTGTTTCTGAGCCTTCTTGATGTTAGGGCGGGGCATGGTACCCATGTGGCTGTACATGTCACTGGAACGTGCATAGGCAGGAGGACTCTTTGGGAGTGTCACCATATCATCCTGTGTGGCTTCAAAGGTGTCAGGCTCCGGACAAGACTGGATACTAGCGGAGGCTGAAGCCCGTCTCAGAGAGAAGGACCGAGGGAGATTGGAAAGGCTTCCGAGGCCCTTGAATTTGAAGAACTCTGGCAAGAAAGGAGGGGAGGAAAAGAATTAATCACAGTGTCAGCAGGAATGGAGTAATATAAAATCCCCATGGGTCTGCACGGCGAGGGTACAAAGGTTCAGGACACCAGGGGCAGCTTCACCCTCCGTTTTCTTTCTCCAAGTTGTTTTTTTTTAATTCTTAATGACAGGTATGTATGTGGGAGTGGGGTACATTCATCATGAGTGTGGGTACCCTTGGAAGCCAGAAGAGGGCATGGAATCATCTAGAGCTGGAGTTACAGGTCGCAAAGTGGATGCTGGGAAGGAGACTCATCCTCTGCAGAAGGATCAACGGCTCTAAGCTGCTGAGCTATCGCTCCACCCCCTACTCATGCCTACACTCCCAGAAGTGCAGTGACAGGCAGCTTTGCAGTCTCGGCCCTGAACTCAAGCCCGTCTTCCACATTCTAGCTGTGTGACCTTGGGCAAGCCATTAGACCTCTCTGAGCTCCTTTCCCCACATCAGTAACATAAGGATCCTCCCTATAAGCAGCAAGAGGACTGAAGGAAAGTATGTACATGAAGGGCTAGGGAGATGACGCTGATGAATGCCAGCCACACAAGTGTGACAACCTGAGTTCAAATCCTTAGAACTCATATAGAAGCTGGCAGAGAGCTGGGCATGGTGGGACATGCCTTTAGTCCCAGTGCTATGGAGCAGACACAGGTGGAACTCTGTGAGTTCAAGGCCAGTTTGATCTACATGGTGACTCCCACAGCAAGAATTACAAACAGAGGCCCAGTCTCAGAAATAAAAGTAAATAAATAAAACAAAATAAAAAAAAAAACCCAACCCCCCCCAAACCCAATAACAAAAAGAGAGGGGAGTTGGAGGCATGATTCAGCAGGTAAGAGGGTTCACTGATGCAGGAGTGGACTGGTGTTCAGATCTCAGCACCCCCGTCAGGTGAGTCGCCTCCAGCTCCAAAGGATCCAATGCCCGTTTCTGACCTCTCTGAACGAACACACACACACACACACACACACACACACACACACGTAAATCTTAAAAAAAATAAAAGGTTGAGTCTGGAGAGCTGGCTCGGCAGTTAAGAGGATGATGCTCTTCCAAGGACCCAGATCCACTTCCCAGCACCCACATGGTAGCTGATCACAACCATCTGTAGCTCCACTTCCAGGGGATCCAGTGCCCTCTTCTGGCCTCTGGCATCCATGGGGACTATACACATGTGGTGTACAGACAAACATGAAGACAGACAGATAATAACTTGTTTTTGAGACAGGGTCTCCCCACACAGCCCTGGCTGTCCTGGAACTCACTATGTAGACCAGGCTGGCCTCAAATTCAGAAGTGATCCACCTGCTTCTGCCCCCTGAGTGCTGGGGTTACAGGTGTGTACCACCATGCTCATCATGTATGAATATGTATGTATGTATGTATGTATGTATGTACGTACGTACGTACGTATAATAGGTTTCCCTACATATCCCTGGCTGTTCTGGAACTCACTCTGTAGACCAGGCTGGCCTCAAATTCACTAAGATCCACCTGCCTCTGCCTCCCAAATCCTGGGATTAAAGGCATGTACTACTACCCTCAGCAATGTATTTTTAAAAAATCCAAATTTTAAAGAAATAAGTTTTAAAAGTAAGATGGCAAGGGATCGAAGAAGATACCCGATGTTATGCCCGAACACATCCATGTATACACGCATGAACATGAACGTAAACATGAACACACATGCAAACCTTGTAAACAACATGCTTCATGTGCTGTCTGGTGTATAAAATATCCTCCAAGAGAGGTATCAAAAGGAAGATGACAATGATAACCAAAAATGCCTCCCCCTTGCCAAACAGTGCGAATTCTTAGAATGAATATGCAAACATCCCGCTTCCCTTATAAAGAAATTGATATTCGGAGGAGTGAAATGGACGGTCTGAGCTCCCACAGCTTACCCCAAAGCCTAGACGTGTGTGTGTGTGTGTGAGTGTGTGTGGTTTGTGTGGTGTGTGTGTGTAAGTATGTATGGTGTATCTGTGAGAGTGTGTGTGGTATGTGAGCATGTGAGTGTATGTGTCTGTCTGTTTGTGTATGGTGTGTGTGTGTGAATGTATGGGTGGGTGTGTGAATGTATACAGTATGTGTGTGTGTCTATGGTGGGGTGTATGTGTGTGTGTGTAAAGAGTAGTGTCCAAGGCAATCTGTGGCCCCGGGGTTGAGAGGAGATGGATGAGGCTGTCTGCCTGGGGATTGGGGCCTCTGTCTGTGGGTGTTTCTCTCCTCCCTGTGGGCTGAACCCTTGTTACAAACTCCTGTGATACCATCTTTCAGCAGATACGGAAGTGTATCTCTTTGCTCACTCCTCCCTGAGCCCCCTGAGGCTGTGGGACTGTCCCTTCTCTGACTTCCGGTAGGTTGGGCCTTCAGATGACTGAGTAAGAGGAGAAAACACTGGCATTTGCATTCCTCGGCCACCTCTGCATCCTCAGGTGTCCACGCCCCTGATGGAATATAAGCAGCATGCTCACATCTGACAAGGACAGACTCTGAGGCCCAGAGAAGGAAGGGGTCTGCTTACTGCCTCCCAGCAGAACCCCGAGGAGTCTGGGTGGAAGCACGGGGCTCTGCACTTCAGGATTCATCCCTGTCCAGTCCCCCTGGTCCCATCTCAACTAGTGCTGGCTACCACCCTCCTTCTAGACAGGTTGGCCTGGGGCAGAGATAGCACAAGGGTCACGGGCTGCCTCCTTTCTCAATGCTTTCTCAAACCTTTCTCAAGGTTTTGTTTGCTTGCTTTGTATGTTTGTTTGAGACAGTGTCTCACTGTAACCTGCTTTGGTCTGCTCATGAGCCTCCTGCTTCTGACTTCTGAGTGCTAGGATTACAGATCTTCATTTACACACACACACACACACACACACACACACACACACACACACAGAGTGTTGGAAGGTCAAAGGAATCCAGGACAGAAATTTGAGACCCAAAATGAATTGACCTGGAGAAAGAAAAAGCAGTGGGTGGGTGTAGCTCACCCAAGAACCTGGTACTAGTCTCTCCCAGCCACACAGCTGGTGGGAACATACCATAGCATCCACAGTCCTCACATCTACTTGCTCCCTAGAGATCTCCCTGAGATCTGGTGTTGAGTTAGGTTCCAGACAACATGGGGTACCTGGGGATCTCTTCGTGCACAGCCTCATGGTCAGAGAGAGGCTAGGGTGATACAGAAGATGGAAAGGCTGGTCGTAAGAGGGAAGCAGAGATTGGGCAGGGAGAGGGAAAGACAGAAATGGAGAGACACCCGGAGCCACAGCATGGGCAGACAGTATCACGGAGGAGAGAGACAGAGATGAACAGAAAGAGAAAGAAGACAGCAGGGAGAAGCAGAGGAAGAGAGACCAGGCTGGACAGAGGGATGGTGGATGATCTGTACTCACTGAACTTCCTGGCTGCTTTCTTGGGCATCTCTGTCATCTTGGCAAGTTGTGCAAAGCCCCTGGTTTGCTAGCATGTAGCTGTTCCAGGCTCAAGGAGTCAGGGCTGCCGGGCCTCCCCCGCTCCCCTTCCCCTTTCTCTTGCCCTCTCACTGGCTTCCTCTGTGTATTTTTAAACTATCGAAACTCCCACAGCCCCACCCTCCCACCCTCTCCACAGGGGGCGGGGGCTGGGGCCTCCCCAGTCCAGCCCCTGAGGGCCTCCTCAGCCAGCAGCAGGGGCAGGGGGCACACCACAAACCCATGGGACCTGGAAGGCCTGAGGAACAAACCACAGGCTTTGGGAACAGAGCCCACTAGGCTGGGGGCCACTGGGGACCTGCCAACAGCTGTCAGGGGCCTGGCCCACAGGATGGGAAGTCGAGGAGACAGACCCATGTTTAGGGCAGTTTATTCTAAGCCTCTAAGCCTCGTACCCAGGAGATGGGAGTAGCAGTAATAAAGAAGAGAATGCTCTGGGTAGGCCTGTTGGGCTTGGACCACTCTGGCCCAAATTCAACTTTTGATTGGCTACTTTGTCACTGTGTGGTTACCAATGGGAAGTTTCACCTGCCCGAGCCTTGGTTTCCTTTTGGTGAGCAGGATGTGCTAACTTTACAGTGGCCAGAACACTGAACAGAGCCAGGAATAAAGTCAGTACCTGCTTAGGTGTGATCGTCCTTGTCTGAGTCAGCAAAGGTATGTGAGGACAGGTCTTCTACATCCTTTGGGAAGAGATAGGGATACTGAGGCACAGAGGAGCAAGGGAATTTTCCCGGGTCACAGAGAGAGTTGGTGGCCCACGCTGTGTGTCCACACAGAACAAATATAAGGAAATGAAACCTACATGTACACCTGTAGGTGGGGTGTTAGTAGCACTTGGGTCTGAAGGGTCACAGAGCAAATCTAGTTCTCTTTTTGGGGGGGTGAAGGGGGCTTGAGACAGGGTTTCCTCTGTGTAGCCCTGGCTGTCCTGGAACTCACTCTGTAAACCAGGCTGGCCTTGAACTCAGAAATCCACCTGCCTCTGCCTCCCGAGTACTGGGATTAAAGGCGTGTGCCACCACTGCCCGGCCAAATCTAGTTCTGAATGTAGCCACCTCTGCAGCTGCAGTGACCAAATCTCTACAATAGGGACAGCATAAGACACACAGCCATCCTCCCAAGACTCTGCTTCTCTGTCTTCCTTTCCTTCTTCTGGGCTTAGGATGGGATGTTGTTGTTTTTCACTTGCTAAGCAACTTCTTTGCCACTTAGCCACACCCCCAGCAGCCCAGAGTGGACACTTTTATGTTGTTTTGAGATAAAAATCTGACGTAGCCCAGGCTGACCTCCAATTTGAGATCTTCCCGACTCAGCCTCCAAGTCCTGGGGTTACATGTGTGCGGACAGTCCACTAGGTCCTGTAGCTGGTGATCCAGTCTGTGGATGCAGTCCAGGACACATGGGCTCTGTCCTGTGTCCACCATCAAAGTCTTGTCCCCAAAGCCAAGTCACTTGGATACTGCTCTGATGGCAGAGTCCTGGGAGCTGATCTCCAGGGTGTCTGCACCCCAGCCTCCTGTCAGGGTAGTGTTGGTGGAAGACAGGTCAGACTGATTCTCTTGATGCAGTGAAGATGTGTAGGCCTGTGTGCTGGAGGCTTTCCACAGGGATCTCTGGCCCGGCCAAGTGCGAGGGCTCAGGCAAAGGGGAGAGCTCGAGCAGGGACAAGAGTCACCTCCACCTCAGTCTCTGTGGTTGCTGCCTCGGTTGCTCCAACACACTGCACCTGCCACCCTGTGATGAGTCAGGCCCTGGCTGAGCCCACAAGAGTCTAGCCAGTGAGGAGTGCAGGAAGCTTCTGGTGACATTTCAGGAGAGCAGACCTCTTCCCAAGCAGCAGTGTTACAGCTCTTATGATAGAAGCTCCCAGATGATGGAATAGTTCTCACACCTTTATTCCTTCTGGATGGGGCTCTCTCATATACAGTTTGGGTCAGAGGTCTGACAACAGGTACCTCCCATTGGCTTGGTCTGAGAGTTTAGGGACACCTTATCTGCATGTGGAAGGGCTTGGTGTGCTGCTCCTATGTGACAGACCTCTCGACAGGGAGCTGTGGGGGTTGTAGCTACTTGACAGGAGCCAAGGGCCTCTCGGGAGCATTGGCAAAACGCCTTCTGGTCCCTTGCAGGGCTAGCCCCACTGGGTAACCCAGGATTAAGCCTGTGCTCGACCAGTGGCCAGGCTGCCTGTCACAGTCCACTGCCCCACAAAGACGACCCCAAAGTACTGAGAGAAAAAGAGACCCAGTCCTGTCAGGTTATGGCAGCAGGACCTGTCAGGACCATTGCTCAATGACCAAGGAGGAAGCTGGTTACTTTTCTGTGACAAAACACCATGACCAAGGCAAGTTATAAACATTTATCGAAACATATGACTCCAGAGCAGACTCCTGGGGGGGGGGGTACCCCCTTCCTCTCTCCAGGTTATTGTCAGAAGATAAGAAGGAGAGTCTTCCCAGGAAAAGGCAAAGCACAGACCCCTGGCTTCTCTCCTGGGAGACAGTTACAATGTGAACTGGACTGATGACCTAGTTTGTGGCATCAGCTGACCAGACCAGTGCTGGCTTTCTGGCCACACCAGCTCCCCAACTGCTGTGTATTGTGTTTCTCTGGGCCTTAGTTTCCTTATCTATGAAATGGGAATCAGAGTAATCCCTACTTCTTGGGAGAAGTCTGCAGTCAGTACACGGTAGCCCTCAGCAAGTCCTGGCTCTGGGGCTGAAGAATAATCACATGGGCAAGGAGTGCAGTGGGCCAGGTCAGGCCAGGCCAGGCCAACGTGGTGGGTAGGCAGGCACACGCTATGAGACCTGAGAAGCTGAATCTCAGAGTGTCTGTTGCTATGGCACAGACGCCTCGTCGGGGCCAGGCTTGCCTTTGGCCCAGGCGCCAGGATAGTTACTGGTGTCCCCGGGAGAATGAATGGTGCTCAGTGTAGTGAGGAGACTGTGCTCAGAGCCCCTTTGTGCTGCTTTAAGTGGCCGTTGGAAGTGTGGTCAGGAAGACCTGCTGGCTCGTGGCTGTCCTGCAGTCCCTCCACAGCTGGTGCTGGAGGTCCACCCAGTCAGCCTGATGCTGTAGCCCTGACCACCTACCTAGTGCTTTCCCTCCCCCAGAGTAAGGGCTTTTGCCTAGGCTTGACCTGCACTCCAGGCCACACGTGCCTCCCTCCAGTCCCTTGGTCTTTTGATTCCTTCTAGTTCTTCCAGTGCAGGATTGAGCTAATGCCACCAGCCCCCCCCCCCCCCCCCCCCCAAATACTGGTCTGTGGTGGCACACACCTTTAATCCCAGCACACAGGAAGCAAAGGTAGGAGGATCTCTGTGAGTTTGAGGCCAGCCTGGTCTACAGTGTGAATTCCAGGGCTGCCAGGGCTACACCGGAAAAAAAAAACTGTCTCAAAAAAGCAAAACAACAAAAACAAAGGCAGTGTAGCAGAGACCAAATTTCAACCTCAGCTCCACAGTTCTTTTGGTTGTGGGGCCCTAGCCGCTGAGCCCCATTTCTTCTTTGGTCACCTGGATCCGATCATAGCAGACTTCTAAGAGGATGACAGCAACACTTCCGGGAGATAATGTGTGTCAACACAGGGCCAGGCAGAGGCATCAAGACCAAGAGAAGCAGAACTTCCATCGTGGGATGGGTCCCTCGGTATCACAAACTGTTCTCTGCTACGCATCCCTCAGCTAGTAAGCATACCCACAGTTAACAGCTCTCAGGTTCAAACCTTATGAGCTTGCTTTCACTTCCCCTCCACAGACCCTAACCCTATCCAAGCTTGGGAGAAGAAAGCAGGGTCCAGGTGTCTGTAGACCGTTCTGTTGCTGTGAAGAGACACCATGACCAAGGCAGCTCTTAGGAAAGAAAGCAGTTAACTCTGAGCTTGCTTACAGTTTCTGAGGGCTAGTTTATTAACAGCACAGTGGGGAGTAGGCGGGACCAAGGCAGCTTGTTGGCCCTAGAGCAGTAGCCAAGAGAGAGCTCCATCCTGATCTGTAGGTAGCAGACAGAGAGTGGGCCTGGTTTGGGCTTTTGGAACCTCAAAGCCTACCCTGAGAGACACACTTCCTCTAACAAGGCCACCTGCTCCAATATGGCTACAGTTCCTACTTCTTCTAATCCTTTCAAACAGATCTACTCTCTGGTGATTAAGCACTCAAATATAGAGACCCCCCCCCCTTTTTTTTCTTTCCAGGCAGAGTTTCTCGGTGCAGCTCTGGCTGTCTTGAAACTAGCTCTGTAGACCAGGTTGACCTTGAACTCAGAGATATGAAGTGGAAACTTAAGGGCTCTTTGGAAAGTTGACTGGGTGGTGTTTTGCTGGGGCAAACACTTGTAGGAATGTTTAGCTGATGTGGACCCAGGAGTGAAAGGCCAAGGCCGACTCGTAAAGCAGACACAGGAGAGAGGATGTTCTGCTAAAGCAAACACATGAAAGGACTCGTGATGAAGGATTCTTTGCTAATGACACGCATGTATTGGTCCGCCTTACATTGAGTAGTTGAGCTGCATTTGTAGAGACTCCATAGAGAGAAACTCACCAAAAAACTTCTGGTGGTATGCTACACTCTGGCTGATAGGCAGAGTGATGTCAGCTGAGACAGACGCATGTGCTGAGGCAAGACTCGTGAAGGACACGTGGTGTTTGGAGGGGGTGAAACAGGGACTCACAGACAGTGATGGAGGCTGAGCTTGGCTTGTTTCTAGAGCTAGCTGTGCAATGCTCGTGGGTCTCAAGTCTTCGCTGATCTTCACTTCCCTGAGAGAGACATAGCCGAGAACTTTTCCTGGTGTCTTCCTGGTCCCTCCTGCTGACTGGAGCCAAGGCTGAGGCTTGGCTGTCTCTGCTAGGTGATGCCACTGCTGCTGATTCGTGTTTACTATCCCGACTCCTGAACTGGACTGTTGGTGTATCCGTGAGGTGTTTGCAAGTGGGTCGAGCTGCTGCTGCTAACCAGTGAACTGAACTGACAATTTCCAGACAACACAGATGGCAGTTGCTCCAAAGAACCTTTCTAAACAGGTTCACTTTGCGCCCCCCCCATCCTTTCTTTCCCACTACCTCTGGTGGGTGGTGGGTTACAAGGAAGGTTAAAACGTTTAAGAACGATCATTAAAAATAGGTCTTGAAAAAAAATAAAGTTACAGAGATCCATCAGCCTCTGCCTCTCAAGTGCACCACCACCACCCAGCTAGAGGTCATTCTTAGTCAAGCTACTATACTAGGTAAGGTCAAAAGCTGGAGTTCAGCTAGTGGCCCAAATCTTTAATTTCAGCATTCCGGAAACAGAGGTAAGGAGATCTTTGTGAGTTCAAAGTTAGCCTAGAAAAGCATTCTAGTTTTGTAGGTTTTGTTGTTTGTTTTTTTGTTTTGTTTTTTTGAGACAGGTTCTTGTTATGTAGCCCTGGCTGACCTGGAACTCATTGTATAGACCAGCCTGGCCTCAAACTCACAGTGATTCACCTGACTCTGCCTCCTGAGTGCTGGGATTAAACGTGTGTACCATACCTGGCTTTATTTTTTTCATTTTTAAGACAAGGTCTTACCGAGATGTGAACTGGCCTTGAAGTTACCCTTTAGCCCAGACAAGCCCCGAACTTTGAACTTTCCTGTTTCAGTTTCTTTGGTGGCTGGAATTCCAGTTCTCTGCTACCAGACCTGGCTTCCTTAGCTGTTAAATGGCCATACAAGAGACTCTCTTGAGGGGTGTCATCAGCCAGCCAGTCAGCAGGTATTGACAGAGGCTGGGTCACATGCTGGGCCTTGGTGGATTTGGCAATCCACAGGAAGCAGGCATTATTTGCAGCTAACAAAGCGGTAGCCAAAGTGGATTCGAAACGGCTAATTTCTCTCTGGTTCTCTCTTGGATTTACCGGTGGTGGAGAACCTGGACTTCAGAACTGGGCAGCCTTCCAAAGCCTCCAGATCACCATTGCTTCCCTGTGGAGGGCTAAGGGCCTATGACTCTGAGGAAGTGACTGGAAGATGTCAGGGCTCTTGTTGGGGGCAGAGGTGACAACATCACCGGAAACCCTGCTAAAGCCTCTCTGCCCACAGGATGTGACTTAGGGAGGCCTCATGAGAAACCGGCACCAACTACGGCCAAAAAATCTGATAGTAGCATCCACACAAGCCCTGGAAAGACTCCTTCCATCAGTGTTACTGTTACCTGGCAGGTAAGACCACTCCCAAGTTTTGCCACGGTTTCATGCTGAGCCCAGATTGGGAGGAGCCTTGACCTAAGAAACTGTTGGGAGTTTGTGCCAAATTTACCTGGCTCAAAGCTGGTGTGGCCACTGGCTGGCTGTGTGACCATGGCCCAGTCATCTCACCTCTGAGTGTCAGGGTCCTTATGTGCAGTGGAGGTAAGAGCAGTGCCCCCTGCATATGACTGACAATAGAAATAACTCCTGTGCAGGGCTGAGTGTAAGACTTAGCCACATTCTATCATCGTAACTAATTAATGCAATTACCCTCTCCTTACCCTGGTTCCCCCCACACCTTACTTCTTGTTTCAGATAAGCAGTGTACCCATGAAGGTAGGTGCTGGGTCACTCCGTCATATGGCTTGATCTCCTAAAGCTCTGGTTGGCTCTATGGAGGGTCTTGAAAAATCTTCCTCCCTGCTCACGGCAGGTACTTGGGGACACCAGGGTCACGGGAACCATTCCTCCTTCCAAGAACCTTTGGGCCCAGACAATGTGGGATAAAGCACTGCTGGACACAGTGATACCTAGAGCTGAAGCAAGAGGGATACCTGGAGTTCAAGGGTCAACCTACTCAGTGAGCACCAGACCAGCCAGGACCTGTCTCAATCAAACAAGAGGTGGAAACAAATGGGAAGGAAGCCTGCAGCTGACCCTGAGTAGTGGGATGGCAACTCTGAAGACAGGACAGACTGGGAAACTGAAACAGAAGGCAGCTTGCAAGACCACAGCCCGGGACATGAACAATGGAAAGATTGGCAGAGTCACACTCAGAAGACAGTAGAGGGAGACATAGCAGACTTCAGAATGATCTGGAGCAGGTTGGAGTGAGACCAGTGAAGCCAGGCTGGGGGAAGCAGGACTCAGGGTCCATTCTTGGAAGGGGCATTGGTGAAATGGAGGGGACAGATCGAGAAGGTAAAAAGACAGCTTTGTGGACTTGTCCGGAGGCTCCTGGGAACGGGAAGGGTGGGACTGGAAGGGCCGGTGAATTATCCAGCCTACATAAGGTGGGCAGGCCTCAAACACACTAATAATGAGGCATGACAAACTCTTCCTAACTGATAGAGCCAGCTTTATCAGAGTGCAACCATGAGCAGACAACCTCTGATTTCTTTCTTTCTTTCTTTTTTTTTTTTTTTGGTTTTTCAAGACAGGGTTTCTCTGTGTAGCCCTGGCTGTCCTGGAACGCACTCTGTAGACCAGGCTGGCCTCGAACTCAGAAATCCACCTGTCTCTGCCTCCTAAGTGCTGGGATTAAAGGCCACAATCTCTGATTTCTGATCTGCCATTTCTTTTGTAAAATGGGTTCACATTTTCTTCTGTAAAACCCAGTTCACAGGCTTGGTTCAGAACGTCCGGCATTTCTCATTTCTCGGTCTCTCTGTCTCTCTCTCCCTCCCTCCCCCCAAGCTGTCCTAGAACTCACTCTGCAGATCAGGCTGGCCTCGAACTCAGAGATCCACCTGCTGGGATTAAAGGCGTGAGCCATCACGCCAAGCATTTCAAAAGCACACAGAAGTGCCGGCTCATTGATAACAATGTTTGGGATGATTGACTCAGGACAGACCAGCTTTGGCGCTGCTCTGTGAAGGAAGGTAGTAGATCCACCCTTGCCTTCCTGACAACACAGAATCCAGGGTTTAGGCCTGAGCGTTGCTCGCTCTCCGCCTACAGTGTCGCCGCGCCCCCTGGCGGCCGTCAGTTGCCATGTCAACGGCGGGTGGCTGAGACGACGGAGGCGGCAGCGGGGGCAGTTCTCTCTTCCCCGGGCCTCAGGCCGCTCCCTCGGCACCTCCTGCCTTCGCTTCACCGAGAGCACACTCCCAGCCCTGGAAGAAGGGCCATTCTGTGGCAGCTGGCATTAGGGGGGTAAACTGAGGCACGCAGCAGGGCGCCACAGGCAGGTGTCAAGTGCGGAGCCCCACCTCCAAAGGCAGAGGAGGGGCTGCGAGCCGTGACGCGCCGAGGGCGGACGCTGGACTGGGAGCGGGAGGGCGGGAGGCGGCGGCGGCAGGTGCGGCCGCGGAGGGTGGGAGGAGGAGGGAGGGGGCGGGGGGAGGGGGAGGGGAGGCCAGGACGAGCACCTCCCCCTTTATAACGCGCCCCCTCCTGGGCTCTCGGGCCGCCTCCTCGTCTGCTCTTCCTATTTCGCCCCCTTGCCCAGCCGCCCCGGGCCGGGCTTGACCAGGGAGCCTCCGCCCCCAGGCCTTCCCCACCCCCTCCCTCACCCGCCGCCCCGCGCAGCCCGGCGGAGGCGGCGCCGTCGGAGGAGGAGGAGCAGGGCACTGCGGCTGGCCCCGGATCGGGAGCCAGAGCGGCAGCAGCTTCGGCAGCAGCACGGCCCGGGCCAATGCAGCGGGACGCACCGCCACGAGCCCCAGCCCCAGCGCCACGGCTCCCTGCGCCCTCGATCGGGGCCGCCAACAGCACTGGCGGCGGAGGCGGAGGCGGGGGCAGTGGCGGCGGCGGAGGCTCCTCTGCAGCACCGGCTCCCCCTGGTCTCCCGGGAACTACAAGTCCCAGGGGGCCTGGCGGCGGGCGGAGACCGGAAGAGGCGGGCTCTGCACCTCGGGGCCGGAAGTGGCCTTGGAGGCGGAAGTGGCGCGGCCGCGGAGGGGCCTGGAGTGTGGCGGGACCGGGAACGGCGGGAGCTGCGGCTGGGGGCGGCGGCGGCGCGCTGGAGGCGGCCATGGCCAAGCAGTACGACTCAGTGGAATGCCCGTTTTGCGATGAGGTCACCAAGTACGAGAAACTTGCCAAGATCGGCCAAGGCACATTCGGGTAAGATTAGGCCGCGTGGGACCGGGAGCCCAGGACCTGCACTTTCCAGGGCCCACGTCGGGTCGTTCAGGGCCTGAGCCGAGGTGGTCCGGAAGCTTCTGTTTCCTTGGTTGTTGCCTGGTCTTGCTAGGCCGCGCCGCAGACGCCTCCCGGCCTAACCGAGCCGACTGGCGGGGAGGAGCCTGAGGCCCGTGATGGAGGTTGGGTAGGGTTGATGAGAGGAACTCAGAATGTGAGCCGACACCTCTGGGGGAGGAGTAGGGACCGAGTAGGAATAAGAGCAGAAGCTGGGAGAAGGACAGAAAACCCGTGATGTGGAATAACTGCGTTCGGGAGCCCGGGGCCGCACCCCACCTAGTGTCTGGTCTCCCGCTGCTCATCTTCGCGTGGGGGAGGGGCGGTCCCTGCGGAAATGCCTGATGGGTCCCTTGGGTCTTTCTCTGTGCTTGCAGGGAAGTATTTAAAGCCAAGCACCGTCAGACGGGCCAGAAGGTGGCTCTGAAGAAAGTGTTGATGGAGAATGAGAAGGAGGGGGTGAGTATATACCTCTGGGCAGACCTAACCTCTTGCTGAGTTTCCACACTGCTGCTTCAAAAGATTCCATCTAGTATTTTCCGATCTTCCGTGTAACAAGAAATTTGGCTTTCTGCTTAGACTTTTGAGTTTTAGCGGCAAAGTTTGGTGGGAGCCAAGTGAGGGAGCCTATGTTTTGCATGAAGTGCACGTTGTCTTTAGAAGTTGGGTCTCTGAAAACTTTGAGCTTTGCTTAGCGTTTAATTTTGTTTTGCATGAAGGGACAGTTTGTGCACAGGCTGTTTAAAAGGCAGCTAAGCTTAAGGTGATGGTTTGAAGCGTGTTCTTCCCATCTTAGCTTTAGTACAGCATTGTATTTTTAAGGAACAAGATGTTTGTCTTGGTGTCTGTGGTGGTCTTGTTTTCTGGCATGTCTGTGTACAGCTTGCTTGTCTGGTACCTGGGTTCCTGAGGAGGCCAGAAAGGTGTGCTAGGCCACCTTGGATCATTTGAGACAAGAGTTAAAAAGATCCACCATGAGGGTGCTGGGAATTGAACCTGAGTCCTCTGGAAGAACAGCCAGTGTTGTGGTGTGGTGCGTGCAGACATGAATGCTACCCTGAAACAGGCTCTGCATAAGTTTTCTTTGTTTGATGAAAAATCTCTCTGTAGCCCCAACTGTCCTGGAACTCACTCTGTAGACCAGGCTGGCCTCGAACTCAGAAATCCACCTGTCTCTGCCTCCCAAGTGCTGGGATTAAAGGCCTACGCCACCACTGCCTGGCTCACAGCAGGTTCCTTAACCATCCAGCTATCTCCAGTCCCAGGAAATTTCTTGATCTTAACCCATAAGTTTTAGTGCTAAAGTCTTTTTCTCTATTTGGGTTGTCTAAAATAAATCTCCAGCTTGGCATAGAGTGTTATGATTATAATCCCAGCGGGGCCAAGGGGGGAAGGATGGTTCAGAAACAAGTTCAGGGCCGCCACTGTCATTGACAAAATGGAGCAGCTCCTTGGTATGTGTGTTTGCACTCACTTTATGCTTTACAAAGGCTGGCTGCAGATAAATATACATTCTCCTCTCCTGGCCTTTTGAAACAAGAGCTCAACTAACCAGGCTGGCCTTGAACTTGGAGCAGGTCTGCTGTCTCTTTGACTTCTGATACTGGGATTGGATTCCAGACAGGAACCATCACACAGAAACGATACTCTCAGTATAGACCACACCTACCTACGCAGGCACCAGTTCCTCGCTCTCTTTTGATCACTTCCTCGATTTCTCCTTCCTAGTTCCCCATCACAGCCTTGCGGGAAATCAAGATTCTGCAGCTCCTAAAACATGAGAATGTGGTCAACCTAATTGAGATTTGTCGAACCAAAGGTATGTTGCTTGGCTCTTGGGAGAAAATGAAGCTCACAGCTTTGCTCGCACTCCTCAGGTGGATGTGCTTCAGGTGCTTCCTCCTGACTCAGACTTGGCACACAGCTTCCCAATTGTTTTGTTTTTTGGTCTGAGACAGGGTTTCTCTGTGTAGCCCTGGTTATCCTAGACCTAGCTCCATAGATCAAACGGCCTTACACTCAGAGATCCACCTGCCTCTGCCTTGCGAGTGCTGGGGTTAAAGGCGTGTGCCACCACCGACCACCCAGCTTCTCTGGTCTTTCTTTGTTGGAGTTGGGTGTCTGGGTTGGAAGGCTGGGAGTTGGCTGTGAAAAGTGAGGTGGGTGCAGGGTTTTTTGGTTTTTTTTTTTTCCTCCCTGCCCATTCTGCATCAGCTTCACCCTATAACCGCTGCAAGGGCAGCATCTATCTGGTGTTCGACTTCTGTGAGCATGATCTTGCTGGGCTGCTGAGCAACGTCTTAGTCAAGTTCACGTTGTCTGAGATCAAGAGAGTGATGCAGATGCTGCTGAACGGCCTCTACTACATCCACAGGAACAAGGTGAGAGCTGGGGTCGGGAGGACACACTGGGCCTTCTTAGCTGCTGTGTGAGTGGGGCTCCAGGATCCTGTGAAACCTGACTGAGCTCTCGTGTGTCCCCCTGCAGATCCTGCATAGGGACATGAAGGCTGCCAATGTGCTCATCACCAGGGATGGGGTCCTAAAGCTGGCAGATTTTGGGCTGGCCCGTGCCTTCAGCCTTGCTAAGAATAGCCAGCCCAACCGATACACCAACCGTGTGGTGACATTGTGGTATCGGCCTCCGGAGCTGCTGCTTGGTGAGGACTCCAAGCGGGCAGAGGGGGGCAGGGGCCAGGTACTTACCTGGCCACAGCCCCCATTGCCGGGGGCCTCTTGAGCCATCAGCCCTGGGACATGGAGTCTCGGGAAGCCCTCGGGCTTAAGGGGCACTTCTGGCACCCTCTTTTTCTCAGGGGAGCGGGACTATGGCCCACCCATTGACCTTTGGGGTGCTGGGTGCATCATGGCGGAGATGTGGACTCGCAGCCCTATCATGCAGGGTAACACAGAGCAGCACCAGCTTGCCCTCATCAGCCAGCTTTGTGGCTCCATCACCCCAGAGGTGCGTAACCAAGCTGGGTGTTCCCAGGGGATGTAGAGTTCCAGGTCTCCTTTCTGGAGAGAAAGCTGATTGGTGGAGGCCATAGGCCTGCTGTTCGGGGTCTTGTGAGTGCTTACCACTCTTAAGTCTGTTGGTTTTATGGGCTCTCTGTTGCTGTGACAGTACCTGAGAGAAACAAAAGTGCCAAGATTTGCTTTTGTTCAGGAACTTGAGCCTGTGGTTGGTTAGCCTTAGCTTTGGTGCAGAAATGCTGCTAAATGTCACGGCACTGGAGAGAGGAGGTGTGGTCCTGACAGCGGGGAGGGAGCAGAAGAGCAGGTAGCTCCCAGTGGTGGCCCACTGACTTAATACCAGAGGCTTCAGGCATTGAGCCTGGCTCAGAGGGTACTTCTTTCTCTCCCAAGTTTCCGCCGCTTCCCAATAGCGCCACCAGCTGGAGACCAGGCGTCAACACAAGCTTTCAGAGACAAAAGTTTCGTGGGTTTTTTGGTTTGGTTTGGTTTGGTTTGGTTTTTTGTTTGTAAGATAAGAATGTGCCTGCACAGGGGCTGGCACATCTATTCCAGCTGACTTGTGTAAGGTGTCCAGGCACTAGGAGTATGCTACATCTGGTGACTATTGCTTTCAACTTGAAGACATCTGATTCTCTTTGCGGTGGAGGGGAGATCAGGGAACCTCTGGGAGAAATTGTTTTACAGTTCCAACCCCCTGGCATCTTAGATGGCATTCCTCCTCCAACTCCAGTCTCTGCTCAACACCTCTCTCAGGTGTGGCCAAACGTGGACAAGTACGAGCTGTTTGAAAAGCTGGAGCTGGTCAAGGGCCAGAAGCGGAAGGTCAAGGACCGCCTGAAGGCCTATGTTCGGGACCCCTATGCGCTGGACCTCATTGACAAGCTGCTGGTGCTGGACCCTGCACAGCGGATTGACAGTGATGATGCCCTCAACCACGACTTCTTCTGGTCAGACCCCATGCCCTCGGACCTCAAAGGCATGCTGTCTACTCACTTGACGTCTATGTTTGAGTACTTGGCACCGCCACGACGGAAGGGCAGCCAGATCACCCAGCAGTCCACCAACCAGAGCCGAAATCCCGCCACTACCAACCAGACAGAATTTGAACGTGTCTTCTGAGGCTGGCTGGCTGGTGGTGGTCTTAGGTTAGAGGTGGATTGCTTCTTCTGCTCTGTGACTTGCATGGAACATGTGACATGATGGGACGTTTGAGATTTTTCTCCTCCAGTACATCTTAACTCCCCACCCTGGCACTGGGAACAGCTGCCTAAGTGGATGGGGTGTGGAGCATTGGCTTCGAGCTCTGGGGGATGCTGGGGCTGTCATGCCTGCCCCTTTTTGGAGGTCTCAGCATGGACACAAGGTGAGGTGAGAGAGGCTCACCCACTGTGACTTTCTAAGAACTCCCCGTGTGGGAGGAAGGCACAGGTCCCTTACCATCCCCAGTCCTTCCTTTGGATGAGAATTTGAGGGACAGAGGCACCTCCAAAGTGGGCTACTTTTGGCGTAGACCTTAGGAGCGTGGGGCTGGTGTGAAATCTTGGTTCCTTTAAAAGGAGAATTTTATTTTGTTCAGTTTAGAGACATTCCTGGATGCAGTTTGGTTGGTTAAATTAAAAGTTGATTATTTTTTCCAGTAAATGGCTGTGTATCCTGTGTTCAGACCTTCCCTCAGCTCTTGTCCTGCAGGTAGAAGCTAGGGTTTGGTCAGCCAGGACACTGCCAGTCCTGCTTCTTTACCACCTAATACTCTGTAGATGTTCGGGTTTGCCCTCTCCTTCTGGGTACCTTCCACTGCATTCCTCACACCCCCAGAAGGCATGTCCACAGTGCATGTCCACAGTGCCCAGTGTCCTGTGCTTGGTGTTGGGAAGTGTCTTGTGAGCTGCTGGGCCTGGGCTGCTTTGGCTCATAAATCCTCAGACTGGACTCATAAGCAGGACACTGCAGACTTGTAAATCACTGGAGTGATAGTGACAAGTGTAGCTTATAGCTCCAGGGCTTGGGGGAAGCAGGACAGAAGTGACCAGAGCAGGCGGGGTCATGGGTCCCGGGTGGCTGTAGCATGGGGCAGGGTGGAAATGGGATCATCATGAGGACACGGGGTGGGGAGCCTTAGAGGACTAACCTAGGTGACAGATTCCCCTAGAGTTTTGTGGGGTTTTAGTAACATCACAAAGCTGGGTGAAAAGGACCGTTTTAGTCCATGAACTCTGGGAGCTGGGTGTCCAGAATTCATGGCAGGTTGGCAGAGTTGCTTCTAGCTGGAGTTCTCTGGGACAGTCATTTCAGGTCTCTCCAGCTCTAGTAGTTGACAGCATACTTGGCCTATGTTTTTTTGTTTTTTTCTTTTTTTTTTTTTTTCCTTCTTGATCCGGCCCCACTCGCTCCGGCCCAAAGATTTATTTATTATATGTAAGTACACTGTAGCCGTCTTTAGACACACCAGAAGAGGGTGTCAGATCCCATTACAGATGGTCATGAGCCATCATGTGGTTGCTGATATTTGAACTCAGGATCTTTGGAAGAGCAGTCAGTGCTCTTAACTGCTGAGCCATCTCTCCAGCCCATGTTTATACTCATGTATTCCTGGTACCCAGGGAGACCAGAAGAGGGATGATTCTCCTAGAACTGGAGTTAAAGGTGGTTGTGAGCTGCCATCCACGTGCTGGGAATTGAACCAGGGTCCTTTGGATGCAGCTAGAGCTTTTAACCACTCAGCCATCTCTCAGCCCTTTATTTTGAGGCAAGCTGTCGTGTATGTAGCCTAGGATGTCCAGAACTGCGGGCCTCCCTGCTTCCTCCCTTGGGGAGCTAGGATTACAGGTGTGCACCACCACTTAACACAGCAATCTTGATACTGGGAAGCATCCCTCAGCATCTTCCTTTGTTTATGTATCTGTGAGGACATCCGTTGTAGGGTTTATGGCCCAAGCTAACCCCATCTTAATCAGTTATGTCTGCAGAGACCCTCCTTCAAGGCCACATTCCTAGGGCATGATTAGAGAGGGCATTATTCAACCTGGCATAACTAGAACTTAGAGTCTGTGGCTACCAAGAGGTTTCAAATGCTCAGTGACATGAAGACAAACTAATAGAGCTGTCCTATTTCAGAATATCTTCCCTGAAGTATTCAAGGGATTCGACCCTTTGATAGAGATTGGACCCAGAGCTGGGCAAGTGCTCTACCACTGTGCCATGCCCAATCTCAGGGTTGTGTTCACTGACTTCCTCAGAAGCTCCCTGGAAGTCGCTGTGTATGATAGGTATATTCACCACAGCCTACATGACTTTGTCCAATTGCCATTTTCCTGGTGTGTTTCGTGGTTGGAAACTCAGGCTCTAGTAGGTTCTATTTAAAAAAGAAAAGTGAAGGGCTGGGGAAATGCCTGCCCAGTCAGTAAAATGCTTGCTGTCTAAGCATGAGAATCTGAGTTTGGCCCGTCACCTACCTACATAAACAACAAACTGAGCACAGTAGGTCCTTCCAAGTACTGAGGAGGTAGGATGGGTTCTGTGGTCAGACTGGATCGGTAATTTCCAGGTTCAACATGAGACCCTGTCTCAAAAGCAGTTGACACCGGTCAACCTCTGGTTTCCACACACGAACATTATACATACAAGCACATGTGTGAACATTTACATTCATTACAAAGTCATGATGTCAGAATGAGGAATGTACAGAGTAGCTGAGGACATCGGGGTAGGCGTGAAGACAAAGGCCTCAGGCTGGTGAGGCTGGAGCGGGCACAGTGGCCAGCGCCACACTTGTGAACGTGGTGCAGGTGGGTGGCTCTGACCTTCCATGCCTCCGCGTTTCCACCCGTGTGATAAGCCACACACAAAGCTGGGCTGCTGAAATGGCCCAGGTGAAAGTGCCTGACAAAGCCTGGTAACCCAAGTTCCATCTCAGCAATCGTCTGGCAGAAGAAGAGGGCTGATTGCCACAGGCTGCCCTCTGCCCTTCACATAAGCTCCATAGTTCGCACACACACACACAACACCTGCACACAGGAAATTAAGGTTTTTGTAAAAATTCCTGAAGCAACTGACCCCAAGCTTCCCCTTGCTCCCCCTAAGAAGGAGCTGGGCTTGCTTCAGTATCCAACCCTGATGCCCTGTTGTAACATGGGTCTTGTTCCCAGCTCCTAGACAGTGTCACCCCTGTGTACCAGTCTGATGCACATTAGACTGAGTCGGAAACATTAGAGAAGGCCTGGACTCATTTTCTTGACGACATCTGCAGTCCAAGGACTTTGTCATGTGTCCTGATTTTTTTTTTTTTTTTGACCAATTGCTCTGGTAAAACAAGGCCTCTCCACCAGTAAATTTGAACTGGGTCAAGGTCGCCTCATTCCCATGATGCCCCTGTGTTTTTTTTGTCTTGCTCCATTCATCTCTGCCAGGTAGAATGAGGGCCAAATCGGTCCAACTGTAAGGGGATGTGGGCTGTGACAAGGGCTACAAGAGACCAGGTAGAGCCAGTCTCACCTGGGCAGCAAGGCCAACTCCAGGGCCTGGACATCCCCCAGTTATCCCTGCCTCCTGCCTCCTGCCACCCTCAACCCCCACTGCTGACCTTTACCCTCCATCCAGTTGTTATTTAACTCACAAGGAGATGCAGCTAGCCCTGTAGTGGGGACACCAGCTAGGACTGGCCAGGGAAGTTACTGGACTGTGCCCAGGATGGAGATGGGACCCTATCAGGTAAACGCTCCCCTGGTGTAGAGGGTGAGAGAGGCCTGGGAGCATCCTGCAGTCCCGCTCCAGCTGGGCAGAGCTGCCTCAGCCAGAGGCAGAAGACTTGGAAGTCATTTGTGCCCTTCCCACTAGGGAGCCAAGCGATGAAGAGTGCCAGGTGCCTGCCTGTGTCCTGGTCTGTGGCTGAGAAGTTCTGGCGGGAAGCGGCCATGGAGTGGAAGGGCCCACCAGGGAGTGCTTGCGAAGTGAAGACTGTCTTCTCCTTTCAGGTAGGAGAGCCTAGGACCTCATGTTGGCCTGTCTTGCTTTCTTGTAGGTAAACAGGCCTTCAAGCTCGAGGATAGTAGACACTGTAGGCTCTAGAAAAAAGGCCATGTCACCCACCAGTAGCTCTCTGCTGAGCAGGTGATGTTAGGAACCCTACTCTTCACTCTACTGGGACTTTTTCAGAAACCCTGCCCACTGTATCACTAGGTGATCTGGAGTCTCAAAAGCAGGCTAGTGTCTCCTGTGTTTCACAGGAGACAGGTGAGACACTCAGCTCAAGGCCAGATCCCCACTGACTGCCATCTTCTAGCTGCATGTTTGGAGCAGGTGGGACAGGAGTCAGGTAGGGCCTAGGGCAGAGCCTGGGTTAACAACACCCTGTCAGTCACTAAACCACTGTTTTCTTTAAGCCCCTTAAGAAATGGGGCTACCTCTGCCTCCTGAGTGCTGAGATTAAAGATGGACACCGTCCTTGGCTTTCTATGTGCCAAGACGAAAGCCAGTACACTTTGTACACTTTGTACAAAGCCAATACAGATACACTTTGTATGTGTATCTGTGTGTGCACACATCCGCACCTGGGTGTGGTATATGTATGTGATCTTATATGCATGTGCAGGAGGAGGCCAGAGTTCTTCTTCCCTCAATGGCTCTCCATCTTCTTTGAGACAAGGTCTCTTGTCTCTCGTTGAGCCTGGAGCTCACTGTTTTGAGAGGCTGGCTGTCAACCGAGCTCCAGCGGCCTTCCTTTGCTTCCCAGCCAGGGATTTCAGGCTGTGTAGCATGGTGTCAGCTTTTTTTTTTTTTTTGGGGGGGGGGGGGGGGGGGGGGGCCTGGGGATCAATCTCAGGTCTCTACACTTGTGCAGCAAGCATGTCACCCCCCGAGCCATCTCCTTCTGCTTGTTCATCATATGTGTTCATTTTCCTCTCTGTTTCCCTCTCCCCCACCTCCCCTTTTTTAAAAAGTAGGCTTTATTTGGTTTTGGAGACAAGGTCTCTCTACATTGCCTTGGCTGTCCTGGAACTCACCATGTAGACCAGGCTGGCCTCAAACTCAGAGATCCCACTGCCTCTGCCTCCCAAGTGCTGGGATTAAAGACTGAGCCACCACTGCCCAGCCTTTCCCTAACCTCTTATGATCCCCTTTCTAGTTTTGTGATCGCGCAGAGTCTTGCCTGGATTCCACATAGAAGACAGAACATGCAGTATGAGTCCTTCTGAGTCTAGCTTATTTTGCTTTGTATGGTTTCCAGTTGCATCTGCTTTCAAAAACCACCTTGGAGTCCTGATGCTCCTACCTCCACCTCTCAAGCGCTGAACACTACAGCTGACTGTAATACTCTTTATTGCTTGCTTGTTTGCTGGTTTGTTTGTTTTGAGGCAAGGTCTCACTATGTAGCCCTGGCTGTCCTGGAACTCACTATGTAGATCAAGCTGTCCTTGAACTCACAAAGATCCGCCTGTCTCCTGCCTCTGCCTCCCGAGTGCTGTGTGGTCTGCATGCCTCTACCCACTCCCCTGGGCCAGAAAAGTGTTTCTTTTGAAATAATAATGCTTCAAAATCTCAATGGAACAAAAGGTAAAAGGAATAATCATGTCAAGCACTCCGAAAACCTTTGAACGGTCCAAGACAGAGGGACAGACCAGTGCAAAGTCCCTACATTCATTTTTTGTGTGAGCCTGGTCTGGTTGAGCAACTTCTTGTACCGTAGTTTGCTGCTCCATGTAGTGAGAGTGGTCATACTGCTGTCCAGGCTGCTAACAGGATTAAACTGTTGGCGCTAAGTGATCACGAAGTGTGAACATCAGCTAAAGGGACCTGGCTGATGGTCCAAGTCAGGGACATGCTTAGTTAGGAGTTTATCACTCAGGCAGTAGAACCCACAAGGACTGAACTACACTAAAAATGAGAACTTTTAGGACTCTGAGAATAGCTAGCAAGAGGACTGTCAGATGGACCTAAGAGGGAAAACCTGGGGGAGTGGAGGGCCTGCAGTGGGTGGGGCTTGGCATAGGCGCCCAGAGTGAGCCCTGACTAGGCTCTGAGTGGCACCGCAATGGATAGATGCTCCTCAGCTAGATTGGCCTGGGCCAGCTTGAGCAAGTCTTGACATTTTCAGAAAGCAGATGTCATGCTCATAGCAATCTAAGATACTGTGGACATTGTGGGTGAGAGACCAGGAGGCTGCTGGATGGTCCTGCCTGTAAGCACGGTGAAGTTATCACAGGACATAGGACATCACTGTGGCAGAGAGGCCTGAGATGACAGAGAGCAGAGAGAGTGAGGCCAGCAAAGTGTACCCTTAGGACAGGAAGGAGAGAGAGCTGGTGGCAGGAAGGCCAGAAAAGAAAGGGCTTCAGGAGGGCCAGTGGTATGTTCATCCAGATCATTTGCTGCATGAGCACATGGGCTTCTGAGCACAGGCTAGTTGTTTCTTCCAGTCATTTAAAAGGCATGATTGCAGGGCCTATTGTTCAGTTAATCATTGGCAGAAGAGGGGAGGCAGTTTCTTCAGTGGTGGAGCCATTGGTAATCTGCCTGTGCTACTGTAACAGATCATCACTCATGCTCCTGTAAGTAACCCTAGTTAAACCCATTGAGTCGCCAAAATAAATAAAGATGACAAGACATGAGGGATAGAGAGATGGCTCAGTGGTTAAGAGCACAGGCTGCTCTTCCAGAGGACCTGGGTTTAATTCCCAGCTCCCACATGGCAGGCTGCAGTTGAGGGAAACTGGTGCTTCCTTCCAGCTTCCTTGGGCACGCATATGGTACATAGATACACATGCAGGCAAAGCATCCATACACATAAAAGAGTAAAGCCATGAGAGTATGGGGGGGCTAGGTGGGAAGAGGGAGGGGAGGAGGGGGTTGGAGGACGATGAGAGGGGACAGTAGGGATGAATATGATCAAATACCTCATATCCAGATTTGCAAATGCCATAACTCCTTTGTGGCCATAGCCAATGTGAAGCTCTGAACATCACAGAGGGGAGCTGCCAAGGAGAAGGGGTCTCTGTAGGCCATTAGTGTAGACATTGGAACATGGAGGATCCTTGTCTGTACCAGGGGGTACAGAAATGCACTCACTTTTTGGTTTTTGTTTTTTTTTTTTTTAAGATTTATTTATTTATGTAAGTACACTGTTGCACTCTTCAGACACACCAGAAGAGGGCATCAGATCCCATGACAGATGGTTATGAGCCACCATGTGGTTGGTGGGAATTGAACTCAGGACCTCTGGAAGAACTCTTAACCGCTGAGCCATCTTTCCAGCCCTGTTTTTGTTTTTTGAGGCAGGCTTTCTCTGTGTAGCCACAGCTGTCCTGGAACTCACTCTGTAGACCAGGCTGGCCCTAAACTCACAGAGATTCGCCTGCCTCTGCCTTCTGCATACTTGGATTAAAGGCGTGCACCATCACCACCTGGCTTCTACCACCGCCTGGTGGTAGAAGGAGAGAATTAGCTCCTGCAAAGTTGTCCTCTGACCTCCATAGATAGGCTGTGGCATGCAAGTGTGTGTGTGTGTGTGTGTGTGTGTGTGTGTGTGTGCGTGCGCGCGCGCGCCAACCCTAGCACCAGGGAGGAAAGGGTATATGGAAACAGTATGGTATAGAGTCACCTATATAGGGTTGATTGCTGTTTGTGAATACAAAACTGAAGACTGGGGGTGGCACTCAGTTGGAAGTGTGCTTGCCTGGTAAGCATAAAACCTTGGCTGGATCTCTAGCAGTGTACAAACAGGAAAGGATTGTGGTACAAGCCTGGGAGGCCAGCACTTGGGAGGCTGAAGCAGGCCGATCAGAAGTTCAAGGGCAGCTCTGATAGATTGTGACTTAGATAGAGGTCAGGGTGGGATATATGAGACCCTACCTCAAAAGAATAAGATTAATAAGTGGAAAGTCATGAAAAGTGTCCTTGGGGACAACGTACAACACACAGGTCCAAGACATAGGTGACATGCCCAGAGCCCAGGCACCACTTACAATTCCCTGTTACAACTGGAATAATTCCAGTTTAGATTGGCAGAATTTCCAGTGCTCTGTTCTCATCTGTGTCTGCATTTGTTTCCAGTGAGAGCTGATGTATACAGTCCAAGGACTCAGGGCCTCAGCCCTGGGTCTAGAGGAAGCCTATGGCAGGTGCTGAAGCTCCTGTCTGCCGGGCAAGGGTTCTGCCACGTAGCTAAATCCTCAGGCCCTCTGTTGCTTTGATTATGACAAAGATAAAAGGAATCAGGACTGCAGAGAAGGCTCAGCAGCTAAGAGCACTTAACTCATCTGGAGGATGGGTTCAGGTTCCAGCACCCACAGGGTGTCTCACAACCCCTTGTAATTCTAGTTCCAGGGGATCTGAGCCCTGTCCCCCTTTCTGCCCTCTGCTGGTGTTGTGCAAAGGTATAGCACAGATCAAACACCTTCATATAAGAGGGAATACGTGAAGGAAAGAAAATTAATCAAGTAACCTGGCATGCAAGTGTATTCCTTGAACCTTAGCTATATTTCTAGCACTTGGGGAGCTGAGGCAGGAGAATTGCTGAGAGTTAGAGGTAAGTCTTGGCCATATAGGGAGTTCTAGGCCACTGTAGGCTGTCTAGTAAGACCCTATCATAAACAAACAAGAAGATCAAACAAGGAAACAAGAAAGAGGGAGGGATTGAACTAAGCTGGGTTCTACCTCACTCCACAGAATTCACAGAAATAAGACGTCCCTTGGGATGCTGTATATCTCCAGTGCCACTTCTTACAGATCTGATAGTTTAAAAAGATGACCCTCTGGAGAGAGGACAGAACTAGGTACACAATGCTTTTGTTTTAATATTGTTGTTTGTAGTGCTAAGGGACCAATCTCAGTGCCTTTGCATGTGCTGGGCAGCACCCCACCCCCCTTTGAGACAGGGATCTCTGTGTAGTCTTTGCTGTCCTGGAACTCACTCTAGACCAGGATGACCTCGAGCTCACAGAGATCCACCTGCCTCTGCTTCTGGGATGGAGCTTCTCCTAGAGGCATAAACTGCTTTTGTGACTGTCAGAAGAAAAAAAGGGGGGGGGCACAAGGGCTATAAAACCAGTCAGTGGTAGAGGAAGGCTCTTGAGTTCACATCCTCCTGGGTTGCAGACTGATACCCCATAGAGGGGAAAACTAAAAAGATTGAGAAGAAAAGTGGGCGGAGAATGAGTGAAGCTGTCCACAGAAAGCCACGCTTGGGCAACGCCAAGCTAAGTGGCAAATGCCTTTAATCCCAGGAGGTAGAGGCAAAGGGATTAAATTTAAAATTGTCCTGGACTACATACTGAGTTAGAGGTAGGCCTGGGTTGCATGAGACCTTGTCTCAAAACAGAGGACTTTAGTTCAGTGGCAGATTGCTTGTCTAGCATGCATAAGGCTCTGGATTAGATCCCAGTAGGGTATGAAACCAGACATGCTGGTATAGATGGGTCCTCTTAGACTGTAATCTCAGCGCTTTCAGCGAAAGTAGGAGGACCAGGAGTTTAAAGTCATCTTTTGCCACATAGAGAATTTGAGACTGGCCGGGTCCAGCTATGGTGTCTCAGGTCCACCTGGGTTACAGATGAAACTCCATGGGTAGGGGGGGGAGAGAGGAAAAGTGACCAAGAATGAGTGAGGCTGTTCACTGAAGTAGACGCTTGGACACTTTGATTCCACCACTCAGGGGGCCTGTGCAAACAGATCTCTGTGAGTTTGAGCCCAGCAGTATTTTCAGAGAGAGCAGATGTCCAGATTTCTCTCCTAACTGCTCTTGCTTATTTAAAATAAATAATCTCTTCTAAATATTCAGGCTCCAGGTAGAAAGGTGGGAGATATTGAAAACTCATTGCCGTTCAAAGGGCTGCTTTCTATCCAGTGCCTTCTACAAATGGAGGTACCTCCTCACTCACAATTAGGTGAGATTACTGTTTCCTCTCCCAGATTGCCCTCAAATCCACTCTCCACTGCGAGGGAATTTCCAAAGCCCTGAAGATCACTCTCCTTCCTTTAAAGCCATTTTAGCCAGCCAAATTTACTCCAAATTTTTTATCTTTACTTAATATTTTTGCCTGTTTGCATTGTGCTTTTTGGAGGCCAGAGTCGGGTCAGATCCCCAGCTTGGAGTCTACAATTGTGAGCCGCTGTGTGGGTCCTGAGACTTGAACCTTAAGTCTCTGAAAAAGCGGTCAATGCTCTTAATCACTGAGCCATTTCTCCAAACCCAACTTCATATGGAGGAGCTCCAGGTCCCTGCTGATGAAGTGTCCAACTAAATGGAAGTCTTTCCCACGGTCCCCTTCTTAGCCTAGAAATCCTCCCCTCCCCCCGCACCCCGCAGGCCTCGATAGGGGGTGTAATTCTTCCCGGAATTTTTCCTAGGCTTCTAGAGTGAGTAGAAGGTCTGGGGACACGGGGTCATATTCTTGACCGAAAAGGCCGCATCCCCACTGTCTGCGTGAGCCGGGACATTTCGGTGCTGGGAAATGATGACACAGGCATCTGCCAGCTCTGTAATTCTATTCCAGCTCAGAGCTAGTCTGGCATGGAGCGGGGACTGACAACTGCTGGCTCGAAGTGCCTATTTTGGGATGTACAGCGTCCCTTTAAGATGGAGGACCCCTCCCACGAACATCCCCTCCCCTTCACCCTCCCAGGCAGCGCCCCCTTAGAAGCATGGCGAGAGCAGAGCACCGCCCGACGATCTGCCCCTCACAAAGATGGCCGCGATAGGGCGCCACTTCTCATTGGTCTGGGGAAATCGGGAGACTCTGATTGGTGGACCTTCGAGGCACGTCAGGGGGCGGTGCAAAGCGGGGCGGCTCCGGCCCAGGCCTAGCTTACGGTGGCATTAGGACTATGTCGTGGGCGCGGAGCCACCTGTGCTCGGCTCTGTCTCTGGCAGCTGTTTTCGCGCGTGGTGCAACGACGGAGGGCGCGGCGCGGCGGTGGTTGAGCGCGTGGCCAGTGCCACAGGAGCCCAGCATGGAGTATCAGGTTTCTGACCGTTCCCGCGGGCAAACGGTCCTGTATTGACACGTGGGCAGGACCGGAGCCGCGCTCCGCTTTCCGCCAGCTGCTGGGGCCACCCAAGCATGAAGATGCAGGGCTCGGGAGGCGGGGACATCCCGGAGTCCAGGGGAGGTGACAGGGACCGGAAAGTTGGACTCAGATGGCCCGATGTGGGAATTCTGAGAGCGCGTGTCGCGTGTTGCAGAGGGAATGGGCGCTGGTGACACACCAGAACATCCAGAGTCTGAATTGAATTTTAGAAGTTCCAGTGACCCCAGAGTCTGCACCGGCAATGCAGGATGAGAGGGGAGGGAAGAGTTCTGGAGTACAGAGTGGAAATACCCAGGAGGATCTGGGGTTGGGATCTCCAAGACTCGAAGACTGGAATCCAAGTGTTCAGAATTGGCTGGCGGGCAGGCAGAAAAAGAGGCAATAAAGAGACCAAGAATCTAGAACAAACTGTAGATTACTGTGCCAGGGTCAGTTGTCAATGACCAGAACGTAATGCTAACCAGGCAGGTGGCACCGGTTTAGGGCTGTGAGGCTTCCAGCCAAGCCTTGAGGATAAAAGGGCAGGTGACCGGTCTGGTGCCTGAGAGGAGCTGCCTAAGCACAGATTTCTCAGAATGTAGGTGTAATTGAGACTGGATTTATATCCTAAAATGCCTCTCATTTAGTCTTTTCTGTTTTTCTGTTCCCACTCCCATCCCCCAAAGCCATCTCCTGAGGCTGTCTGTACCCACCTGTGGATTCTGGCTGGAAGACTCTTGGGCATATTTTCCCTCTCTACCTCCTCTTCCTCTTGTATCTAATTGCTTACTTACATCGTCTTGGGGTTACAATGTGGAACTCCAGAGTCTCAAATATTCCAAAATTCAAAGTTCCTAGATTTCTAATGTCCTGGCCCCAGCTCCGTGGGTGCCCAGTGTAGTGGTAGGAGAGAATAAGGACAGATTCCCCCCTCCCAGGACGGGTGTTGCGTGTGAAGACCGAAGGCATAGAGGCTGAGGGAAGGCAGCCCAGGAAATGAAGGGCCATTAATCTTGCCAGCTTAACCAGGCACTCCCTGGGTGGGGCTAGCTTGCTTGTGGTGCCCATCTCTGCTAGAACTGGGAATATGCAGGGGCTGTCCCCACCAAGTAGCAGTGAGCAAAGGCAACATGACTGGTATAACAGGCCTGTTGCCCTGGTTTTGCTCTGGTGGGCTGGGTCCCTCTGTCCTTAAGGACCCTCACTGAACTGGGACTATGGTTGCCAGGATGCTGTGCGCACGCTCAACACCCTGCAAACCAATGCCAGCTACCTGGAGCAGGTAAAGCTGCAACGGAGTGACCCTCAGGCACAGCTGGAGGCTATGGAGATATACCTGGCACGGAGTGGACTGCAGGTAAGGTAGTAGATCCTGCAAAACACCTTTACTGTATCTACTTGGGAGCCCAGTGCCTGAGGCGAGGACCTTTCTGTCTGTTGTAGGTGGAGGACTTGAACCAGCTAAACATTATCCATGTCACTGGAACCAAAGGAAAGGTAAGAGTAACCCAGGAGGTGTCCATGTGATGGGCTGGTGCCTGTCTACCTTTTTTTATGCGTATGAGTACACTATCGCTGTCTTCTGACACACCAGAAGAGGGCATTGGATCCCACTATAGATGGCTATGAGCCACCACGTGGTTGCTGGGAATTGAACTCAGGACCTCTAGAAGAGCAGTCAGTGCTCTTAACTGCTGAGCCATCTCTCTAGCCCCCACCTGTCCACCTTTATTAATTGATTCTCTACATGCTGCTACCAAATAGCAACTTAGTATGTCTTGTTAGGGTCACTATTGCTGTGATGAAACACCATGACCAAAAGCAACTTGGGGAGGAGAGGGATAATCTCACAGTTCCATCATCAAAAGAAGTCAGGACAGGAACTCAAACAGGATGGGAACTGGAGGCCATAGCTGATGCAGAGGCCATGGAGGGGTGCTGCTTATTGACTCGGTCATCAGGGCTTGCTCAGCCTGCTTTCTTATAGAACCCAGTTCTGGGGGATGTGGTCCCCCATGGCAGGAGATCACATTGCATCCTCAGTCAGGAAGGGATGGATGCTGGGGTTCGCGCGCCTCTGTCAACACCGGCTAGAAACTCTTCCCCAGACCTGCCCAGAAGCTCGTCTCCCTGATGATTCTGGGTGCTGCCAGATTGACAATCAGCAGTACCCATCATTTCATCCCACCCAATGCCTTCCAGGGCTCCACCTGTGCCTTCACTGAACGGATCCTGCGGAATTACGGCCTGAAGACTGGTTTCTTTAGGTACTGGGCTGTGTGTGTGTGAGAGAGAGAGAGAGAGAGAGAGAGAGAGAGAGAGAGAGAGAGCGCGCGCACAAAGGTTATGGAGCTTGAACCAAAGTCAGCCTCTCTGCCCCTCCCCCCAGTGTTTGTCCACAGTGTCCATGTTAGCCCAATAATAGCTGCCATCAGTTTCCATAAGGAACAAAAGAAGGTGTGGCCTAAGTACCTGGCTGGAAGAGCCAGGTGACCTTTTATTAATTTAAGTACCAAATGTAATTTTTGCCTTTTAAATTTTTAAATTATTCTTCTTTATGTGTATCTATATTTTGCCTGCATGTATGTGCTTTCAGTGTGTGCCCAATAGAACTAGAATTACAGAAGGTCCTGAGCCACGTGTGTGCTAGGGAGAAAACCCAGGTCTCCTATAAGAGCATTCAGTGCTCCTCACTGCTGAGCCATCGATCCAGTCCCTGTTTGAGGCAGGTATCGCTCACTCTGTCCTCCAGGCTGGCCTATAGCCCCTTGGGATCTTCCTACCTCAGACTCCTACTGGAGTTGCAGGCGTGAGCCACCATACACAGCTTGGTTTTGCTTGCTTTTTTAATGTTTGTTTTGTTTGGGGGTGTGTATCTCTCTATGAAGCTCAGCTGGCCTGGAATTCTATAGATTAGTCTGGCCTAGAACTCACGGAGTCTAGCCTGCCTTTGCCTCTTGATTGCCGAGATTAAAGTTGTGCACCACTTTACTCAACTTCGAGTATGATTTTTGTGTGTATGGGTGCACACTCACATGTTTATTTTAGTGTGTGTTTTTCTTTCCTTTTTTCCTTCCTTTCTCTTTTTCCTTTCTTAATTTCTTACTTTCTCTCTCTCTCTCTTTCTTTCTTTCTTTCGAGATCGGGTCTCTCACTGAACCTGCAGCGCCTAGATTTAGCTGGATGACTATGCATTAACAATCCCCAGAAATCCTCCTATTTCTGCCTCCCCAGCAGTGGGATAATAGACTCACAGCCACTGTCGGGGTTTTTTTGGGGGGTAGAGGTGGGGGTGGAGTGTGAGAATCCTGGGGACCTGAACTCAGGTCCTCATACTGTGTGGCAAGCACTTTACAGACTAAACCATCTCCCAGGCTCTCCAGATCCAGGTTTTAAGCATAGAGGTGTTTGTCAGCCAAGATGTCTCTGCAGTAAGGAACACAAATCTGACTCATAGAGGTGCACAGAGCAGGATGGTTATGGCCTCCATGTCAGAGTATCCACAGGGAGGCAGTAGAGCTCTGCCAGCGGTAGCTGTGGTTTCTTCTGGAGGCAGTGCCCCCTTGTGGTGCCACACAGACATCAGCGGCACAGGCGATGTGGAGGGCCCATGTCCTATGCTTGATGCAAGCCTCTCCTCGCCTGTCTCCTTAAATGAAGGATGTTTCAGAGGAGTGAATATGATTGTACTCCTCAGGATTTGTTCTTGAGGGAGGAGCATATCCAATGTTAACTATCAGTTCTGTCAGGCCACCTCCATAAGCATCTGAAGCCAGTTGACTATGGCCATTTCAGATCAACATGTTTTCTTGGAACTGGTGATTGTTCAAAATAAAGAAATGGAAGCTGGGCAGGGCGGTGGTGGCACACACCTTTCATCCCAGCACTCAGGAGGCAGAGACAGGCTGTGAGTTCAAGGACAGCCAGGGCTACAGAGAGAAACCCTGTCTTAAAAAACAGACAGACAGACAAAAAGCCAAAAAGAAAGGAAGGAAGAGAGATGACTTGGTGTGAGAGGGTCTTTGAGGGGTTTTAAGGCAGGCACATGTCTTAGGAGTCTTGTGTGATTGTGCACACGGCGAACTTATGCAGTGGCCACTGCATCGATAGGTGATGTAATCATAACGGACAGTGTATGTCTGTCACTAACCAAAGGTTGTGAAGCAATCTGTGTAAGGCAGCTGTCTATCTTCTAGAATAATCTTTTGGGAACTGAATATGGTGGCAAATGCCTGTAAAATCTGTCACGAGGGATATTGGCAGGAGGGTCAGGAATTCAGGGTTATCCTCAGCTATGTAGTGAGTTGGAGGTCAGCCTTGGCTATATGAGACCTTAAAAAAGAAAAAAAAAAGCTAAATACAAAGAACAACACTTTTTTTAAAGCTTGAAAGCATGAGTGAATTTTTCCTCACCTTGAGTTTCTCAGTGCATGTGTGTTTGCACGTGTGCATTTGCCGCAGCCCATGTGCAGAGGTCAGAAAAGAGCCTTTGGGAGTAGTTTCTCTTCTTCTACCATGTGAGTTCTTGGATGAAGTCAGAGCATCAACTTTGGCAGCAAGTACCTTGTTGCTGGCCCACCCCATAATAGTGTTTTCAGTAAAACCTCTCTCTAACCACTAAGCTTGGCCCACGGGGCCGTCTGGCCAGTCTGTGGATGTGGATGGGGCTGAGGGATGACTCTGACAGTTCCTCCCTCTGGATTTATTGCTTTGAGACTGAAAGGCAGATGGGTGTTATAGGCACATGGTGGCAGAGTTACTAATCCTCGTGTGATGGAGAAGCATAGGACTTTTGGGGCCCAGGGACTGTGTTAGGCCATCCTGTGGACTGGGCTATCTCCTTTCTTTCTGGGGGTGGGGGGTGTCTTAGGTTGAGAGTTACAGTAGGATGAGCCCACCAACGGGAGGTCAGGCTAGAAGACTGAAGGTGTTTCGAAGATGCTGGGGCAGGGCTTGGCCTCTGCGGGGTCTGGGAGCAGGAGCTCAGACGCTTGAGGCCTTCATGGAGCCTCAGGAACAGGGGCAGACACAGTCTGACTAGGGCTAGGAAGGCCTTGAGGCTCGGGAAGGGGGGAGTCCCGATGACCCCAGGTCTCTCGGCAGCTCTCCCCACCTGGTGCAGGTGCGTGAGCGGATTCGAATCAACGGGAAGCCCATCAGCCCTGAGCTCTTTACCAAGCACTTCTGGTGCCTCTATCACCAGCTGGAGGAGTTCAAGGTGCTGGGGGGCGGGAGAGGGCTGGTCTCCCCAGAGCGGGGGAGGGGGAGGGGGGCCAGTCTCCCCAGAGTTGGGGGGTGTATGGGAGTGTAGACTAGGAGGTCGTGGGGGCTGGTGAGGGCCCATGTCTCCAGATCTGGGGATGGGGGAACATGGGGGTGGGGATGCCTTGGGGGCACCATGGGGGGGCATGGGGCTCTGGCCCCTGACTCGTTCTTGTGTGTAGGATGACAGCCACATTTCCATGCCCTCTTACTTCCGCTTCCTCACACTCATGGCCTTCCATGTCTTCCTCCAAGAGAAGGTGAGTATCTTTCCTAGGCCCTGTGTCTGAGTCCTTGGGGAGCACAGCATGGGTGGAGGGTCTTCCTGCTCCCTGCATACTGTGTGCTCTCCTACAGGTGGACCTGGCAGTGGTGGAGGTGGGGATTGGCGGGGCTTTTGACTGCACCAACATCATCAGGTAAGGCAGCTGCCGTGGAGCAACCCAAAGCCTGCACTGGTGGCTGCACTGGTGGCTCGGCACTGGGGAGCAGGACCTTCTTGTCTCTTTCAGAAAGCCAGTGGTGTGTGGAGTCTCCTCTCTTGGCATTGACCACACCAGTCTGCTAGGAGATACGGTGGAGAAGATAGCATGGCAGAAAGGGGGCATCTTTAAGGTAACGTAGCAGGCCCGAGCAGGAGAGATTCATAGGAGCCCAGGGTCTGTCCTTTTAACGCTTACAAAAGAATGGCTGCAGCAAGTCAGGACCAGGTCCTAGCGGTCTGTCTGAAGTCTGGCTTCTCGTCCTTCTCCCTCCCTGTGTGACTTGAACCCTTCTGTGGCCTCAGTTGAAATCAACCCCTGTCACTTTCTCCCTGGTGTGCCTGCAGCCTGGTGTCCCTGCGTTCACTGTGCTACAGCCAGAAGGTCCCCTGGCTGTGCTGAGGGATAGAGCCCAGCAGATCTCAGTGAGTGACTGGCTGGTGGCGGGATGGAGGGGCGTGCTGACTAGAGGAACATAGTCTCCTGTTGGGCTTTGGATTCCTCATATGTGCAGGGGGAATTGTGAGGGGCAGCTGTTGATGCTCCAGGACACATCTGGTTCTGGGAGCAGGTCTTCGTAGACCCTAGTGGTTGGGGTGTGGTCAGAAGGCTTTCTAACATAGTGGCAGTGGTGGCTGGTCAGCTGACCAGCTCTTGCCCTTTCCCCCACAGTGTCCTCTATACCTGTGTCCACCATTGGAAGCCCTGGAGGAGGTTGGACTGCCATTGAGCCTGGGCCTAGAAGGAGAACACCAGCGGTCTAATGCAGCCTTAGCCTTGCAGCTGGCTCATTGTTGGCTAGAGCAGCAGGACCACCATGGTAGGTGGGCCAGTGCGGACATGCAGGTGGGCAGTGAGTGGAGCCTGCCTTGGAGGGGTCTGAACACATAGACTCACACCCTACAGACATCCGGGAGCTGAAGGTATCCAGGCCAAGCAGACAGTGGCAGCTGCCCCTGGCACCTGTGTTCCGCCCTACCCCCCACATGAGACGTGGTAAGTTGGAACTTCCTTCTCAGTCATGACCACTACACATCTTTGTTCCCCCTGAGACGTATATTGAGCTCCTGTTGTACCTTTGTGTCCTTTGAGATGCCTCCTTTGGTTTCCTGTTTGGGGGTTGGGGCAGTTGTAGATTGTGCCTCTGGATAAGCATTCCTCTCTGGCCTAGAGTTCACAAACCTTCTGGAGGCTCAGTTTTCTGAGCCAAATGAGATAATGATAACACCCACTGCCAGGGGCTGTTTGATGGTTCCTGATACGACGTTATTCAGGTGTGAGCCTGGAGCAGAGTGCCAGTCAGCGGCAGCTGCTGTCTATCATCAGACTGTGGGGCTGCCTCTGCTCCCATCCTCATCAGACAGTTGCTTTCAGCCCACACACAGTAGGACTCATGCTGTTAGACCCCTTTAGAACAGCTTCAGTATGCCAGAGTTGCTGTCAGGGACAGCCCTGGAACAGATCTTAGGTCAAACTCCAGCCCTAGCCCTCACTTGCTGAGTGAGCTCAGCACTGGCTGTCACTTGGGAATGTATGATTGTGCTAGCCGCCCCATCTCAGTTCTGTCTGGAAGATTCCACTGTAAGATAGCCCATTCCAGGAACCCAGGGATGGCCATTAGTAAGTGGATCTGCCTGCAGGGCCAGGAGATCACAGGCCTTGTTGTGGATCTCAGACCACTGTCTCATCTGCCTTTGCCAGGGCTTCGGGACACAGTGTGGCCTGGCCGGACACAGGTACTCCAGCGGGGACCCCTTACCTGGTACCTGGATGGTGCTCATACCACCAGCAGCGTGCAGGCCTGTGTACACTGGTACTGCCAGTCACTGGAGCGCAGCAAACGCACTGATGGGTGAGCTCTCTTGCAAGGCTGGGCATGCAGGGGGTGGGTCCTGGGTAATAACCCCATTAGGGCTGATGTCAGTAGCTATCAGTGGGCTATAACCTGCTCTTAGGAAAGAAATGTTAAACTGATAATTCTTTAGCAGCCGTGCTGCTGCATGGCACAAATTTGAAAATGTACTAAATGGTGTTTCTACAATAAAATCTACACCCTGGAGCTGGAGAGATGGTTGTTAAAGGCCCCCACTGCTCTTGCAGAGAACCCAGATTCAGTTCCCAGTACCCACATAGATTAGATTCCCGGGAAATGGCTGGAATGGGCTGGGAGGGAGGGCAGAAGACATGCCCCACCCATTTCTTCCTGACTCAGTGGGCCTGAAGTACACGTCTTGCTCTTCAACTCTACTGGTGACAGGGACTCTGCTGCCCTGCTGAAGTTGCTGCAGGTAAAGGACCCACCTGGAGGGTGGGTGGCAGCAGGTGGCACTGGTTCTGGTGGGCACTGAGGCCTGGGTGTCCTCAGCTGTAAATGGAGCCGATTCCCTGTCATGACTTGGCTTGGGGAAACTGCATCAGTTCTAGGCTGCCGGGGCCAGAGTGGCTCCTAGGATCATTTTCCACTTCAGAGTAGGAGACTGAAGTGGTTCATATCCAGAAACTACCCCAGCCTAGGTTTGAGGCCTGCTCCTCAGCTAAGCTGCCTTAGCAGGTACCGCCTGAATCTTCCTTCAGAACAGTACATGTATGCAAGTACTCTGTATGGTAGGCTGTGCACCGAGGCAGATGGGGAGGGTGCCGAAGGCCTGTGGCTTGTTGTTACTACAATATCCCAGAGCAGGGGTGGGTGTCTCCAGAGATGTGGCCTGCGGGATATTTGGAAGTGGGGGTGAGGGACATCTTTCAGAAGACTGGCACTAACTACATCTCCTCTTGGTCTCCCAGCCCTGCCAGTTTGACTACGCTGTCTTCTGCCCCAACGTGACAGAAGTTTCATCCATAGGAAACGCAGGTGAGAGGGGCAGATGGTGTGGCTAATGCCAGGCGCCAGTGGCAGACTGCTCAGTGAGGAACAGGGACTTCCAAAGCATGCTAGGAGACAGCTTTTTTTGTTTGTTTGTTCGTTTGTTTTTCAAGACAGGGTTTGTAGTCCTGGTTGTCCTTGAACTCAGAAATCCACCTGCCTCTGCCTCCCAAGTGCTGGGATTAAAGGCGTGCGCCCGAGACAGCATTTTTTAAAAAAGGATTTATTTTTATTGTTTGTGTGTGTCTGAGTGCCCAGCTCTTGTAGAGGCCAGAAGTCATTAGATCCACTGGAAGTGGAGTTACAGATGGTGGTGAGCCACCATGTGGGTCCTGGGAGCTGAACTGGGTTCTTTGCAAGAACAGTGAGGGCTTTTTAACGACTCCGCTTCTCCAGCCCCAGGGTATATAGATTTTATTGTAGAAACACCATTTGGCATGGAGTTGCAACACTGTAAAAGAATTATCAGGTATAGCATTTTTTTAAATGGTAAGTTACAGCCCATTGATGCCTACTGAAATCAGCTCAGTGGGACTCAACTAAGATTTATTGACTGGAAGAGACTAGAAATCCCAGTGTGCACTGCAGGAAGATGGGTAGGTACTGCCTGCTGAAGACTCAGCTCTGGGCACCTTCGGGAGAATGTAGAACTAGCTTGCAGTGTGAAGTGCGTTTAAAAGCTGTTTTTTATTACATTAATTAATTAATTAATTAATTTGGTTTGGGGCACACGAGTGGAGGTCAGAGGACAACTTGGGGGTTCAGTTCTCTTCTTCCACCACGTGGGTCTTGGGCCATGGGGATTAGACATAGGCTGCCAGGCTTGGTGGCAAGTACCCCTCACACTACTAAGCCATTTCACTAGCTCCCAAGATGCTTTTTGTACTATACTGCATTGTATTTTAAAAATGAAGGAATGTGAACCATGCAGATAGACCTTCAGGTCACACATTGGACCATCTGTAGGGAGATCTAGGCTCTGTATCTTTGACAGGCTTCCTGGGAAACACTCACGCCCACATGGTGAGGGACCCCAGGGGATACTTTGTATGGAGTTGGAGTACCAGGCTCCGCCTCTCATGACAGTGAGCAGGTTGCACTGGTCCCAGTCCACCGTGCAGACAACCAGCGGAGTCTGGTGAAGTTATGCTTGTAAGGGCTAGAAGCTAAGCAAATGCTCACTGTGCCCCGCCCCCTTTGCCTCTCCTCTCCACTGACACGCCTTGTTCTGGACCCACAGACCAGCAGAACTTCACTGTGACTCTGGACCAGGTGCTGCTCCGCTGCCTTCAACATCAGCAGCATTGGAACTGCCTGGTGGAGAAACAGGCCAGCTCCAACCTCTGGAGCCCAGAACCTGCCGGGCCAGGCTCCCTGCTGCTGGCGCCACACCCACCTCCACCGGCTAGACCGAGCTCCCTTGTTTTCAGCTGCATCTCCCACGCCTTGCAGTGGATCAGCCAAGGCCGTGATCCCATCTTTCAGCCCCAGAGCCCTCCAAGGAACCTTCTCAACCACCCCACAGCCAACAGTGGGGCCAGCATTCTCCGTGAGGCTGCTGCCATCCATGTACTGGTTACAGGGAGCCTGCACCTGGTGGGTGGGGCTCTGAAGCTGCTGGATCCCTCCATGTCCCAGTAGCCAGGGGATGTCCTACAGCAGCTGCCTTTCCAGATTCTTAAACTCAGTGCCTTGTGATCCCTGCTCTCAGATTCTTTTGGACTGGCCCCGGGGCCTGGGCTCTTGGTAGAGTGTAGGGATGGGAGAGGCTCTGTGCCTGGGCCTCTCCTTCCTCTGGCAGAGACAGCAGGGGGCTTCCCAGAGTCTACCATGGCAGTAGGCCCCGCCCACCTTCCTGCCCACCCTGCTGCCTCCTGGCTCAGGTCCAGCTTATTGTTTGAACTGCCTGAGCAGCCTGTGATCCTGCCTGAGGTTAGACCAGAGGCTTCCTCCTCCCTCCCAATGCCTTCTGGCAAGAGAGGACCCTTGCCTGGGCATTTGGGGACAGTGTGTTGCTGGAACTAATTGGAGCTTTAAAACCCTTTTATTTTTTATCTTTTGTAAATAAATGACAAAACTTTTGATTGACTCCTAACGTCCTAGCTCCCTCATCAGACTGGCACTGCAGGGTAGGAGCTGGAGCCCTAGTGGTATGGCCTAGGCTTAGTCCTCTCCCTCAGAGCATAAGGTAACCTGTGTCATGAAAGACTGGACTAATGTCTGTGTGCCACACACTAAGACACTGAATCGCAAACCTCCTTGCCAACAATGTGTTCAATGGATGCCCATCTTACAGATGAGGGAGGGTGGCCAGCTTACCCGAGCCTTGGGGCTGTCCACAGGCCCACTGCCTACAAGAGTCATGTGCAGGATTAGAACCCAGAGCTTTATAGGGGTGGCTGCATCCCAGACCCCAGAGATTGGAGACAGGGCTTTTTAGTGTCTAGTTTCTGTCCCCTGTCTCAAGGTTGGGCCACCAAATGAGTGAGCAGCAGAGAGGACTGGCTTTCTCCAAACATGGGTGCTGGCCGTCTGGTACCAGGCCAACCCGAGGGGTGTGCACCCTTGTTCTTTGACATAATGTCCCTTCCCCTTCTCCCATACAACCCAAAGGGGCACTGGTTTCATGTCTGATTTATTGGTGAATATACAGTGCTTGACCCTGGACCAGCTGCCTGGCCACTCCCCTCCTGCTGCCTGCCCAATGGATGGGCTGGGAGGAGGTCTCTGGGAGGGGCTGGGCTCCCCCACCCCACTGTTCTAAGCCTGCTGAGCTGAGCACCCCTCAGCTTCTGTTTTCCCCACCAAAGTTGTGTCAGTCCAGGTGAGGAGGCTCCTGGGGCTTGGAAGGTGGCTCTGGGCTAGGCTAGGCATGTCTGAGTTTTTGCCTCCCACCCTGCCCAGTTCATCAGTGTAGGATCCAGCTTGAAGGCAGAGGCTTGGGCTTCTACAGCAGCGTGGATGTGTCTTTCTGTAGTCTGGGCAGCCATATCCCAGAGCCCCTGGGTTGGGCAGTTCTGTAAAGCAGGGTGAGGAGATCCCAAGGTATTCCAAGCTGGAGTCTCCACTGGTGACAAGCCTCTGAGAGGGAGGAATGAGGAGCAGGTGCAGGGGGGGATGTTCCATCCTTGGCTGAGGGGAGGTGTTTAGCTCCTGGGACAAGTTCATGGCCAACGGTTCCCAGCTTGTGGCTGCTCGGTCTCTCCTGCAGGGCAAGGGCTGGCTGGGGGACTCCCCAAGGCTCCAGGCTGGGCACTATGCCATGCTGCTGGTGGAGCAGGGGGTGCTCTGGGTGCTCCCGATGCTGTGGTTGGTACTGCTGCTCTCAGAGGAAGCCGGGGCAGCCACTGCCACCACGGGCTCCTGCTTTCTGGGGGCACCTGAGGGGCGTGGGCAGGGTTGGAGGTCAGGACCCCAGCCAGGACTCCCCACTTCCTCAGAGGCTTCACTGGGTGTGCCCTGGGGTGGTGTGGACAGTCCCTGAGCGCTCACTGTAGAAATGGGGTAGAGGCTTGGGATACTCACGTGTGTGAGAATAGATGTACCAGAGTGCAGCTGTGAGCAGGGCCCCAATGAGGAAGGCACCAAAGGTGATGCCCAGTACAGAGGGCAGGACGAGGCCTTTGCCTGTGTGACCAAAGGAGGGCCAAGAGTCAGTGTATTCTGGCTTCAGGCCTGTCCCTACCCTGTCACGCTGGCCTGGGTCACAGGTATTAGCTAGTTTCAGTTGAGCCAGTGACCCTTGACTTCTCTGAAGATAAGTCTCTTCATCTAGTTCAGTGCAGTACTGAGCTGAGGGCCCAGCAGGGCTACCCTCCTGTCTCCAAAGCCTAGCAGATAAACACCTTTATGAATGGTTTAATGGCTGCAAAGAATGGAGGGGCCTGCTCTGTCATGCTGTGTGGCCTTAGGTCAGTGCCTCCCCGACCATCCGACCATCCGACCATCCGTACCTTACACCAGATTCAAATGGGCCAGAGCATCTTTTTAAAACTAGGGCTTCTCAGGTTACTGTAGGCTTCACTCCTGTCTCTTGCATAGCCCTGGGCCCTTAGTCTCTGGCTTCCTGTCTGTGCAGGAAGCTGAGGAGCCTTGCATTGTCAATCCTGCCTAGGGGGGAACACTTGCCATTCTAGACTGCATGGCATGTATCTGCCTCTAGCAACAGGGACTCTCTTGCCTGGTGGTGCTTGGGCCCGGGGAACAAATAGAGACCAGAGGGTGTTAGGCCGAAAGGGCTTCCTCCACCCTTGGATGTCAGGAATGTAAGGCCTTACACCATAGCTAAGGTGCCTTATGTTCTTCCCAGGAGGCCAAATCCTCCATTAAGGTGTGCCAGTGACTAACGGGACAGAGATGGGGCCCAAGAGGGGTCTGAGAGCTGGAGGGCTGTCCATGGTACTTGGCAGAGTTCCCCTGTTGAGATGCATCTTATTACGAACTCCTCAGGCTGCTGGACCTGAGAAACCCTCCTCTCCTCCCAAGGGCTACTGCCCCATCTCCCTATCCAAATCTGGGCTCCATCCCCAGCGCTGTTCCCCACTCACCAGACAGGTCAGGGCTGACGATGTTCAGGCGCATGGAGACTGTCTTGTAGACTTCCTGAGAAGGGAGAAGAGTGTTAAATGGTCCAGCTTGTTTCTCCCTGTCTCTGCAGCTTTCCCTTGCTACCATCCCAAGCCTGGGCTGAGAGTCCTTTGCTCACTATTTTCAGGTTGGGAGCCTGCAGACAAGTCCTAAGGAGGCACGTGGTGTGCCAGAGGAGCAAGGTAGCCTGTGGCTGCTATAATGGTCTCCAGGATTCCTGCAGGCCTCTGATGGCCACGCGGGTAGTAGGAGCTCAGCATCTGTTACCCTGTACAAGCCGTGAGTCAAAAGCCAAATCAGCCCAGATGCTTGGAGACTCAGGGTCTGGAAGATAGGTGTGGCTGTCTGGGGCCCCAGCTTCGGGAGGTTTTGAGTCCTCGAAATCTGTGTGCAGATACCTGGAGCGTTCTTGTGAGCGTGTCAGGATTGGGGGCCTGAGAACGGAGACTCTCTCTAGACAGTTACATGTGATACCAGTAGAGTAGTGTGTCAGGTTTCCTGAGATCAGTCACATTGGTGATCACCACATGGATAGGTGGGTGGGTGAGATTCTAGAGGAAGTGAGTGACTAGTGGGTTAGTGGAAGTACTGATGGATGCACAGGGCTTGTGGATGAGTGGATGGAAGGGTAAGTGGGTGATGATGGGTGGGTGGCTGGTGGGGGAGGGGAGGTAGGTGGGTGCATGAGTGCGTCAAGGGATGGGTAAGAAGGTAGGTGGCTGAGAGGAGAGGTAGAGAGCATGGATAGGTAGGTAGATCGGTGGATGGTAATAGATGGGTGGGTGGATAGATACATGGATTAGTAGACAGGTAGATGGGTGAGTGGGTAGGTGGATGGATGGGTGAGCGGTTGGTTTGGATGGGTGAGTAAATGGTTCGGTATGTGAGTGGGTACATGGATGGGTGTACGGTTGGCGGCCTGATGGGTAGGTGGGCAGATGGGTGATGGGTGGTAAAATATATAAAGGATAAACGTATAGATGGACAATTGCCTATGTATATATACTAACGCCACAGCTTCAATGAGGCCGTAGGTAGCGGCGAGTGCCCCGATAGCCAGGCTGTCAAGCCCCGTGCCTGGCTCTTGCTCTGCTGGCTGCTAGCTGTTTCTAGATTCCACAGCACTGTCACCTCTTTACCCTCAAACCCCAGAGCCCTAAGCATCCTTGAAACTAGACCGGAGCCATGTCCACTCACCTGGGACAAGGTGCTAGGGTGCAGGGCTAAGTTGCAACTGAGGGTGCCAGCTGTGGGTGTGGGCACCATGTAGACACGGAGGAGGAAGCTGAAGCGTGGGTCACCCTCAGGGCTTGGTGACAACAAGTTCACACAGCTGCCCTTGGCTGCTCGGCTCTGGATGAGTTCCACCATGTCCCCTTCCGGCCCCAAATCCAGATGGCAGCTATCTAGCTGGACTGTGACCTCAGAGGTCAATGGAGAAGTGCTCACCTGCACAGACAGGGAGAGGGGAGGAGATACATGTAGGTATCCTTGGCCCTTTACAGATGCCCTCTTGATGTAAGCTAGAAAGTGAGCCCCCACCCTCTGAATAAAAGACAAGAAGGGGTCCCACAGAGCAAACAAGAAGGACAAGGTGACATTCCAATTCGAGATTCTTTTCCTATCTGTCCCCCCCCCCCACACACACACACCCACTCCAGCCTTCTTCCTCTTTTCTCTAACAATGTTGGGGAGAAAGGCCCATAGAAGAGTCAAGGGGTTAAGTGGGGTGCTCAGTACCTGCACGAAGCCCTGCTGGCCTAGCTCGATGGTGTTGGATGCCTGGAGGAAGTGCGGGCTGAGGTAGAGGCCCAGCTGGAAGGAGAGGCTGTCCACGTTGATGCACTGTACCTTTTTCTGTGGGAGGACATGAGGAGCCAGGCAGTTTGAACCAGGTGGCAGCAGGAATCGCCTGACTCCCATCGTCACCTTTTAAATAATAAACTCCTAATTCTCATATTTATGAAGAACTCACTTGGCATTAGGCTAATGAGAAGAAACGTCACATCTCTCAGTACTGCTCTTAAAGACCCCTAGGGGTGGGGTCTTTTTTCAATCCACAGTTTACAGCCAATGACCATTGAGCACAGGAGGGTTAACCGATTTGCCCAAGGTCACACAGCCACTGCGTGCTAGTCGCCTGGATTTAAGAGGCTGAAAGCCTAACCCCCAGCAGCACTACTCCCATTGTATGGAAGAGGAGACTGAGGCACACTGGAAACACAGGCTTTGTTAGGATTCAGGCCTGAATATCCTGAGGCCTGCTCCCTGGTAGGCCAGAAAGCGGCCCCACCCTAGTTGTACGTCCTGAACCAGTTGGAGAGCATCACAGGACTGTCCATCTTACCCGAAGTGGTGGTAAGCCTGACGGGAAATTGATGATCACCTGCAAAGACAGAGCTGGTCAGAGGCAGAAAGGCCCCAGAGAATATCCTACCTCCCAGACCCCAGTTATGGATGGATAGGCCAAGCTAAGCAACGGCCATGCTTTGGCTCCTATTCAGTGCTGCTCCCTGCTCCCCAGAACGTCCCTCAGCCTCGGGGATCAGGAAGGTGCCTGAGGGGACACCGACTCTGCTGGACTTGGCACCTTCCTGATCCCAGGCTTTACCTCATTGCTGATCACATGAGCTGTCACTTTCATGCCGCAGCTGGAGTAGGTGCTACTCAGGACAAGATGGTCTTCACTGTCTTCAGCCTGGCAGCCAGAGTCCCAGAAAGCCAGGCCTGTGACAGTGCACTGTAGAGTCTGACCCAGGGGAGAAGGGCATTGTCAGGAGGCCCGGCATTCCCTCAGGCCTTGACATCACTACCGAAACACTGCTCACCAGGGCTGGAGAGATAGCTCAGTGGTTAAGAGCCCTGGCCATTCTTGCAGAACACGGAAGTTCAGTGCCCAGCACCCAACCCATGTCAGAATGTTCACAACCAACTGTAGCTCCAGCTCCGAAGGATGACTCCTGGCCTCATGGACACCTGTAGCCATGTGCACATACCCCCACCTTATACATAATTTAGAAATAAGTAAAACAAACCCTTATTGAAACCTCTCTAAGGAGATGTGGGTGATTTATCAAAGCTCTGACACAGACTTCAGAAAAACCAGGAAAAAAATTACTAGGACGGGCAACTAGAATGTCTTCTTACTTTTTGCATTGTTGGGAGTTGAACCAGGGCATGTGAGTGAGTGTGTGTGTTGTTTTGCTAAGTGTGTGTGTGTGTGTGCGCGCGCTTGTGCATGTGTGTATACCACATACATGTAATGCCTTCAGAGGCCAGCAGAGGGTATTAGACCCTGTGGAACTAGAGTTACAGATGGTTGTGAGCCACCAGATAGGTTGCTAGGAATCAAACTCAGGTCTTCTGAAGAGCAAGTGCTTTTTTAACTGCTCACCATTTCTCCAACCCCATCTTACATTAAAAAAAAATTTTTTTTAGCTGGGTGGTAGCAGCGCACACCTTTAATCCCAGCACTCAGGAGGCAGAGGCAGATGGATCTCTGTGAGTTTGAGGCCAGCCTGGTCTACAGAGGTAGTCCCAGGACAGCCAGGGAAACCCTGTCTCAAAAAAATAAAACAACAAATGTTCAAAAGTTAAAATAAGAATCTGGATAGATTGCTCAGTGTCTAAGAGCACTGGCTGCTCTTACATAGAACCTGGGCTCAGTTCCCGACACACACATGGCAGCTCACAACTGTCTATAACTCTGGTTCCAGGGGATCCAATGGTCTCTTTTGACCTCCATGGGCACATGTGGTGCACAGACTTTCATGTAGGCAAAACACTCACATACATTTAAAAAAATATTTAATTTTTTTAAAAGTTAAAAGTTAGGAATGGTGGCATGTGCCTTTAATTCTAATCCCTCAGGAGACAGAGGCAGCCCGATCTCTACTGAGTTTCAGACCAGCTTGGTCCGTACAGCAAATTCCACACTGCATGGTACATAGCCAGATTCTGACTCTCCAAATAAAAACAAGTTATTGAAGGGGGGCTGGGGACACAGCTCAGTAGGTACAGAATAGACTTGAGACGTTTTGGAGACCCCAAGTGGGTTCCATTCCCAGCACCAGGAGGTGGGTTGGGGGAGGGGAGGAATGACTGAAACAAACCAGAGTGGACACAGGCATGTGTTCTGTTTGGTCGAAAACAAATTGAAAACTGGGTACAGTGTCACATGCATATAATCCCAGCATACTGCAGGTGAGGTCAGGAGGGTCACAAGTTCAGAAAGGAAGATGGAGATTTTCTCCATTCTGTGCAGGGCATGGTTGGGCACACCTTGAATCCCAGCACCCAGGAGGCAGAGGTAGGTGGATCTCTGTGAGTTTAAGGCTCTAGGCCAATTAGGAATACATAGTGAAGGTACAGTGCCCCTCCTTCTCTGTGTGTGTGCATGTGTGTGTGTGTGTGTGTGTGTGTGTGTGTGCATGTGTGTGTGTGTGTTGTGCACACAGTTTATATACTCCGTGTGTGTGGTCTATCCACTGTATGTACACCCGCACACGGGTGCACATGTGTGGAGAGCAGAGTTTGATACCAGGCATCGGGCATCTTTTACTAGTGCATCTTATTTTTAAAAAACGAAATCATCGTTACTGAGTGTGTGCCACAGGTAGGGTACATAGGTGAAGGTCAGAGCCCAACTCAGTGGAGTTGTTCCTCTTTCCACCTTTATGTGGGTTCCAGGGATTGAACTCAGGTGAGCGGGCTGTGTTAAATGCTTTCCCACTGGATCTCATTGGATTCAGCCATGTCGGCTTTTTCAGTTATGATTCCCCTCCCCCCCCCAACAGGGTCGTACTACATAGCCCTAGCTGGACTGAAACTCACTCTTGTAGACCAGGCTGGCCTTTAAACTCAAAGGGGTCCTCCTGCCTCTGCCTCCCAAGTGCTGGAATTAAAAGCACATGGTACTATGCCTGGCATGACAGGGAGGGTCTCCTACTGAACTTGGACCTCACGGATTGGCTAGCCTGGCTGGACAGAGAGACCCCAGGGCCCTCTTTCCTCTGCCTCCTAGTGCTGGGGATCTAAAATCAGGTTCTCATGTATGTACACCTTACTCTCTGAGCAGCTCCCCAGCCAACCACTTGTCCCCAGGGTCTGTTTGTATTTATTAATCATGCAAAGGCCACATGGTAGAAATTTCTGAGACACCCTGGCTCAACCACCGTTAAGATTAATAATAATGACTAAGCCAGGCAGTGGTGGCACACACCTTTGATCCCAGCACCCAGAAGGCAGAGTCAGGTGGATCTCTATGAGTTCGAGGCCAGCCTGGTCTACAGAGTGAGTTCTAAGACAGCCAGGGCTACACAGAGAAACCCTGTCCCGAAAAGAAAACAAATAAACAAAGATTAATAATGACTACCTAAAGTTGACATGATTATTACTTATGTTTTGGGATTGGGGCTCATGTAGCCTAGGCTATCCTTAAACTCCCTATGTAGTTGAGGGTGAGTCTATTTTCTTTCTTTCTTTCTTTCTTTCTTTCTTTCTTTCTTTTTTTTCGAGACAGGGTTTCTCTGTGTAGCCCTGGCTGTCCTGGAACTCACTCTGTAGATAGACCAGGCTGGCCTCGAACTCAGAAATCTGCCTGCCTCTGCTTCCCGAGTGCTGGGATTAAAGGCATGTGCCACCACTGCCCAGCTGACCCTATTTTCTTATGTCAACCTTCTATGTAACCTAGTCCAGTCTGAAATTCACCATCCTCCTGGCTCAGCCTCCCGGGTTCTGGGAATACCAGTGCATGGCTCTCTTCAAACTGCATTTCACAAGTCAGGAGACTGGGTCTTGCACAGGGATATGACTTGCCCTTACTGCCCGGGCTGGGCCCCAGACACTCTTGGCGAGGGACCAGCTGTCCACGCCATCGCAAGGAGGAGGGGCAGGGCTTTACTTACCTGCACGTGTTTTTTATTGAGTGTCAGAGTCATGACGTTATTACCACACTTTGGCTGGATCAGGGACATGAGTAGCACAGGGCTGCATGTGTCCTTGAGAGGTGTGGTCACAACTGGTGCAGGGGAGGTCTGGAACTCACCACCTATGGGGTGGGGGGAGTGGACTGTCACTGTGCAAGCTCTACGGTCTGAGTTCTCGGGTAGCTAACCACTTGTCTTCAGTGGCAGACGAGGCCAGTGAGGCTCAGAGAAACTGGCCTAAGCTCAAAGAACAGAGAGGGGCAAGTGATGGGAAGGGAGGAGCCACAGGTGTGGGGACAGGGGCACAGGAATGGGGCTCACCGCAGCTGGAGGCCCTCAGGAAGACATCGCTGGCCAGAGGGAGCTCTACAAAGGAGCCTACAATGCTGGCATTGAGCTTTCGGGCCTCCCCTATCAGGCCTTGCGGTGTGTCTGGGAGCTCGAAGCCTTTGATGTTGTTTTCTGGAAAGATCTTGATGGAGTATTCACCTGTGGTCTGAAGGCAGAGAAGGAGAGCCGGAGCCTTACCTATGGAGACTCCTGCCCTTCGCCTGTACCCTGCTGTCCCTTTCCCTCACCCTCTCTGTTTCCCCTTTGCCCTCTTACCCAGTTCAGAGTTTGTACCTCCAGGGGTCTTCCTTGGCCCACCAGGCTAGGTTAAGGGATTCCCTAGCCCACCAGGAAAAGCTTCCCAGAAGCAGCCTTTACTTTAACAACTTAGATGAAATAACCATGGTATACAAGGTCTCAGGCCGGTGTGTGTGTGTGTGTGTGTGTGTGTGTGTGTGTGTGCAAGGCTCACCCAGATTTGCATGTTGTGGTTGGTATCGATGAGCCAGGAGACATTCGGAGGACCCTGCAGGATGAGAACCGCGTCCCCAGATGTGCAACTCAGTGTCACGGTTACGGTTACTGTCCGGGGCCTGCAGCAGGCAGATAGGTTGTGGGCTTGAGTATTGGGGACAGACCTGGTGTGTTGGTTTGAATGACATGTCATCTAAGTCTTGAGCATCATCTGAATCCTTGATCCCAATTTGGGAAGGGCTTAGGGAGGTGGGCCTTCCTGGAGGATGTAGAACACAAGGGGTGGGCTTTGGTGAGCTCTCTGGCCCCTGTCTGTGTGGTTCAAGATGTGAGCTCTTAGCTGTTGCTCCAGCTGCCTGCTGCCTGCTTCATTCACTCTGCCATCATGAACTCTGACTCTCTGGAACTGCGAGCCCAAAATACACTCTTCTACACATTGCTTTGGTCGTGGTTTTTTATCTCTAATAGGAAAGTTAATAGTCCAGAGGCTGGGATCTGATTGGGTAATACATTTGGAGGCTAGGATCTGATTGGGTAA
>JADRCH010000078.1:5836272-5884104 GCA_019843965.1 Rhynchomys soricoides | reverse complement strand
CTGATTGGGTAATACACTTGGAGGCTAGGATCTGATTGGGTAATACATTTGGAGGCTAGGATCTGATTGGGTAATACATTTGGAGGCTAGGATCTGATTGGGTGATGCACCCGAGGATAGGATCTGATTGGGTAATTCACCCGGACAATAGTATCTGATTGGGGAGCGCCATGCCCCAGGAGGCCAGGACCCTTACCAGGCTTCAGAATCTGGCAGGATCCTCAGGATGTAGGCCTCCTTGTGGCCAGTCACACCTTCCAAGCGGCAGCCTTGGACTGGGGTCTGAGCTTGCGGTTGCCATTCAAGAGCGATGCCCATGTCTTTGTTAGCTTCTGGCAAGCAAAAGGATGGTGCCTTTGGGTCTGTGGAGACAAATATATCAGAGGGTCCTACCCCACTTCCAGACAAGACAGTGGTGGGGACATTCAGGACAGGGCCTAAAAGGTGGGGGATGACTTACCAGCTCAGTAGCCGACCTTTGTTTCCTCATGTGTCAGCACAGGGTTAACAGAACAAGTGAGCCACGGCACATGTCAAGAGTGCAGTCCCCCCACCCCCACCCAGCACACCAGCACAGGTCAGGTATCTGCCTTTTGCTTTCCATATTATTTTTTTTGAGACACAGTCTCTCACTGAACCTGGCTCACAGAATTGGCTAGACTGGCTGACCAACCAGCTCCAGGGAAGCCTTGAATTTGCTGTGTCACGGAAGATGACTTTGAATTCCTTATCTCCTGCATCTGCCTCCTGAGTGCTAGGATTACAGGTCCGTGCCACCATGCTCTAGGGCTCTAGGGCTTAATGATGTAAGTACAACAGAGCCACATCCCCAGTCAAAAATCTGGCATTTCTCATTTGATATCAGATGCAGAAGCAGTCACTAACTGCAAAGGGCACCATCCAGTCATGTTTGACTTTGGGCAAATCACATGGCACTGCAGGCCGGGAATACCCAAATCAGGAGTTTGCTCGATCTCCTGTGCAATTGAACCTGAACCCAGAAGCAGCTGGGGGAGCTGACCTTGGCCAAGCCGGAGGACGATGCTTTTGGGGTCATCCAGTGCCGCTATCGAGGTGATGGCGCCCTTGGTGGCTGCCCAGTCTAGGATCTGTTTCTTGGAGGTAAGGGACGGTAGTTGTGTGATGTTGACTCTTGGCTGCCCTTGGATGATGACCAGGCTGGAGTTCTGTGGAGACACAGAGGGCTGAGTCACTTCCTACCATACTGGTCAGGAACCAATCTGGGGAGTCAACTCAGTCTGCTGGCAGAAAAGAGGTCAGGACCTCAAATGACAAGGCTCAGTAGTCAGTCAGCCCAGAGCCCCCAGCCATATCTGCTCCATCTCCCTCCTGCATGTGACGGCTGGACAGACACACATTTGTTTGTCCATCTGTCCCTGCTTTACGCTCAGGCCCTCATTCAAACCATATATAATGGCATCAATGTAGCTACTGTCTGTATCCTTCTGCACTCTGGGGGTACCAGAGGGAAATCATGGTACTTGACACAATGCAGTCTCCAAGCCTTTGTTCACTGGGGATCGGACGTGCCAGCTGCACATTGGCACCTGCCACACGGTAGGCACTCCTGATGCATGGGGAAGGGGAAAAAAGAAAGGGAAAGGAGGAAAGGTACAAGAAATAATGAATGAATGAATGAATGAAGACTGATGGGGTGCTGCTGACCTGGGAGCTCACCATTCAGAAACTAGAGGGACATCATTAGTTGAAGAAATAGAAGGTAGAGGACATTACTTAATAACAAAAACCAAGGCTGGAGCCGGGCAGTGGTGGCTCGTGTTTTTAATCCCAGCACCTGAGAGGCAGAGGCCGGCAGAACTCTGTGAGTTCAAGGCCAACCTGATCTACAGAGCGAGTTCTGGGACAGCCAGGCCAACACAGAGAAACCCTATCAGGAAAATCAAAAAAGCAGATCTGGAAAGATGGCTCAGTGGTTAAGCGCTCTGACTCTTCTTCTCACCTGGACCCAGGTTCAATTCCCAGCACCCACAGGGTGGCTCACAGCCATCTGTAACTACAGTCCTAGGGAATGCAACATTTTTTTCTGGCCTCCTCAGGTACAAGGCATACATATGGTACAGACACACATGCAGACAAAACACCCACATGCATAAAATTAGATTAAATTTAATTTCAAAAAGAAACAAAGCCCAAGACCTCTGGCTGGCTGGGGATGGGGAGTCTGGAGAGATCCCAAGCTTTACAACCTCCCTTAGGTTCCTTTGGGGTATATTGGGCTAAGAAAGGAAATGGAGAGGACTTCCTGGAGGAGGTGATCCAGAGGAAGCAGCTAGGACTATTGACTCCGAGCTCCTTTGAGCTGAAGTAGCAGCAGCAGCAGGAGGGCTTCAGGCTAGATAGTAAGGAGGACCGCATGACAGTCAGAGGAGATACATTAGAGCACACTGCCTACTCTGCAGGCATTAACCTCAGTAAAACAGGGTTACAACTGTGACTAAGGACCATGCCGTTTATCAGTCTCCTGGCTTACGGCCCGACACGGAAGGCAGGCCTCTGGTTGGTGATCTGCACACAGATGGTTCAAGGCTGTCACTGTGAGTGTTGAACCCAAGTAAAAAGATGCAACCAGGCTAGGCTGCAGCTGCAACCCTCCAGCCAGAGCGCGCGGTTGCTAGGCTGCAGCTGCAACCCTCCAGCCAGAGCGCCCATTCCAAGTGTCACCCTGGCAGCTCCCCAACCCTGGGAAGCAAGTGAGATAGGGAAGGGATGAAGAGGCACCATGGGAAGGTCTCCTGACTTCCCCTCTCAGTGATAAGGAGAAGGGCACTCTGGGAAGGGAAGCCGGGCCCTTGCCGTTGGACTTGGGAGGGGATTTTCCATGGTGTCTCCATCATGCTGGCTTATGTGTCCATCTGTGAGAGGGTCTTCACTCTACTGCCCACCTCTGCCTCCTCTGGGCCTACCTTCTGGTCCTGTCCCTACCTGCCTCTGCCTTTCCGGTGTGCTGCATTGCTCACAGAGAGGGACACCAGGCAGGGGCTTCCCACAGCCTGCCTGGAGTTAGGGGTCACACACTCACGTAAGCCAAGTGCAATGGGATTTCCGGGGCCTGGAACTTCACGAAGACATTTTTGTTCGTAACGAGGACCAGGAACACCTCCCTTGTCTCAGTGCCATTTTGCATAGATGCCTGAAGAGTCAGCTCCAGATGTGACAGCCTCTGGGGAAGAGTCATGGATGTAGATATATCAGTCAGATTTGCAGCCAGTGGGGTGGCGATGCTTCACGTATGATTGACAGTCATTCCACTGGTCCTCCTTGGCTTGACCTACCTACCCTCTCCACAGTTACCTGTCTGCAAAGTAGCACCTGTCCCCTCACATAGAAAACATAAAAGGGACAGGGCAGCGGTGGCTCGTGCCTTTAATCCCAGCACTTGGGAGGCAGAGGCAGGTGGATTTCTTAGTTCGAGGCCAGCCTGGTCTACAGAGTGAGTTCCAGGACAGCCAGGGCTGCACAGAGAAACCCTGTCCCCTGTCTCAAAAAAAAAAAAAAAAAAGAAAAAAACATAAAAGGGACTGGTTCAGTAAGCACGACCGGCAAGCCTGAAGACCTGAGTTCAATTCCCAGGACCCACCTGGTGGAAGGAGAGTCCTGACTCCTGAAAGTTGTCCACTGACGTCTGCACCAGCATTGTGACACATGCAAGCACGTGCGCGCGCACACACACACACACACACACACACATGCGCGCGCGCGCATACATACCCACTAAGTAAATAAGTACAAATTAAATGAAAAATAAATAAGTAAGTTAAAAAAGGAAAGAAGGTACGAATGAATGAACGAATGAGCTTGGTCCCAACCAAGCAAAAAAAAAAAGAGGACAAACTCTAAAGTGGGTCTTTGCTTCATGTAACATTCAGGATTGCGAGATTCATCCTTCCTTTCTTCTTCCACCTCCTTCTCCTCATAGGTTCTTGCTTTGTGCCCAGGCTGGCCTCGAACTCTTTACTCTCCCTACTTAGCTCAGTCTCCCCAGTGCTGGAATGTCAGGCACACACCAGCACATCCTCTCAGGATGATTTCTATTGAGCTCCTGCTGTAACCTGGGCCTATGCATGGAAGCAATGAGTCCTCTCTCACTGTCCTCTCTCCTTTTCTGGTTGTCCCTGGGAGGCCACTCTGATGCTGCTCACTCGAGACATTCACAATTTTTCTGAGAGCTGGGGATTCAATCTCAGTGGTAGATTACACGTGCATGCCCTGGTTCCACCCACATTTACACACGAGTCCCATGGAAACAACCTAAGAGGTGGGAACCATTAAAACTCTCACAAACTAGGAAACCGAGTCACAGAAGTGAGGTTGCTTGCCCATGATCATACGGAAGGCTGGTAATGTCACACTTCTCTGTCAAGAAGACTAAGAAGAAAAGAAAAGATGGCCAGATCAAAACTTCTTCTGCGCCAGTGAGATGGGTGGAGGTGGGGGTGGGGAAGTGAGCAGGAGACAAAGGCGCCTGGCCTAGGTCGGTGCCTCACAAGCCTCGAGGTGTCTCGGAGAACAAAGACAAGTGGAAATCTTTCCAGACACAGTCTCTGGCAGTTCCTGCCAGCCGCATGCAGCCGGATAGCTGATTGCAAACTCTCTGTCAGAAAGCAGAGCACGGGTTTAACACAGAGACATCACTGGAAAGTTTTAGGGTCTGGCTTCTAATCGTCTCCCTGTTGTTTCCCTGACTGATGTCACTGAGCCAGAGACAAAGTTTCAGCCCCTGGAAAAATCTGCTCAGAAAGATTTCCTCTACTCTGTAAATGACCCTTTTAATCACTCTTTGTGTTTGAGGTTACTCTTTACAATGACATAGGAAAAGAGCAAATGGTTTCTATTTGTTTTCAACGTGCGGCCAAGTGGTTTTGTCCTGATGGTACTTGCTCCCTTTGGGTGATCTTTATTTTAATTCTTTTAAAAATTAAAACTCTGTGTGTGTGTGTGTGTGTGTGTGTGTGTGTGTGTGTGTTCGTTCTGTGGCTCATGTGCATGCCTGGTCCCCATGGAGGCCAGAAGAGAGTGTCCCCTGGAGCTGGAGTTATAGGCAGCCATGACCTGGGAATTGAACCTGGATCTTCTGGAAGAGCAGCCAGTGCACTTAACTGCTGAGCCATCTCTCCAGCCCCATTTATTCTAATTCTTATTAGTGTGTGTGGTGTATGTGCGTATGCATGAACTCGCCTGTGTGTGCCCATGTAGAGGCCAGAGTTCCAGTCTGGATATGTTTCTATGCCATTTTCCATTTTAGTTTTGAGGCAGGGTTTCTCACTAAACCTGGCACTTGCAACTCTAGCTAGATTAGAGAGTAGGCTATCTCTGACTCCCCAGTTCTGGGATTGAAGGGAACACAGTGGAACCTGTGCCCAGCTTTTAGGTAGGTGCTAGGGATCCAAACCCAGGTCCTCATGCTGGTGTAGCACTGAGGAAATCACCCTAGTCCTAGGATATTTTTTTTCTCTTTAGCTTTTTTTATTATGTGTGTGTGCATGTGTGTGTACGTGTGCGTGCGTGTGTGTGCGTGTGCGTGAGAGAGAGAGAAAGAGAGAGAGAGAACATCCTCGTATAAGCATGTATGCACATGTGGAGGTCAGAGGATATCTTTGGGAAGTCAGTTCTCTCCTTCCACTATGTTGAGACTTAGGGCTCAAACTCAGGTGATCAGGCTTGGTGGCAAGTGCCTCTTTGTCCACTGAGCCACCCTGAGATCCCCTAGGTTATTATTCTTAAATAAGTATTCTTACAATAACTTACAGTATAATGAAAAGATGTATTTCCAGACATGTGGAAATTACTACTACTAATAATAATAACAATAATAATTTACAGTGTTAGGGAACAAACCCAGTCTTGTGCGGGCCCGGCAAATGTTCTACCATTCATCTGTATCCCTAGCCCATATAATGTTTACTATTGGGTTTAAAATTTGATTTCATAAGTGTCATGTTTTACTAATCTTAAAAATTATGTACTTTAAACTGGTTGGAGTGGTACACAACTTTGACCCAAGCACTTGGAAGGCAGAGGCAGGTAGAGCTCTGTAAGTTCAAGGCCAGCCTGGTCTACATAGTGAGTTCCAGGACAGCCAGGGCTATATAGTGAGACTCTGCCAAAAAAAAACAAAAACAAAAAACCTCTGCCCCCCTCATCCATCTCTCTCTCTCTCTCTCTCTCTCTCTCTCTCTCTCTCTCTCTGTGTAATTTCAAACACTAAAATCAAATGCTAGAGGGAATGGAGAGATGACTCAGCAATTAAGAGTTTTTATGGCTTTTCCTGAGAACATGAGTTTAGTGCCCAATACCCACACCAGGCAGCTCATAACTGCCTGGAACTCACTTCGTCTAGCTCCAGGGAATCTGACCCCTCTGGCCTCTGTGGGTATCTGAACTCATGTGTAGGTAACCACATACAGAGATATACATAATTTATATATATATATATATATATATATATATATATATATATATATATATAATATATTTTGAAACAGGGTCTCACTATGTAGCCCTGGCTGATATGCACAGTAGATTAGGCTGGCCTTGAACTCAAAGAGATCTACCTGCCTCTGCCTCCCAAACAGTTTGCTCACCCTGATTGCTTGAACAATGCAGGCCGGTTACACAGTTACGTGTCTACATTTTCTTTAGAGACAGGGCCTCTCCATGAACCTGAAGCTTGTCATTTCAGTTAGACTACACACTTCAAATCTGCGGGGTTTACCTCAGTCAAGCAATTGTGTGCCTGTAATGCGTTACGGTTCAATGGAATTATGCTACTACGCTCTGTGCCGAGCACACAGCATGTGCAGGCTGACCACAAGGATTTCCCAGCTTCCAGGCTCTAGAATGGAAGTCACCCAAAGAGAGTGTGGAGCCAGTAGTCCAGGATACAGGAGCCAAATGAGTGCGTGAGTGGAGCGCACAGCACTTGGCTACCCAGTAGCGGGTCTTTTTCTGTGTCCCTCACACCCAGACTGCCACCAGCTCCATCCATGTGCCTCTGGAAAGAAGACTTCAAGACACACATATAGCAAATAGATGGGGTCAATAATTTGGCAGACTATGCCAGGAGACATGTGCAGACAGGGAGATCATGCTGTTCGACCCTGGGGGGAGGCCCGTGGGCTGCAGCAGCTGGAACTATGAGCAGGAGGACATGAATCCTGTGGCTACTTGATCAGAGCTCCCATTCTTATGTGCCTCCCTTTACTCATCTGTGAAATGGGAGCAGGAAAGGTCTGGAAGCCAAGATCAGGAGGGGCCCTGGATAGAGGAAGTGAAGAAAATGAATCGGAGGTCAGGGTACGGTCATGACTCGGGGGACCATGGGTCAGGAGTCCGGGGCTTCAGGATACTTGTGAAAAGTTTCAGCAATTCTTCCCGAATTCATAAAGCAAACCTGCCACTCCATTGTCACCAGGGCCTCCGTACAGAGGGGGCTGAGAGAAACTGAGGCCCCAGAGTGAGCAGTGCGGGACATGGAGAGGCTGGAAAGCAGAGCTCCTGGGGGCTCCATGCTCTCAGACCCGGCTGATGACTACCAGTTACCAGAAACACTCAGCCAGGGTTTCCACAGTAAGCACTTCCCTTCCCCTCCACCCTGACTCATCATGCCAACCATTTGCACGCAGGCTGATTTCCCTCTTTCATCCCCTGAGAGGTAAATGAAGGATCTGCCTGCCTACAGTCTGGGCTGCCATCTTCAGGATGGGCTCCTGGGCATCTGGAGGCCCAGCAAGGATGACGTATGTGCCAGTTCCTTGATCCCAGACCTGCCAGCATGGGCCTGCCCAACTCCCTCCCCGAGTGAGTGGGTGGGAGACCAGTTGCTATTTTTGTACCAGCTGTCCCTCAGATGCCATTGTTAGCCCAGTGGTTGGTGTCGGGAAAGGGGGATTTTGGTGAAGAGGCCCTGAGTATTAGTAGCCACTTATAGAAAGCCGTTTCCAGCAATTCTTCTAGGAGTGGAGCCTTGAGTCTGCTCGCAGCCCCCACCCTCCCAGGGCCAGCCCAGAGGAGGTCCAGGTCTGCCTCAGCAGACTGCGACAGTGCACACAGGAAGACTGTTGGGGGAAAGAGTTCAGAGCCAGACAGGCCTGAATTAAACATGGCTCTGTGACTCTGGATGTTCATTCTTCCTCCCTGGGCCTCAGTTCCCTGATCTGGAACAGGAGCTGGACAATCCACCTGCTCGTGTATGTGTGAAGATGCAGGGATCCCGCCTCATAGCTGATTGTACAATGCCCACCTCAGCCTCTCTGAGTCCATTGGTAGATTCTACTAATGCAGATGGGATTCTTTATTTGTATTTTAAGAGATGAGACCTTGTCCTGCACTCAAGTGATTCTCCTGCCTCAACTTCCCAAGGAACTGGGGAAGCAGGAATGTGACACTGTAGTTGGCCCCAATATTTTAATGATGATGGTGGTGGTGGTGGTGGTTTTTTGAAATAGCGTTTCTCTGCGTAGCCCCAAAGGGATGCGCCACCACCTCATTTTGAGACAGGATCTCATTGTGTGCAGGTCTGGCCTCAAACTTAACATCTTCAGTCTTTGGATACTGGGGTCACAGGTATGTACCATCATGACTAACTCCTGAATGAAATGTTTTCAGTGTGTGTGTGTGTGTGTGTGTGTGTGTGTGTGGTGTATGTAGTATGTGGTGTGTGATATGCATGTGTGTACAGGTACCAGAATAGGGAGTCAATCCCCAGGAGTCAGGTCCCCGGCTCACAGCCACCTAACATGGGCACTGGGAATCAAGCTGGGATCCTTACAAAAGCAGGATGTGTTCTTGAGGGCTGACCCATCTCTCCAGCCCTAGTCTGATTTTTTTTTTTCTTTTTTGAGACAAAGTCTTACTGTGTAGCTCTGGAACTCACCTTGTAGACCTGGCTGGCCTCAAATTTTTGCTGGGACTGAAGAGACATGTCCTACCATGCCCAGCCTGAAAATATTTTTAAAGAAATTGTGTTGACTTGCATACAGTGGCACATGCCTGTAAGCCTGACACTTGGAAGGCACAAGATCCCCTGCAAGTTCAATGACACAGACTAATGGAATGGATGAATAATAAGAACTAGCTATATGCTGACTCTGAGAAGCCTACTTAGCCAACAAAGATATCCAAAAACTTCATATCCAAGCATGGAAAACAAACTCCCAAGTCAATGGAAGTTCATTTTTATACCAGACAAAGTCAGCTTCAAACCAAAACTAGTTAGAAGAGATGAAAGGGGACTCCACCTTTTGTTGTTGTTTGCCTGTTTATTTTTGAGACAGGGTCTAACTATTTAGCTCTGTTTGTCCTGGAACTGACTACGGAGACCAGGCTGGACCTGTACTCACAGATCCGTCTACCTCTGCCTCCTGAGTGCTGGGATTAAAGATGTGGGCCACTATGCCAGGCTGGAACAGGATGGATTAATAAGAGAAACAATTCAAGGAGATGTAACAATTGTAAATTTCTATGCCCCAAACATTGGAGCCTCCAATTGGATAAAACAAACCCTCCAAGATACAAAGGCCAACCAGGTCCTGATACAATAACACCAGGAGACTCCAATCCTTCACTCTCCTACTTAGTAGGTCTTCCAAACTAAAGCTAGCAAAGAAACTCTGGAACCAAGAACAGTATGGATGAACTGGACTTAGCAGATACGGACAGAACGTTCCACTCAATGGGTAAGGAGCATACGTGTCTTTCTCAACAGCGTTTCTCAGAAACTTCTCCAAGACTGGTCTTAGGGCACAAGTCAAGACTCAACAAATACGAGAGAGAGAAAGAGCGAGACAGAGAGAGAGAGAGAGAGACAGACAGACAGACAGATAGACATACACAGAGAGAGACAGAGAGACAGACACACACAGAGAGACAGACAGACAGACAGACACACACACACATAGACAGAGAGAGACAGTGTCCTATTCAACCGTGATGCACTAAACTAGAAGCCAACAAGAAGAGAAACAGCCCAAACACTTTACTTGGAAGATAATTGTAAGAAGGGGTTTTGTTTCTTCCTATAAATGTGTTCTACTTTGCAAGGTTATAGGTATTTCTTTTCTTGCTTCCATACAAGGTTGAGGGCTTGCTGAGATGCCAGGTTGGACATTGTGGTTTCTTGCCTAGGCCAGTGTGGCTTCTTCCCTGTAGAGTATTCCACTGAGGACTCCCTGCAGAGCTGGTTACTTATGACTTACCTTCATTTGTGTCTGTCTCAAAATACCTTTATTTCTCTATCGGTTTTGGTAAATGATTTTTGTGGGTATAATATTCTCCATTCACAGCTGTTTACTTTCAGGGCTTAAAAGATTTCATTCCATTTTCTTCTGGCTTTATGGTCCGTTTATTTCTTTCTCCTAGCTATCTGTCTATCTATCCATCTATCCAATAAATTTGTTCTCGGGGTGACTCAGTGCCGGAGCTGGGGGGATGATGAGAGTCCTTACTCTGCCTCCTGACCCAGCTACACCAATGCTCTGCTCATCACCTGCAAGGCCAGCTCCAGTCGCAGGACCCCTTGGTCTCTTCAGCCTGCTTCTGATAGCAAAGTGAGGGTGCTCATGTGTCCAGATGGGAGAAACCCAGCCCAGAAGCTTCCCCCAGAGCCAGCTCTGCCATTCTTCAGGTGGAGAAGAACGCACATCAGCCTAGCGAGGTCCTTTTTTGGAGGCTATAATAAGAGCCACTCCCCTGCAGCCTGCAGAATAAGCTCAGAGATGACTGAGCAAGACACTCGGGTCCTGGGTACCCCGAGCAGGCTCTGTGGTGTAAGAGAAGGATTCCAGGTACATTCTTTCAGCACTGCAGGTTTCCCCGCTATGGAGCAGAGGTGCCACTAGAAATGGGTGACAGAGAGTTTGTTCAGTGTGGTACTACTTCTGAGGGCCACCCTGCCTTCCCCGGCCCCTCACAGTCTCCCTTGATAGCCTGAGGGGGACTGGTGGAGGTTCCCCTGACTCACTTCTGCTCAGCAGCACTGCCTGTCCCTCTGGCTAGGCATGAGTCAGAGCCTGGCTGGCTCCTATCTTGAGGAAGGAGCTCACTGAGTTTGCGTTGGGGGTGGGGGTGGGGGGGTGGTTAACAAATCAGCAGCCAACTAGCTTGGCTGCCTAGGTCTGGGACAGCAGAACAGTTCGGTCAGCCTGATGGGAATCGCTGAGGCACCAGGCTTGTTCCTGTCTTGAAGGTCAGGATGTGACCCTAGGCCCCTCCCGGAATCCGGGCTCCAGCCTGTCCTTTGGGGACCCAGTGAGATAACCCATGCCCAGCAGCCAGCCTCTGGTTTGTCTACAGACTTCCTCAACACACACACACACACACACACACACACACACACACACACACACACAGAGAGAGAGAGAGAGAGAGACAGACAGACAGACCTCAAATGCCACTTTCCTGGGGTTCTTGGCTGCCACTGCTCATCTGCCACCCACACACAGGAAATCTGAGGGTTCTAAAGCCATGTGGGGATGGACGGGAAAGCCATCTTTCAGTGCCAGGGACTGACAAAGGAGGCCAAAGGTCAGGAGAGGCAGTGCCACCCCTACTAGGCCTGTTTGCCCATGTGTGTGGCCTTTAGGCCTTTGCACGGGCTATGTTACCTTGAACTTAAAAACAATTACTCTTAATTATGTGTGTCTGTATGTGGGTGCCCATAGAGGCCAGAAGAGAGTGTTGGGGGCCTCTGGAGCTGGAGTTACAGGCAGTTATGAGCTGCCTGATGTGGGGGCTGGGAACAGAATGTGGGTTTTCTGAAAGGGCTCTTCGCTGGTGAGCCATCGATCTAGTCTGATCTGGAACTTCTAAAGCTCCTGCATCTCTCAGGTGCTGAGCTCATCCTTGTTTATGAGATGTTGGGGATCAAACCCACAGCTTCATGACGGTGTGAGTTTCAAGCACCCTAACAATTGAGCTTCACGTGCAGCCCCCAAATCCCTCTCTACAATCTGTGAGTCTCTCCCTGTCATCCACAGTCTCTCAGCCTTCCTAACCCCATCACTCACTCAATCATATCGATTCGTGGCCTGTGAGTAGCTCAGCTTTGCCTTCTATCTGTACCCTTGACCACAGCAAGCACCCGGGTAGAGTTGGTGGCGAGGGACTGTGGCATGGACCTCGTTCTTGGAGACTGTCAGGAAGGAAAGAAAGTGCTAGGCAGGTCACGGGCTCCTTGGTGGTCACAGCACCAAGATGGAGCAGGATCACAGATAGATAGGCCAGGAACTCCACGAGACTCAACCTCAGTTAACCTGCCTGAAAATGGATCTTCAGCCTCTGCCTCTTGTTCTCCATAAGGTTCAAACTAGTGTGAGGTTTAAGGAGTAATCTAAATGGAAGTCGGTTGGAAACTGGGTCATGTCCAAGTATTTACAGATGAGAAATGGAGTCCAGAAAAAAAAAAAAAGTAATAACGACAAAACTTACAGCTGCCAAGCTAGAGCTTTCACTGTGGGCAGGTTCTGTGTTCTGTGTTCTCTCTCGGAGTCTCACAGTAACCTGAGAGGTAGGAACGACTACCACTGTCTCCATGTTTCCCGTGGGAAGACCAAGGTTCGGACGGCTTTGCCAACAAAGAGATGTGGCCATGAGATTAGCTGAAGAGAACTGACTGGCTCCAGAATTTGCATTCTTTTTCCTTAGTTTGTTTTTGAGTAAACTCTCACTGTGTTGCCCAGGATGTCCTAAAACTTGTAGTTTTACAAGCTATCCTCCTGCCTCAGCCTCCTGAGTAATTGGGATTCCAGTCTCATGCTGCAATGCCTGACTAAAAGCTGTGCTCCTGATACATTGGAATGCATTTGTTATACAAATGCATTTGTTATTCATTTGTGGAATATATTATTTGGAATGGGTCAGGCCCTGGACCAGATTCCATAGTTTCGTAATTCTTGGCGAGCCTCTGAACCCAAGAAAAATATAAGGGGTGCAGCCCATGCGCTATGCAGTACAGGTCGAGGACTGAACCCTGGGTCTCCGGAACCCCAGCTCTCTCCACCACCCCTTCAAAACGCATATCCTTCAGAGTTCTAGGGCTGGAAGCCTGGCCTCATGGGTTAGAAGTCACAAGATCAGCTAGAAGGTGAGGTGGTGGCAGCTCTGGGAGACTTTAATCCCAGTGCTTGGGAGGCAGAGGCAGGCAGATCTCTGAGTTCCAGGACAGCCAGGGCTACACAGAGAAACCCTGTCTCAAAACCACCACCACCAAAAAAAAATAGGGGCTGGAGAGATGGCTCAGCGGTTAACAGCACTGACTGTTCTTCCAGCGGACTCTGGTTCAATTCCCAGCACCCACATGGCAGCTCACAACTGTCAGTAACTCCAGGATCTGACAACCTCACATGGACATCCGTACAGGCAAAAACATGCAAATGTGCATAAAATAAAAATAAAACTCAAAAAAATTTTAAAAAGTCACATGATCTATAGAGTTCTCCGGAAGGGGCAGAGGGCTACAGGGACATTCTGTTGTCACAAACCCTGGAATCTTTGGACAATGCCATGAGTTACTGTGGCACCCCACCCAACACAGCCCTAAAAATCCTTTCATGGTCGCCATTGCTCATAGATAAAATCCAAGTTCCCAGTAAGTGACATGTCTTTTCTGTCATCTCCCCAGTTCTGCTCCTAGGTGAACCACAAAGTCCTGTCATGTGCAGAATCTGAGCAGGCAGCTCCCTCTCTCTGCTTATACCCTCTCCGCTGCTGTGGCCACTGTCTACCACACTTGGGAGGTCCCAGCTCCTCTGTGTTGTCACGTCCTCCAGGAAGCCCTGCCTAAGCATTTAGCAGCTGAAGTTCCCTGCCTGGACCCCCTGCCAGAACACCAACCTCCTGGGTTCTGGCTGGAGCTGTCTACACACCTGTGTCCCAGAGACTTGGCTATCCAGCCAGGGCCTTCCTCTGCCTGGCTCTGCTGCAGGAGACCCAATCACCCAGAAGAGGTGCAAGGCCCTAAAGCTCAGAACAGACAACATAAACTTACAGGAAAGCTTCTTATTTTTCCGTACTACTGCCGATTTGAAAAATAATTGCAATGCTTATGAAAGCCAAATAAATTGTATTTGGTACTATCTGTACCTTGGGGATTATCAAAGCCTGCAGTCCTTGTGGCAGGCAGGGCCCTCTGATATTGGTGGTCTGGGCACCTTCTTATCACTACACAAAATGCAAAGCAACTCAACAGTTTTAGGGGCAGGTTGGCTACAAAATTATCCCATGCTCCTAATTCATTCTTGTAGTCTTAGTCCACATCAGCTAGGCGTGGGCTGCAGCCCAGGCAGGCCAATGAACCTGAACTTGGCTTTGAGGTTCCTAGGATTCTGATGTGTGCTCTGGCTTTCAGTTCATGTTTTATTTCTCAAGGCTAGACTCGGTTTCCTCCTCCAAGAAATAAGAATAAAAGTGGACCCTGATGAGTCTTTCTCCCCATGTCTCTATCCATGCCTAGGGATGTAGCTCAGGTAATAGAGTGTTTGCCTAGCAGGTATGAGAGAGACCCTGACCCTGAAGCCCAGGGTCATGTAAGTCAGCTGTGGTGCGTGTGCCTATAATCCCAGCAATTAGAAGATGGAGATAGGAGGATCAGAGTCATCCTTAGCTATATAGCAAAATTAAGGCCAGCCTGGGCTACATGAACCCTAATTCAAAAAACAACTAATCAACCAAACAAAGCTAGTTCCTAGGTGACAGTAGACTATAGCCTGACGCCTAGCATGCAGTAAGCATTTGACAAATGGGCTATTACTGCTCATGAGAGACACATCTAGACAAGCTGGATGCAGGCTGTTGGAGGTCAGACTTGAAGCAGGCTTGCTGGGTTTGGATCTCAGAGGATGCCTGGTTGAGTCACAGATCTTTGAGGTGAGGGAGACTGGAACTCAACTCTTTCTCCAAAGCCCAGCTCAGAGTGGAGTCCTGTCCTCTGAAAAGCTATGAGTACCCTGTCACTAGCTGCATCTAGACCCAAGCTCCCCTAGTTCACACTGAGACATTTACTTAGCTCTTCTCTATCTGGGTCCTTTAAATGTGTGCGTGTGTGTGTGCATGCGTTTGTGTGTATGTATATGTGTGTGTGTGTATGTTTGTGTTTGTGTGTGTATGTATATGTGTGTGTGCGTGCGTGCGTGCGTGCGTGTGTGTGTGTGTGTGTGTGTGTGCCTAAGCATCATGCATACGCTCACGTGTATTGGAAGTCAGAGAACAACTTGAGGACGTTGCTCTTTACTTCTCTTAGGTAGGTTCAGAGAATTGAACTCAGATCATCAAGCATGGTAGCAGGTACCCTCAACCGGTAAGCCACAAGCTCCCTCACCCATGAGCCATTTCACTGGCCCTCCAGCTGGCTCTTGTGATGCTTTTCAGAAGATCATCCCTTCTACCCAAAGGCCACCTCTTATGGGCCCTCCCAAGACCTGTCCCATCAGTCTCGTGGCTGAGGCCCTAGTAAAGCCCCAAGAAGGCACCCTTCCCCCCACCTCCCCTGATTCCTATGGGAATCCCGCCAAACCTCCCTGACGGACTCACATTGGGAAAATCCAGGAGAAGAACGTGGACTTCATGCGCAGCATTGGCAACCTGAGCTACACAGCCCTCAGAGACCTGGCTGGTGGTATATGTCACCTCACCCCTGGTGGGCTCCACAGGCTGTAGATCGCAACCGACTCTTTCTGCAAAACCTGCTGGGAAAGCACAGTGGGAAAGCAGGTTAGGTAAGAAGATCGGGCAGGAATGTTTGTCTAGTGTGGGCAAGGCAATCCCCAGCACTAGGAGGAAAAAGTGCTAATTATAGTCTTCTTCTCTTTAAGAATTATTGTTGTTGATGTTGTTATTATTGTTGTCATTATTGTTATTTGGAGACAGAGTTTGTGGTAGCCCAGGCTGGCTTCAAGTGTGTCATGGAGCCAGTCTTGACCTTCTGATCTTCCAGTCTCTGTTTCCCAAGTGCCGGGATTCACAGTTGTGCACCACCACGCCTGAACACAACCACATTTGCTTTCTGAACATTTCCTAGGCACTAGGTATGAGCTCAGAGCGCAAGGTGTCGTGACATCTTCACAGCTAGCCTACAGGGTGGATATCTTTATACTTTCCACAGATGGGGAAACTGAGGCTCAGTCGGAGAACGTGTCTCCTAGCTTCATAATGTTACTAGGTATAAATGTTGGAAGATAAGAGTCAGGTTACTAATAAGTCTGAATTTCAGATAAATGTGAATCATTTTTCAAGGTATAATTTTAAACATTTAATTATACACTTGCACTACAAAAGCAGTTTACCTGAAATTAAATTTTAACTATTTATTTCCAGAGATATTGTTTGTTTTTTGTTCTTTTGTTTCTGAGACAAGGTCTCTCTGTGTAGTCTCAGTTGGCCTAGAACTCATTCTGTAGACCAGGCTGGCCTTGAACTCACAGAGATGGCCTGTCTCTGCCTCCCTAGTGCTGGGATTAAAGGCAAGTGCCATTGTGCCCAGCTATCTACTAGTAGCAGGGTGACCCAAGGGGCAGGGCCCATGGTGGATCCCAAGTCTTAAGGCCCGTTCACTCCAAAGGAAGATGTGTGTATGGGGTGGCGGTTGAGTTGGGAAAACAGTTTTCCCTCTTCAGACCTCAAGGTGTCCATCCCGAAGAGGCTGTTTCTGAGGAAGGAATTTCCTGCCTCAGGGGGAGCAGCCCAGGTTGAAGGCAGTGATGTGGAGTAGGCCTCACAGCCTGCAGCAGGGCGGCCCGGAAACACGGGTCCCAAGGGAGAGGAATGGAATTTCACCCTGACCCAGCAGAGGAGGAAGAGGAAATGAGGCCCCTACACCTCGTCCTAAGGAATGTGCTGAGGGGAAGGGGGGCTGTGGAGGAGGACAGAGCAGGGGAGGCTGTTTGGAAGTTTATGTCTCCATCTTGTCGTGTTCACTTCCTGTTTTCTTGGAGATCAAAGATGGGTGAGGAGAACCAGGCTTCACGTCCAGCTGACGCCAGTGCTGAGGATGGGGGGCAGGCCGGCTCTTCCTGAACCCCAGGCGCCGTGGCCTGTTCAGCCTTCTCCCCCACCTTTGTAGCTTGCTTGCTGGGCCCAAAGCCACTGAGGTCAGAGAAGGAGGTAAGATGGCTGCCTCACATCCTGCCAATACCTTCCCTCGGATATCTCCATCTTGGGAGGAGAATGGGGCAGGTATCTGCTGGTGCTGTAAGAACCTAAACCTTAGCAGCCATTTCTCTAGTCCCATTAACAATGTGCAAGAGACATCTGTGTGTTTGGACAGTACGGTATTTTGGTTCAAGCAAGTTCTGGGAGCCAGGCCCAACATCCAATTCTGACTAGCTGTGCGGTTTGGGGAATGATTTCAGCACTTGGGGCTTTAGTTTTCTGGTCTGCACAATGGCAATAGGAAGAGAAAGCACATGGCCCTGCAGGTTGTTGGGAACCCTTTGTGAGCCAGGGCATGTGGTGGTTTTCTGTAGTTTTCTTGCCTGCATTTAAGGGCTGGGATGAAGCTGGGGACAGGGTAGATCCCCTCGCCCCAAAAGACTGAAAGGTTGGTACCATCTCCTGTTGTCAGTTTCCCTTCTGATCCATCCCCACTCCTACCTAGAAGGGAAGGCTGCAGCCTCAAGAGACAGGATACTTAAGTCAAAGTCAAACATACATATGGCTGCCCTCTGGGTCTCTGCTCTCCCCACATGACCCATGATCTGGCCTACAGATCTTCAGACTTTCCCTGCCCCCGTCCCCAGACTTCCAGGAACCCCAGTTCCTCTGGCTGCCAGGCTGCCTGGGGCTGCCTGGGGCCGCCTGGGGCCGCCTCCTCCATGCCCTCAGCCAGCGCCAGCAGGAGAGGCCGCAGGCCTGGCCATTATGTAATGATCAGATAACAGGCTAGGCTGGGAGATCAGATAAGAGGCCCATTTATTTTGGGGCCTTTTGGAATACTGGTTGCCCCCACCCTGCAGACGAGAATGGGGAGACGGAGAGAGTATGACGCCTGAGCCTGTCTCCAGAAGCCCAAGGCGGGCCCAGGCCAGCTGAAAACAATCCCTTGGCACCAAGGGAACTGTCGGGGCCTCCCAGGAACTGTTGGAGGAGGCGCCGCTGGGAGCCTAGAAGTCACCCTTGGAGAACTGGGTGACCCTGACCTCCTGAGGAAGAGTCTGGACCACCCTCCCGCCCCACCCCCTCCTTCACCTACAAGCACAGGCCTTACACAGCCAGCCTCCATTCCACCCCAAATAGCTCCTGAAGGTCATCAAACCAAATTGCCCTGGGACCCGATGGCCTGTTCTTAAAGGCCTCACTGTCCTTATTGGTAGGCAGGATAACCACACAGAAGGTCCCATCATGCTCTCTGCCTGGAGGCTTCGTCCGAGTAAATTCCTTGGGTCCTTACAGCAGCCCTTGGAGGGGAGTGAGTGGTTCTTACGCCCATTTCACAGGTAGTTAGGGAGGCTAAAGAATTTCCCTAGGAGACCCAGATACTCAGCAACAGGTTCTGGCTGTGAACTCTGAGGGTCTACTAGCCCCGAGCATGTGCTTTGTGTGTCTGTAAGTCAGTTCTGATGCTCAACTGCTTGGCTCCTGTGGGAGCTATGCGTGTCTGTGACTCCAAGGAGGATGCTTTCTGACGAAAGTCTTCTTCAGTCACCTCACCACACACTCAGGTACGCTCTACTCTTTTCAGAGTCTAGCCACAGCCTCACAGATCTCCCAGCCAGGCCACCAGAGTTGCCCAACACCCAGAGAGTCAAATTCACAAGCTGGGCCTAAAGTGAGGTCAAAGGATGGAGAGGTTGACAAATTCCACAAATTCCCATCTTAATTGTGCCTTCCCGCTGAGCTCCTTTTCACACCTTTGTAATTATGATACCTACACTGGGGTGGTGAAATCCTCTGTCACCCTCAGAGACTTGGTCACATGCACAGCGCTAAGCCATCTGCTGAGGAATGGAGATGGCTCAGGAACCGCTGTGGCAACTTTGTCCTTCCAGTCAGAGGTGAGCATTTCCTCCAAACGTACCTTGCCTGCCTTTGCCCTTTCTCAGGCCAACGGCCATCCTGTAAGATGTATTTATTTTAGTTTTATGTGCATAAGTGTGTACCTGTGTGTGTGTATGTGCGCCATGTACAGGCAGTGCCCCTCAGAGGGTAGAAAAGGGCATCGGAACCCCTGGAACTGGAGCTATGGACAGTTGTAAGCAGCCATGTGGGTGCTGGCTACTGCAGAGTCATGTCTAGACCCCAGTGACCACACCTTATTGACCACCTGGCCAACTTGTATCAGCTGTCAAAACTACTGTTGGCCTCTTCTTGAAGCAGGTGCCTCCTAGCCTTGTGCTGGTGGTGGCAGTGACAGAAGCAGCACTCGGTAGGCAGAGGCAGGTGGATCTCTGTGAGTTCGAGGCCAGCCTGTTCTACAGAGTGAGTTCCAGGACAGCCAGGGTTGCACAGAGAAAACCTGTCTCGAAAAAGAAAACAAAACCCAAAACAACAACAACAACAAAAAAAAAAAAAAAAAAAAGGAAAGAGACAGAGAGACAGAGAGAGACAGAGAGGAGACGGAGAGAGAGGATGTGCTTCCTTAGGTGAGTGGGGACCTGAAGTCTCAGAGTCACATGGGCTCAAGGGGCACTTCACTGTCTGTCTATTTTGATGGTTTGGGAGGTTTCATTTCTCATTTGTGTGTGGGTAAGTGTGTGAGGGTGTACTTGTGTGCTTGTGCATGTGTGCAACTCAGAGCCATCCCCTTATTGATTGAGATAAGGTCTCTCACAAGACTGGAGCTCACTGGGTAGAATCAGCTGACTAGCCAGGGAGCTTCAGGGATCCTCCAGGCTCCCCCTCATTAGCATGTGGATTGCTCTACCCAGCACCACGCCTGTTGTTGCTATTATTATTATTATTATTATTATTATTATTATTATTATTATTATTATTATTATTATTTGAGTTCTGAGCACTGGACGCAGGTCCTCAATGTTTGCATACCAAATGCTTTACTAGCTGAACAATCTCCCCAGTGTTGTTTCTTAAATTTTATGACAGGGTCTTAGCTAGAGAATAGTGGCACATGCCTTTAATCCCAGCACTCAGGAGGCAGAGGCAGATGGATCTCTGAGTTCAAGGCCAGCCTGGTCTCCAGACAGCGAGGGTCACAGAGGGAAACCCCTGTCTCAAACAAACAAACAAATAAAAACAGATGACAGGGTCTCACTCTGCAGCTCGGGCTGACCGTATTGACCTCATAGGCAGTCTCACCTGTGATCTCACCTGCCACCTCCTCATCCCAAGTAATAGCATTAGAGGTGTGTGCCACTATGCCTGGCCTGCATTCATGTTGTTTCACATGCAGTTATTTTTCTCTGTATGAGTCCTTTTATATGTATGTGTGTTTTTATGCATGTATGTGTGTATGTATGTGCGTATGTATGTGTGTATGTGTATATGCATGCATGCCATGTGTGTGTCTATTTTTGTATGTATGCATGTATGTGTGTATATATATATGTGTATGTATGTATGTATGTATGTATGTATTGTGTATGTACACCATAACCATGCCCAGTGCTCTCAGAGGTCAGAAGAGGGAGTCAGATCCCCTGGAACTGGAGTTACAGATGGTTATGAGGCACCATGTGGATTCTGGGAACAGATCCCAGGTCCTTTGCAAGAACAAGTGTTCTTAATCACTGAGCCATCTTCCAACCTCTAGTTTTCTCTTTTTAAGATTCATTTAATTATTATTTGTGTGTGTGTACAGGTGCCTGCACTGGATCCCCTCACGCTGGAGTTAAAGGCAATTTTGACCTACGCAATATGGATTCTGGGAACCCAACCCATGTTCTCCCAATGCTCTTAACCCCGGAGCCAGCTCTCTAGTGCTCCCTCAGGCAGGATTTCCTACAGCCCAGGCTGCCCTGAATTGACTATGGATCTGGAGCATATCTAGAATTCTTGATTCTCTTGCCTCCGACTCCCAAGTGCACCCTCACTTGGCTACAGCTGTTTAGCTTCTTCTAAGTGTCTGCACTCCCAGAGAATAGCACACGGACAGACAGGTTTGCCGAGTCCCTGTTGTTTGTCTGGGCTAGATGGACCAGAACACAGTTTATGCAGTAAATTTTAAGGCCATTTTGGGGCTGGGACCGGGGTCCAAGTCTCTGAAATAAGGGGATCAAACCACAGGAAGATGCTTGTTCCTCTCCTTACGTAGCTCATGGAAACAGCAGTCCACTCTAATCTGTGTTACTTAACAATTTCTCTTACCTCCTAGACTCAAGTCTCCTCATCTGCAACAGAGGGGTAACAGCCTAAACCAGTGCCAGTGCTGGTATACAACAAGCACCCCATAAATGTCAGCTGGCATACCCATCACCCCACTTATGCACCGGTGTTAAATCCAATTTACTCTGGAATGAGCACACCACCCCCACCCCCAACTTGCAGGACTCCGGCCCCAAAGCCTGGTCGAGAGGCAGAGGTAAAGCCCAGAAGTGGGCCACCAGCTTTCTAAGCCTCTCATGCCTAGCCACCAAAGGGCCCAGATAGGAGACTGGGTTAGAGCAGACAGCCTGGGGTGGAAATCAGGGCCTGTCACTGAGAACTGCCAGATCAGCCTGAAGACCCCAGAGCCCATGGAGCAGGCTTGTCTTTTCGGGTCCCAGCACTGGCTTACTGTGACACAGAGAAAGTCCTCTGTCTCTCTGGCTGAGGTGAGAGAGATTTTTTTTCTTTTACTGTTTAAGATTTATTTTACTATTCATATACGTGTACGAGCCTACATGAGCTTATGTGTACTAACTACATGGATGTGTGCGTGTGGCTGTGGTGGCCAGGAGACATGGGATTCCCTGAAACTGGAGTTACAGGCAGTTGTAATGGGAATAAATTGAATCTGGGTGTGGAGGGAGAATGTCCCCATAATGGTCATGTCCCCATAGCGGTCATAGGGAATGGCCATGTCCCCATAGGTCCAGGCAGCCACTGTTCTGACTAATGCAGTTCTTGGCTCACCCCCCTTTCCTTCTGGAATGTGGCCTCGAAACCATAGACTCAATCTCTGCCTTTGCCACCTCCAGCTCCATCTGCACTGAGTCCATGATTCCCAGCCAGGTGATCAGCAGTAAGGAGGCTTCAGTCATGCTCTGCCCCAGCTGCAGGCACATGACCAACTACAGTTTGGAAGCACCACTCAACCACAGTGCCTAATCCCAGTCACCAGACTCACACCACAAGTGCCAGAAGCTTCCAAATGACATAAGTCAAAATATGGGGATTGGCGAGTGTGCCAAACTGTAACAAAAGGGAGACCACTTAAATATTCAACAACAAGGGACTGGCTGTTTCAATGGTGGCACGCAGATGGGACAGAATATTCCGGAACTGAAAACAGTGATAGAGTCCACATAATGCCATGAAAATAAAACATCACTTTAGAAGGGTCCACGAGACTCTCACGTGTTCAGGACCAGAATACCTTGCGAAGCCTAGGAGGCAGCTTATAGATACTGGGAGTGTTTGTCTGCAGTATTGAAAATACTCTGCCATTGATATTCCAGCCTTAAATGCAAGGTGTGTGTGTGTGTGTGTGTGTGTGTGTGTGTGTGTGTCCATCCACCATAGCATGCAAAGGTCAGAGGACAGCATAAGGCTCTCTCTTCCTATGATATAGATTCTGGGGGATCAAACTCAAGTTGTTAGCCTTGGCAGCAGGTCTTTATTCGCTAAGCTGTTTTGTTGGCTCAAAGATTTTAAAAATCATTTACCCAGCTCTCTTTTTATCTCCCCGACTCCATTCCTTCTCTCCCACCCCCTCTTTTTCTCTTGAGACAGGTCTTCATCTAGTTCATTCCAGCCTTGAGCTTGACTTGAGCTCAACTTTTGGATCCTGCCTCTACCTCCTGAGTGCTGGTACTACAGGTGTATCTGCCACGCCTCCCTCCATTTCCCATTCTTATTTACAGAGCCTCAAGCCTCCTAAGCATGGCTTTGCCACATAGCTGTATCCCCAGAGCCCCTCATGCATCTGTTTTCTTTGGGGAGGAGAGATGGCTCAGAGGTTAAGAACACTGACTGCTCTTCCAGAGGTCCCGAGTTCAATTCCCAGCAACCACATGGTGGTTCACAGACCCCTGTAATGGGATCCAATGCCCTCTTCTGATGTGTCTGAAGAGAGTGACAGTGGACTCACATACATAAAATAAATAAGTTATTTTTTTAAAAAAGAATCATCACACGCATGTTCTTTAAAGGAATCCCAGGGCCAGAGAGTTTGCTCGGTGGTTAAGAGCACTTGTTGCTCTTCTAGATGATCCAGGTTCCTTCAATTCCTGGCACCAACCTGGAGGCTCACAACTGTCTGTACTTCCCTGGACACACAGACATACATGCAGGCAAAACAAACATACAGGTAAACTAATAAAACAAATCCCGGTCTTCAATTTCTCTAGAGTCTACAGAAAATCGCACACTGGAGAACAGTCGCACGGAGTGCCCATCCTTCCAAAATTTTCTCTGTGCAAACTGCATCATTGCTGTTTCATTAGTAGAAACGGATTGCTGTGTAGGGTCCTTATGGCGTGGTGTGTCCTATACATCTGTGTGTCGTGGTGAGTGAATCCACTGGTTTTATGGTAACTGCTGGACATGACTGCTTCAGTGAGACCGCTGCTGATGGACATTTGGGTCAAATCTGGTTGCTGGGTTTATTACAGGTGCCTGTGGGCCACACATCCTTGCAGCAGAGCAGACATGTAATTCTCTAACTCACCACATAATCTAAGCTGGCCCAGGACTTGTGTGGCTAGTACAGCCTCAGCCTCCCAAGTGCTGAGATTACAGCTGTGTACCATCACACCCAGCTTAAGGCTGGCTTTTGGAGTTGAGTTGCAAGTCTAAGGCATTACACACAAGCTACAGATTTAGAAAACTGCTGCGTTGTGCCCCGGGGGGCTGGGCCTGGTTTTTGTGCCCTCCATCCCGACCACATCCACTGAGGAGCTAAGATCTGTGCCCTGGCCAGCCAGGGCTACATAGTGAGACCTGGTCTCAAGAAAGAAAATAAATTATGTATGTATATATGTATGCTGCACACACGCATATATACAATATATACACATATATACGTGTATCTGTAAATGTAAATGTGTGTAATTTTTTTTTTTTTTTTTGGTTTTTCTAGACAGGGTTTCTCTGTGTAGCCCTGGCTGTCCTGGAACTCAGTCTGTAGACCAGGCTGGCCTCCAATTCAGAAATCCGCCTGCCTCTGCCTCCCGAGTGCTGGGATTAAAGGCGGGCGCCACCACTGCCCGGCGTGTGTAATATTTTTTAAATTCAGGCAGGTAGGAGCTCTACCACAGAGCTATGCACCCAGCTAATAACTACCAGAACTCTTATTTCCTAATTATTTTAGCCACTTTACCATCATCTACACCCTTGAGGGCGCCTATACCTCTTGGCTCTGTGGGGAAGAGAGGCAACTGCTGAGCGCCACTAAACTCTGATTTCCAAATAAGAACTGAGGGTTAGTGACCTGACATCAGCTCTGAGGACATATGCGTACCACCACAATCTACCTATCCCCATGGTCTATAATCTGGACAGTTGTCTAGACACTGACACCCCACCTCCCATTCTACAAGGAAGGTCTCCCCAACCCCAGGGGAAGAGGGCCTGGAATCCTGTCCCAGTCTGGGGTCAGGCTCTGTTGGAGTAGGTGTATTTGGAAGGTTAGAGCCTTCATTTTCTCTTCTGGGAAATGGGCTGATTGTGGCAGCCATCTTGCAGGGTCACATGTGATCAGAATAAGGGTTCTGAGAGGCCACATGCCTTGAGTCAAATCCCTGCTAAGTCACTCAGTGCCTCTGAGACTCAATTTCCAGTTAACCGGTGATGACAGATTTCCCATCAATTGTGAACTTTGGGTGCCGGGATTGTCCCATCATTTCCTGCACTCTTTCCTCCAGGCTGTCCATCCCAACCCTTGAACATGCCCCTGAATCTGTAGGTGGGCAGGCAGGTATCCTTAGGGAGAGTGGCTGGGGAGCAGACCCCACTGAGACCCATCCTGAGTAGGACTGGGGTCCAGGCTCCTCACCAACCCTCCTCAGATCACTTTCGATAGTCATCCTGGCTGAGAAGATCCACAGAGCCCCTAATGGAGACTGTGCCCTTCTCAGAAAGGCAAATAGAGGCAGGCCAGAGCATGTGGCCTTCGTGGGTTCCGTGAGGTTCCAGGAGTGGGCAAAGCCCAGGAATGATGGGAAAACTTGAAGCTAGTAAAACAGGACAAATGATCTCCCAGCAATCTTGGCTATAAGCATCCTCTGGCTCAGAGTCCTCAAGGCCATCCTCCAAGATCATACAAGAAAACAAGGAGGTCAAAGTTGGACCCAGAGCCTAAATTTACTGTCCTGCATCCTCCTTCCTAAAATTCCTCAAATGGGAAACTGAAGGCTTACAGAAGGGAGGGAATACACCCAGTGATGCACAGCATTCTAGCTCCTGGCCTTCTTGATAGCTGAACATGGCAGGAAGGATAACAGGAAGGTGCCAGGGCTAATGTAAATAGCTTGTCCCACTTCTTCCCAGACCTTTTAATGCTTAAGTTTGGCATCCTGTGAAATCTTTTACTCCTACTGAGCTGAAATAGTTGGTGATCCCATTCCTACTTCCTAATACATTGGGGGTGGCTCCATCAGCTATGAGCTCAGGACTGGGTCATAAGACCTGGAATGCCCAGGGTCTAGCCTGGGCTTGTCCCCACCCAGGGGCACTGGACACTTACTTGTGGGTGCGAAGCTATAGATGACCAACAGCAGGGTAATGGCCAGAGGGAGCATGCCACGGTCCATGCTGTCCACCCGGGAGTCTGTGTGCTGGGCCTTATCCGGTATCCAGAGGCAAGGCTGCTGGTGGGCGCCGGGGCCTGCGTGGGTTCGCACGGGGATCCGAAGGGAGTAGGCGGCCGGAGCGACCACGTCCCTGCTCCAGCCTTCTGAGGTGGCGGCGGAGAAGTCAGGAGAAGTGGGCTCGAGACTCACAGCAGGGCAGGGGTCTCTAGCTGACTGGATGGTGGGAAAGAGACACTGGGCTCTTTTGGACAGCAGCTCTCGCGGCGGCCCTGGCCTGGGGACTAGATGGGACACAGATGAAGGCAGGGGTCTGACTGTCAGGGCAGGGAGTTCAGCTCATCTAGCCCGGCCCAGAGAGGCAGGAAATGCGCTTCCTTAGAGAAGGGGCCGGGCCAGGCTGCCTGCCAGGCGAGTAGAGGAAGTGCCACAGGCTTTGTCGCTGGGTGGGGGGGCCCTGGGATGGGGAAGGCTGGATGATGGGAGGGCCCAGGTGGCAGACCTCCCCCATGCATCCCACCCTCCATTTGCCCTTGCCAATGCTGGCTGGTGAAGACACATCTGGCAGCCTTATAGGGGACAAGGTCTGGTTGAAGCCCCAGTAGCTCAGTTCCGTTCTACAGATAAAATCTACAGATTTTTCTAGAGAAAACAAACTAAGACAGCCTTACGGGAAGATGGTGCCTGGGATTCTAGCTGGTCCCCGCCAGCATCAACGCTGACTTTCAGAAGCATCACTCTTGGCTGCACTCTTTGTATTACAGATAAGGAAACTGAGGCCCAACATGAAGAAGACACATACCCAGGTTAGCATAGTAGAGCAGCAGAGACTGTCCCCCATGGAGACAGTCAGGGCCCACACAGCCCCAAAAGCAAGGAAAACACAGCTGACTTAGGTGGCACACACATATAATTCCTACCCCCTGCAGGTCAGGGCAGAAGAGGTATGACTTGTGAGTCAGCCTGGGCTATACATAGTGATACCCTGTCTCCAAAGAGGGACAGGTACAGACTTTCATGGCATTTCTGAAGTCTGATAGGCCTGGGTGTGGACCTGCTTTACTTATTCCCAGGTGAGTCCTTAATCTCAGTTTGTAACCCAGGGCCCAGCTGGGTCCTCTTCCCCAGTCACGCTCTTGGGAGATTTCTGAGGACCAGATGCTAGCCTGCTATAACACTGAGCCCTGGGCCAGACCTGCAGGAGCTGCTTACCAATCTGCCTCCCTTCCTCAGCTAAGGCAGAAAGGCCCCTGCTCGTATTGCAAACAGTGAACTACTGTGTACCCACTGTGAGACTGGGTAACATTTAGGGTAGAGCCCAGGAAAGCTTGAAGGAGAAACCTGCCTGGAGAGGTGTCGGGGGAGGGGGAGTAGGAGTGTCCAGATGCAGCAAGCAAGCGTCAAGCATAGACTAAAACACTGAAGTAGTATTTGAATCATCCTGGAGCAATAGTAAGGGTGTGAGGAGGTTAAGATGCCCATCTCTGCCCACCCCCACCCCCCCAACATAAGGACTTTATCCCTGGGGCCAGTGGGAGTCACTTCTCTTGAGGAGGGAGAAGGCTGAGAAGCAGAGCCTCTGGAAGGAGACATTGACCTGGGGTTTCAGGCCTGGCTTCTAGGTGCCCTCCAGTCTTTGCATCTCAGTGACCAGGACAGGCCATCAGTTTGTCTCTGCAGGGGCTGATTTGAGGCAGGGAGGGTGGGTGTCATTCCTAAAGACAGCCTGGAGGAAGGTCAGCTTCTTCTCACCCAGACAAGGATGGGAGACTTCACCTCCCCAGGCCTCCTGGGGATGGCAGACTCTGCCCTTTCCTTCAGCCATGGAGATAGCAGGTGGGCACCGGGACTCCAGAGGGCAGGATGGAGTGGTGGCAGCATGGTTGTGAACTTCTCTCTATGTGCCCTAACAGAATATGTTTTGGGAGCAGTCAGCCCTGGGACTAAGCTCCACACCAGGGCCCACCCTGGGCGTTCACCTTATCAGTATCAAGTTGTCACCATTGACGAGAAGCCAGCTTCTTTAGGCTTTGTTTTACACAGAAGGGGGCCAGCTTGATATGGAGCACCCAGAGTGGACACCTCAGGTCCTGACCTCAACCTGGGCTCCATGCCAGCCACTCCACCTGAGTTGAGTAGACAGAAGAGGTAGCTGGTACAAAGACTGAGAATCTCAGGGTGAGATGACAGGCAGGGGATCCTCTGGGACCCCAGGACAAAGTCCTTGTGTTCCGGGGCCTTCCAAGATGAACTGGACTGCCTCTCCAGATATCTTAACTTTTTCACACTCTGTTGTCTCAGGATGATCCAAGGACTTCCTAAGTCCATGCCTTAGCCTAAGTTTGGTCACATCCCAGCCTTTTTTGTTTGTTTCTTAGGTTTTTGAAACAGGGTCTCACTGTGTAGCCTTGGCTGGCTTAGAACTAGTTACATAGACCAGGCTAGGCCTCAAACTCACAGAGATCTCCCTGCCTCTGCCTCTTCAGTGCTGGGATTGAAGGTGTGCACTACCATGCCTAGTTCCCAAGGATTCTTTTAAAATCTCTTCCCAAACCATCTCTGTGTAGCACAAGCCATTTCCATTCAGATCATAAACAAGACCTAATGCATTCTCCAGAAAACGGGAGGCTCCAGGTTGACACGAGCAGGAATCTGTGGAATGGCAGCTAATGGAACTCCCAACAATCCCAGGAGGATAACCACAAGGCTAAGGCCAGCCTGATCTACACAAGGTCTAGGCTTGCTCAGGGCTTTAGAGCAAGACCCTGTCTGAAAAGGAAAAGAAGGAAGGGCCAGCAAGACGGCCATGGGAGTAAAAGTGCTTGCGTTTGAGCCCTGGGGCTACGTGGAGAAAGAAGAGATCTGATTCCCCAAAACTGTCCTCTGAACTCCACATGTGGGCCATGGCACATGTGCATCTGCACACATACAAATACAGAAGCACAATAAGTAAAGACATAAAATGTAACTTAAAAATTTTAAAAAGAGCCGGGCAGTGGTGGCGCATGCCTTTAATCCCAGTATTCGGGAGGCAGAGACAGGCAGATTTCTAAGTTCGAGGCCAGCCTGGTCTACAGAGTGAATTCCAGGACAACCAGGGCTACACAGAGAAACCCTGTCTCAAAAAAACAAAACAAAACAAAAAAAATTAAAAAGATAAGAAACTGGCGTGGGTGGGAAGCTTACCAGTAGGCTTTAGGGGGTTCTGGGCAGGGACTCCCTAAGGGAATGAAGGGTCTGGGAAAACCAGCCTGAAAGGTGGTTTTTTTGTTTTTTTTTTTTTTCCGAGACAGGGTTTCTCTGTGTAGCCCTAGCTGTCCTGGAACTCACTCTATAGACCAGGCTGGCCTCCAACTCAGAAATCTGCCTGCCTCTGCCTCCCAAGTGCTGGGACTAAAGGCGCGGGCCACCACTGCCCAGCAGCCTGAAAGTTTTGAGCAGAGAGGATATTCCTGCCAATGGGCAGTGTGCGTCACTAAACGTCTCAAGAGGGCCCGGATCTTGATGGCCTCTGCTGCTTTGTCCTTTCAGAGCCAAGGGACTGTGCTTTTTGAGATATTTTTCTTTTTCTAAAAGGGTTGAGAAGGCTTTCAACGTGCAGTCCCTCTGCCACAAACCCTAAGTGCTGGGATTTCAGATGTGCACAGCTATGCCCAGCAAGATAAATATATTGAAAGCATGAGGTGCCCTGGAAGCCAAGGTGGAACTGAGATTTGTGGGAATCGGGAAACTGAGGCACAGAGAAGACTGACTTGGTTCTTATCTGTAGTAAGTAAAAACCAGTTCTATGCTGGTTTCTCTGTCCCTAGAAGCTCAGTGATCCTAGCACCTTGCAACAAGGGACAGATCTGAGCAAGCTGTGGTTTGCTTCCAGCATGCTCTCTTCAGCCAGGAAGACATATACTTTCCCACCCCCCTGCTCCTGAGTGACAGACAAGGTCAAGGGAGAAAGATACATCCTTTGGCTTTGTCCCCAAAAGACTGACCCTGCATTGGTGGTCTCCCCTCCCAGAGGATCATAATCCAGCCAGGGTCTATCCTATGCTGCCTAGGATTTAGGCTCCTCCCTTCATTGGTCAGGCCAAGCAGTCATCTGCACAGGGTGATAGTTCCATGCACCCTGACCACACCTGTGTGAATACACCCCTCATCACAGTCTCTCCAAGCAGTCCCTTGGGAGCCTGCCATCTGTTTCCTGCAGAGGCCCTAATCCCAATGTAGATGTTCTCCGGTGAATCCTGTGCACACTCCAGGAGAGATATGGCCCCTGGCCAGGCCCTGTGTCTGGCCCGCACAGTGGGCTCCATCCTCCTCCTGGTGGGGCCGGGAAGGCCTGAGCAGCAGGAAAGGACAAAGCACGTCTACCTTGGCCCCTGGCCACTGAAGGAATGTCAGGCAGCCCCTAAGGACCCCAAGGCGGCGGGGAGTCTCCAGTACAGGCCTGCAGCCAGGGGCAGTTAGTAAGAGCAAGGCTAGTTACTAAAGTTAATAAGGGCATGGAGAAGAGAGTGCTAGGCCAGGAGTCTGGCTATCCGACTCTTCCCCATGCTAGCCTTGGAGACTAAGGCAAAGGCTTTCGACTTTCTGGAGCTTCAGTGTCTTTACACAATGGGAAGGCAGCCAGCTAGCCCAAGCTAGCCCATGGGAATTCACAAAGTAAGGCAAACATGGGATAGCTCCTTCTCTCATGAGCTTACCTGGCCCAATGTCCAATGCCACTTCACGGACCACCCTCATTTCACGGTGGGAGAAAGGCCCAGATGTGCAAGGCCACTGGGCTGGAGAGAGGGAGAGAAGATGCAGGGTTGGACCTGGTGTTGTTTGCTTGTTTCTAGAACCTTCTGTCCTAGACTCCTCCCTACATTCCATGTCACCTAATTTGTCCCTGGTCCCTCGTCACCCCTCCCTCACCTTTGTGCCTTTCCTTTGCTGTTCACTCTTACTTCCAAATCAGGTTTTCTCAGACCCCTGTGACCCATGACATCATGTCATAGCTAAGGGACAAGTCACCTGGGGGACTTAGGCTCAGGTAAGAAGGGGACAGGGACATACCTCTGTGAACTTATCGGTGCTGTGACCACAAGCCACTGGACTTCAGTGCCCACCAACATAGTGTGGCAGATTTTTCCTAGGCTGAGGGGTGAGGGCCAAGTCTCTTTTAGGAACTAGTTACAAGGACAGACCCTCAGCTGGGTGGCACAGGTCTACAGTCATCCAACACTGATACACAGAGGTAGTCCTCCATGATTCAGGGTCAACCTAGTCTGCATATTGTCCCAAAATGCCAAGCCAGAGCTGGAGAGATGACTCAGCGGCTAAGAGACTTGCAGGGGCCCTGGTTTGCCTCCCAGTGGCTCACAGTTACCTGTAACTCCAGATCTAGGGATCTGTCACCCTTTTCTGGCTCCCCTGGGCACTACACACACACATGGTACATATATACACACATGGGCAAAAACATTATACACAAAATAAAACAATTTTTAAAAAAGAAAAAAAGAAAAGCCAAGACACTTACAACTAAGCCTGACGGACTGAGATTGATTCTCAGAACCTACACGGTGCACGGAATAAACTAACTCCTATAAGCCGTTCTCTGATCTTCATAGGGACGGCATGGCCTTTACACACACACACACACACACACACATGCACACACACTTATATACACTAACACAGCCACACAGTCACACATACACTCATATACACAAACACACACACATTCATACACACACACACACACACACATGCACACAGGTGAGTATGCACCCCCCCCCCCCACTAATGTTTTTAAAAGCTAAACTGGATCTGGGGTATAGCTTAGTTGACAGAATACCACTTTGAGGAAGCACACATTTGCAATCCCAGCACTCAGCAGGTTGAGGCAGGAGGATCAGGAGTTCAAGCTGATCCTCAACTACACAGTGAGAACCAGGTTAGCCTGGATTACATGAGGCTTTATTTCAGAAAACAAGCCCAAATCACATTCATCTGATAGGCCTATACTTTCTCCAGGGACTGTTTCACACGCTTCCAGCCTAGTTCAGGGCTGGAAAATTGTTCCCAGGGGCACTATCACACAAAGAGCTTTCCACGCCTGATGGACACTCATCCCTCCATGCTCCCCACAGGACTCTCACATCTCAGGGCTCCAGGATGCCGCTAACTGCCTGCACCCACCGAAGGGTTCTACTCTAGTCTGTCTAGTTTGTCTCATCAACCATCCTGTCTCAGTCCGTCACTCTCTCTTGTCACTGTCCAACCCTTGGGCTGTCACTCCATCCAACCCCTAGCAAGCCTCATCCAACCCTCTGGGGATATCAAGGTTGTGTCACCAAGTTTTGCTTCCTTCTTTCTTTGACACAGTCCTCTCTCTGATTTAGACAGGAAGCTTGTTCAAGTGGAGTCTAGTAGTGGATGTGCTCTGCCCCGGGCCCTCCATGGCAACCAAGACTTCTCAAATAGCTGACGAGGACCCTTCCCTTCTTTGGCCTCCCATTCTTCTCCCTTGCTCACGCCACCCCGGTGACACTGGCTCCAGTATTTCTTGACTATGATCACTTCCGGGCCTTTGCACATAGTACTCCCTTTGTCCCTAGAGCACCAAGTTTTCTCTCCTCTCAGACAGCACCTGGTCAGTAAGGCTCCCTCTGACCGTCTCTTTTACCATTTAATTTTATGTGCATGTGTGGACCTACGTGTATGCATATGTATCACTTACATATGTATGTCACGTGTGCAGTGCCCAAGGAGGTGAGAGGACCCATTGGATGCCCCTGAAACTGGACTTACAAACGTTTGTGAGCCACCATGTGGCTGCTAAGGATTGAACTCAGGACCTCTGGAAGAGCAGCCAGTGCTCTTAACCACTGAGCCATCTCTCTAGCCCCTGGCAGTTCCTTTAAAAATGATCTCCCCTGATGGCTCAGTCTTTAAAAATAATGGCTGCTCTCCACAGGCAGCAGGCATGTTTGTGGTGCACAGATATACACGTAGTCAAAACACCCATACACATAAAAATAAAATGCCTCTCTCACATGGACCTTTGGCCACTAGCTGATATGCTGACCTTTCCCATCAAGAGCAGAAGTTTCCTGAGATCAAGGGCTGTGTTTCTTTTCACTTTCTTTTTCTTTCTTTCATTCCTTCTTTTTTTCTTTTTTTTGGGGGGGTGGGGGTGGGGTGGGGGGTGTTGAGACAGAGTTTCTCTCTGTAGCCCAGGCTGTCCCAGAACTCTCTGTAGACCAGGGTGGCTTCGAACTCACAGAGATCTGTCTCTACCTCCCAAGTGCTAGCATTAAAGGCATGCACCACGACACTCAGCTAAATTTGTATTATTTTAAATTATGAGTAAGTGTGTGTGCGTGCGTGCGTGTGCATGCGTGCGTGCGTGTGCGTGTGCGTGCACGTGTGCATATGTGTGTGCGCGTCTGTGTGTGTGTGTGTGTGCGCGTGCGCGCGTGCATGCGCGCGCATGTACGTGCTTTTGCATGTAATAACCCAAGAAAGCCAGGAGCGTCGGATCTCCCGGAGCTGGACTGATGAATGGTTGTGAGCTGCCTGGCCAGTCACACCGGAGGAACAGATGGTGGGCCTTGTCACCTGCTTGCACAGTGCCATGTCTCCTAAGTGATAGACTGAAGTCCCAGAATGTGGGTGCAGAGACATGTGAACCTAAGGACAGCCTTCAGAGAGGGGACAATGTCCCCAAAATGCAGCTGGTCCCAGGGGTCAGGCTCTCCTGCGTTAGAAGAAAGACTCCTTCAAAGTGACGTTCTTTTTTTTTTTTATTTTTGGTTTTTCAAGACAGGGTTTCTCTGTGTAGCCCTGGCTGTCCTGGAACTCACTCTGTAGATCAGGCTGGCCTCGAACTCAGAAATCTGCCTGCCTCTGCCTCCCGAGTGCTGGGATCAAAGGTGTATGCCACCATTGCCCGGCTCAAAGTGACCTTCTGCTCCCCATGGCAGGAGCCACATTCCTGTGGCAACCTGTACCCCAAGATTGGATTACAGTGGGTCTGTAATCCCAGTACTCAGGAGAATTTTGAGTTCCAAGCCAACATGTGATACCCAAGGAGAACCTGTCTCAGAACAAAATCAAGAGTGTATTCTTGCTGGGCAGTGGTGGCACATGCCCCCTTGGGAGGCAGAGGCAAATGGATCTCTATAACTTTGAGGCCAGCTTGGGATACAGAACAAGTTTTAGGACAGCTAGGGCTACTATACAGAGAAACCCTGTCTTGAAAAACAAAAGAAAAAAGAAAAAAAGTGGTATTCTTCCTTCTTAACTCTAAGTAGTTTAAATAAATATATATACATTTTTCATACATATATTAAAAACTCAACTAGAGCCGGGAGTGGTGGCGCATGCCTTTAATCCCAGCACTTGGGAGGCAGAGGCAGGTGGATTTCTGAGTTCGAGGCCAGCCTGGTCTAGAGAGTGAGTTCCAGGACAGCCAGGGCTACAGAGAAACCCTGTCTCGAAGAACCAAAAAGAAAAAAACAAAAACAAAAACAAAGAAAAAACCTCAACTAGAACCATCCTGGAGGCCCGGGGCTCCTGAGCAGGGCTCCAAGGACAGAGACCTCTGGAGAAACTAAGGCCAGAGATAACTTTGACTAGTGGGTGGTAGGAGAGACAGGTAAAAGTGTTGCTGCTCTGTAGTCTGGGGGAAGCTTTACAACCTCTCTGGGCCCACTTTCCCAGCAAGGAAACTCTGTGTTCACAGTCCGCACATATTCAGAAGGGCTCCTGGCCCCCAGCCCTCAAAACACCCCCACCATGGAGCCGCCAGGCCTTCCTGTTTACTTGAGGCCCTCTCTGGGCTGGGAGGCGACAGCCTTGGCCTCCTCTGCTCCCCACTTCCTTCCTCTCCCACTTCAGTGCCTCCGGCCCAGGCACTCAGGGAGCCCTGAGGCCAAGACATGGGGGTGCAGTCCAGGGAGGCATCTGAGGCCACCCCACCACCACCACCACCACCAATGTCTGCCATGGAGTATGCCCTCTGAGACTCTCTGGGGCTAGGGGCATTAATCTTACAAGCCATAGAGAACATTCCCCACACACTGCAATAAGCAGCTGCCTGGAATGTCCCTGGAGACCAGGAGACAATGACAGCATGGGTGACCTTCTGATGCCTACCACACCCACATTATTCTAGCAGTGACGCCAGAGAAGACCCTGCTCCCCACTAGCAGGCTACTGCCCTCCTCTGACCTCTGCTTCTCCCACTGAAGAGCAGAGTTGGTTTTCCTGAGCTGACTGCAGTGTGACCGGGCTACCAGCTGTCTGGAAGCCATCACTGCCCCTGACCTGCTTAGTTTTTTAATTAACTTTTTTGGAGACAAGATCTCATGTAGCCCACCCAGGCTGGCCTCAAACTTGCTATAGGAGCCTAGGACCTTGCATTTCTGATCCTCCTGCTTCTGAGCCCAAATGCTACAATGACAAGCGTGTACCACCATGTTTAGTTTATACAGCACTGGGGATCAAACGCAGAACTTTGTGTGCTAGACAAACACTAGATCCACGGAGCTGTAGCCCCCAGCCCTAGACCTGATTTTTTTAAAAATGACTTATATGATTATTTTTGTATACGTGTGTTTATGTACATGAGTGTGGGTGCTCTTGGAATCCAGAAGGGTTTGGGGTCCCCTGGAGCTGGCAATTGTGAGTCCTGATCCTCTCATTCTCACATGGGTCCCTGAGACAGAACTTGGGGATTCTAGAAGAGCAGCTCGTTCTCTTGGCCACCGAGCACTCCTAGGGCCATCCAGGCACTAGGTCCAGTGTTTCTTCTTGTAGCCCTGGCTGATCTTGCATTCATGATGCCCTCCTGTCTCAGCCTCCCAAGGGCTGGGTTTACAAGTGTGACCACAATGCCTAGCCAGCCTGCATTTCCCCAAGCTTCTTCTGGATTCCCATATTCTGGGAAAACTGGCTGGCTGCAGGTCAGACCTTCTTACCTGGCTGCAAACCCTCCCACAGACTCCACCTTCAAGGACTTAAGGTCTTAAGGTTCAACCTGAGCACTTACATCTTTCCCAGCCATGGGCATGCAGCAACAGCAGTGCAAAAGTAACCTTTGACTCCAGGAGAAGCCAGAGGACGACCTGGAAAGAGGAATTTCATCAGGATAGCTGTCCTATGACAGGAGCAAGCAAAATGAGAGGCAGAAAAGTCTTCAATGCACAGAGGTCTGCCCCAGCCAGCCGGAACTCAGTGGCGGAATACCTGCATAGTGTGAGCATGAGGTCCTGCACAGTCAAATGCAGAGTGTGGTCCTGCATCACACCCTGGCTTCAGCGAACCAACCTCGAGGACACTTGGGAAGAAAAAGGAAACCACACAAGGACCGTGTACTGGCTGGGTAACAGTGAGGATCCCGCTATGGTCACAACAGCTATGGGCATTCAGGAAAATGTCCTGATTCCTCCAAGTCATCTTCTGGTCATCCTTTAGGATTGAAGGGTCTTTGGTGGCTCAATTCCTGTAGAAGAGTGTGTGTGTGTGTGTGTGTGTGTGTGTGTGTGTGTGTGTGTTGGCACCTGCCTGAAATTGCTTGGGAGGAAGAGGAGGTTGGAGTTAGGAGCTCAAGATCAGCCTTGACAACACAGCAAGCCTCATCTCAAATGGGTGGCCTTTTGGCAGGGCATGGTGGCACAGATCTTTAATCCCAGGATTCCAAAGGCAGAGACAGGAGGATCTCTTGTGAGTTCGAGGCCAGTCTATTCTACATAGCAAATTCCAGGCCAGCCAGGTCTACATAAGGACCCCCTTATCTATATGGAAATGACTTTCTTGTCGTTACAGTGTCTATACTGTCTTAATGGATTACCAGTTATCTAGAGACTATGTAGAATATACTGGAAGGTATGTGCAGGTTCTAGCTTGGGGTTTTTTGTTTTGTTTTTGTTTTGTTTGTGTGTTTTTCTTTATTTTAACAGGGAGTCGAGTTTAAGAGTCTCACTCTGGTGTGTAGCTGCTTAGAGATCCTTAGGTTCACCTAGCTGGTTCAAATTTTCAATGATCCGTTTCTGCATCCTGAGTGTTGGGATTACTTTAGCTGGCCTAGAACTGAACATGCAAACCAGGTGGCCTCTCTTTTCTTTTCTTTCTTTTTACATCAGTTCTTACATTATGACCCAGGCTAGCTTCCACCTACCTGTAAGGTCCTCCTGCCTTACCATAGAGGGATAAGCTACCAGGCCAGCAATTATCTCTCACTCCTTGAAGGTGACTTTGAACTTCTGATCCTCCTGTCTCTACACCCCTATGTAGGCCCACAGGCAAGTGCCTGCTGTAAGCTCCTGCAGCATACGGGGATTTAGGCTTGCTGAGCTTTGGATATGTTCAAGGGTCCTGGAATGAGGACCCCTCAGATACTAATGGACAAAGTGATGTGATATTGTAGAATTTTCTGGTTTGATCAGCCAGGTCTTCATAAACTGGGGCCCACTTGAATTAATTGAGCTGTAATTAACACATTAAGATAATGGTTATTTTTCAGGCCTTTTTCTCTAGCTTTCTCTTCTGTGCATCTTCTGTCCGCTCCTATGCTAGCCTTAAGAGATCCATGTTCAGCGGGGCTGTGAGTGGGAGTCTATGTGAAAGCATATGCCTGTCCAATTATGTGTGCGTGCGTGTGTGTGCGTGTGTGTGTGTGTGGATGCACATGTGTGTATTCATGCGTGTCTGTGTGTGTATGCGCACACACAAAGCATTGGAGGGGAGCTGTCACGGAGTGGTGTGGGGCTCCAGAGCCTTCTGCCTTCTCTCAACATGGGGGATGGAGGCATAGGTGTAGAGAATTGACCCAAACCCTGGTCAGGCAGAAGGCTGTGCCTGGTGACGCCTGCCCTCTTCCCCTGAACATCCATTTGTCTCTAGGTCTTTCAATACACTCACAGCTTATAACTGAAATACATTTATTTATTTTAAAGGACAGCTTAAGTAGGCAATGCAGAAGGAAAGGTGGCCCCACTGGCAGTAAACAGAAAGGAGTGAGCACCGTCACCCCCAGGGGCAGATGTCCCTGGGGCAGCCATGGCTGCTGGCTTACAGGCTATCTGGGCTTACAGGGGAAGTCACTAGGGATGGAGACAGCCCAAGGACAAGTGAGTACCAACAGAGCCTTCCTGTGTTCAAAGATCAAAGAATAAAGAACAGAGGAGGAGAGATGTCAGCTCTTCTGGGGATCCCTGGGTGTTCTTTCCAGGTCCCCAGGCCTGGTCCTTGATCCCACATCCATGTCTATCTGTATGTTCTTGTCTTAACACTGAGGATCGGGACAAGTTTTAAAACCAGCCAAAGGATGGCAAGACCTGGCAGGGCCATACCAGGGGACCCTTCAAGTTCTTCCTCAGGAAGACCACCCCTGACCTCAGCTTCCTACCTAGCTGTATGCCCATTGCACAGCTCCTTGCTACCTGATGGCCATGTGGCCCAGCTGGTGAGCCCATGGCCCTTTGCCCACTGCAGCCCAGGTCCCAGTCAGGCATAGAAAACCTGCCTAACCTAGGGCTATAGCTCAATTTGTAAGAGTGCTGGCTTAGTATACACAGGGCCATGGGCTTGATCCCCAGCACCCCCAAAAACCAGGAGTGGTGGAGGCACACACACACACACACACACCTGTAATCTCAGCACACAGGAAGACAAGTAGAGGAGGGGGATCAAGGTTGTCCTTAGTTACATAACAGGTTTGGGGCCAGCTTAAGTCACACAAGATGTTGTCTAAAAAAAAGAAAAGAAAAGAAAAAAGGAAGGAAGGGAAGATGGAAAGAAAAGAAAAAAAGAAGAAAACTCACTCCAGAGAGACAGTGGCTTAGGGCCAAAGCCGTACACAAAGCTATGAGAAACGGAGGGTGAACGCTAGACCCCAAGAACAGCCTATCAACCCAGGGGCCCCTAGGCTTGACACAGGCTGGCTAAGAAAGGGCCTAGGATCCCAGCAGAGCCAGAGGGAGATGACAGCTGGGCTGAGGCACAGAAAAGAATGGGCCGGCAGCACTGGAGCCTCCGGCTGTGGCAGCATGAATCACCTCAAGTGGAAGCAAAGAAAAGAGAGCAATCCTCAACGTCCTTGGAAATTTCTTTAGTGTCCACGGGACAGGATAACATGGCTTCCTGTGTCTGTGCACAGCCCGGCAGGGTGGAGGTGCTGGGCTTGAGCCAGGCTGCCTGGGGTCAGGGGGCAAGGGTGGGGCGGGCTGGGAGCTGGCCAAGGACTCTGGTTACTTCAGGGAGTCGAGATAGGTGCAGACCTCGGAGAAGACAGTGTCCACTGTGCCTTCAGCATTGACCTATGAGGATACAGACGATGAGGGCAGAGATGTCATGGCAGGATCCACACAACCCCACTTAGTGAACTAAGGGAGAAACTGAGGCAGAGGGAGAGGGATGGCCTAAGGTCCCACTGTGAGCTGCAGCTAGAAAAGGGAGGTATTCCCCACCTTGCGGACAATGCCACGCTTGTCATAGAAGGAGATGACAGGCTCTGTAGCATTGTAATAAGTGTCCAGCCTCTTCTTGATGGTCTCCTCATTGTCGTCCACTCGGCCACTGGTCTCTCCTCGCTTTAGGAGTCGTTGGGTCATGGTCTTGGCGCCTGCGTCCACATACAGTAGCAGTGTGGGCTTTCCGATCTGTGTAGGGTGGATATCGGATCCTTGGGACCCATCCCTACCTCCATCTCTCAAGCCCTACATGAGGCCCACCCAGAATGACAGTCCCTTCCCAAGGCAACCAGAGGGCCTTCCTAAAGTGACTCCTCTGTCACTCAGGTCCTAGAACCTTCAAGAGAAAGCCCAGAATCCTTATCAGGTCTATAGCACCTTTGTGTCGTGCCCTTGGCCACCCCACACCCAGCCGCGCTCCTGATCCCCACCCCCACCCCTCCTTTCTTCCTTCAGCCATATTGACCTACCGTTACATCTACCCCCCTCCCACACCAGGCCAGCACAGGTCCCCCCGTTACCCTTTCCCTAACTGAGACTGACTGAGCCTCAGCTAGAACCTCACTCCTTCCAGATGGTCTTCTCAGATGTGGCCTCCACTATTCCTGGTCCCTTAGTCTCTCCTGACAACCTCTAGGTATTTCCGTAGTGACACACACACCCCCCCCCCCTTCCCTCAGCCAGGATGGGAGCTGAGAACTGAAAGGAGTCAGAGAAGGGACAAGGTGAGGACTGTAAGGACTCTGAATGACTGTCACTATCATCAGCCGCTCCCACTCGTCACAAAGATGGCTTAGAGACTTGTAAAGGACTAGGGCCTAGCTGGTCCAGAACTCAGTTCAGCCACCACGTCCCCTTCACAATGGCTCCTGACCAGGCTAGGCCTTGCATTGAAGCAGGTAATGGCTACCTTTCCCTTTTCTGGCTCTATGACCCCTCAGAGCAGGGGTCACTGACAGATCCCTAAGCCTGGCCTGGTCTAGGCAGGGCTTGTGAGGAGGACCCTCAGAGTTCCTAGACCAGAGGGAAGGAACGGCAGCTGTGGGCCTGGGCCAGGAGGTCTAACAGCCTTGGGGCCTCTGTTCTTTAGACCCCAGCTGAGTCAGTCTCTACGAAGCTGACAACACATCAGATTGTCACTCACAGCTCCTCTCCTGCCTCTGCCTAACTGTGTAACCTAGAGCTGGCTACTGGACCCTCTGAGTCTGGTGTCTGTCTCCTGGGTGGTTGCAGATTCAGTGTGACAGTGTTGGCTGCCTGCAGGATCCACCGTCTAGTGACCCTGGACCATTTACCAGTTTAGAATGGCAAAGACCAGACCAAGGGTGCAGATACCTGTCCATCAGCCATCAGCTGCCAAAGTCCTCTGAGTCCCCCTGGGCCAAACACGGCAGACTGTATTCACACTTTGCGTGGAGGTAGTGGGACTTGTCTCTGGGCAATGCATCCCCGACTGGTGCCTCAGTTTCTCAGTATGGAAATGGGCATCTTGCCTGAGGAGTGGGCACAAGATATTGCCCACACCCCAAGGAAGCTCTGGGAATTTTAGTCAGTAGGTCAAGTCACTTCCAGGCCAGCTCCTTCTCCTTCAGTGCAGTTCTGGCTCCCCCTAGTGTCAAGATCTGAGAACTTCAGCTACTTAGACTCCCAGAGGCTGCCACCAAGCCCTGAGTGCCGGAAGGACAGGTAGGTACTTTTATTTGCTGGATGTGGTCCTGACGGTTGCAGGTGACCCACGCAGCTGGGGAAATGGGGGAAAATGAGACGTGCCTCAGGGTTGCGCCAAAAGGAGCTAGACCAACTCCCATTTCACAGATTGGCATGCTGAGGCTCAGAGCAAAACAAACATTTGCTTGGGGTCTTTCATTCACTTAGAGGTTGTGATATACGGTCTCCTGTTTTGACTGAGTGGCACAGAGGTGGGCAGGGAGGCTGAAGGCACTCGGTCCCTAGCCCACCAGGATGCCCGTCAGCCCTTCACTCTATCCTCCTCAGCACTTACTACCCCTTCTCCTCAGCACCTACAGTTCCACAGCTCCCTGTGTGGCCTTCTATGGTGTATGTGTGTACATAAATGTATGTGCCATCATGTGGGTCCACATGCATGGACCCCTGCAGTGTGAGCTTCATCCAGGTACACACACGTGTGCACATGTGTGCAGTGAACCTATGCATGTGTGCGTCCTACATTGCCTAGTGCTTGTGAAGGTGTGGAACATGCACGCAAATGTCTGCCTGTGCACATGTAGGGTGACAAGCCCCACAGGATGAAGTCTCTCAGATCCTCATGCCTTTCTTTGAGGTGGTTATGGCAGGTCCCATGCGGCCTTCCCACCTTCACACTGTAGACTCCGCCTCCATCACCCCTCCCTCGCCGCTGCACCCCAGCCCCTGGCCAACAGCCAGTCAAGGGTCTTACCTTCTTTTCAAACTCTTCTCCCTGTTTTACCTCCCTCGGGTAGCCGTCGATCAGGAAGCCATTGGAAGAGTCCACCTTGGCTAACATAGCCTCCCGGAGCATGTCCAGCACCGTCTCCTGTTGTCCAGCACAGGGGATCTTTGAGCCTTCTCTCCCTGCCCCTCTGGACCTTGGCTTGTGCTGGCTCACCCAAGTGTGCCTTCTTTCCTGGAGCTTGTGAGTCCCAGCAAGCCCCTCTCTTCCAGCCTGGAAAGGTCCTGGGCCTGGGCACAAAGCTCCTACAAGCCTCCCCTGTCCAAATCCGCTCTAAGCCATCGTCTCAGGAGAGGAGAGACTGAGATACAATGGGCTTATGATTCTAAGCATGACATACAATGACGGGGTAAAGTATGGTAAGGAAGGGGACACATGAGTCAGCAGGATGGCTCGGTGGGTGGCATTTGTCACCAAGCCTGATAACCAGAGTTTGACCGATGAACCCACATAGTGGAAGGAGAGAACCAATTCCTTCAAGTTGTCCTCTGATGGCCATGTTGGCACCACAGAACACGCATACCCCTCCCAACAAGTGAATAAAGTAACTGAAGAGGACCACTCTAGTATAAAGCTAAGGGGGTCTGAGCTCAAGGCTGGAGAGTCAGGGAGATCTGAGTTCCGACGGGGAAGATCATTGCAGCCATAAAGGAGCGTGGTTGTGACACTAAGACATGGAGAATGGGAGGCCGGGCTGCGTCCCACAGGGTCTTAGTTATTTCTGGAAACAACTTTTGGCCAAGGACAATGGAGGACTACAGCAGTTTCAGAGCTAGAGAGAGCCATAGTCACCCTTGACAGGGTGTCACAGGCTTTGCTGGCTGACCCTCCACCAATCCCCGTCAGGGCCCACTCACCAGTGGCACTAGCTCTCCCTTCTCCATGATAGACGACAGCATCTTGCCCCTCTCCGATCCAGAGCTGACTTCTGCCCGAAGCAGGTCCCCAGTAGAGAGGTGGGTGTAGCCATATTTCTGCACAATCTTCTCGCACTGGGTGCCCTTTCCTGAGCCAGGCCCACCTGCAAGTACCCACACATTCAGAAACCTCGTCTCCCCCCCCCCAAAAAAAAACCCAAAGCCCCAAGCAGGACATCACCAGGGTCCTCAATGAGAGAAGAAAAAGCCTCACACACCTTTAATCCCAGCACTCAGGAGGCAGAGGCAGCCGGAGCTCTGTGAGTTTGAGGCCAGACTGGTCTACATAGTGAGTTTCAGGGCAGCCAGAACTATGTAGAAAGACCCTGTCTCAAAAAAACAAAAACAAACAAACAAACAAAACCCAAAAAACAAAACAAAACAAAAAATCCTACAGTGCCTGTGCAGACCCTCCCTGCTTACCCACGATGCGCCTGCCCACAACTTACCCACCACAAAGATGATCTTGGCCTTCTTCAACTTCTCTGTGGAGAGAACAGGGAAGCAGAAATCAGCCACTGACTAGACAATCAGGCAGAGACCCATGTGTGACCCAGGCTTGGGCTGAGTGAGCTGGGACAGACACTGGGTGTTCTGGACAGGCCCAGACAAAACCTAGAGGCTCAGAACTCAGCCAAGGATTCAGAGGTTAAGGGACTATGTGATGGTAACCCCATGACGCCTCGGGTGGGTGAAGGTGGGACCCCAAGTGTTGGTCACCTCCTGTCTTTCTGCCTCCCTCTTCTTGGGGTTCACTAGACAAACAGCAGCCCATGATCCTAGCCTGTTCCTGCTGTCACCTCTCTTCTCTCTCTGTCTTTGACCCTGCTATGGCTGCCCTGGCCCAGCAGTACAAATGTGGAGCTGGCAACCACATGTTGTCATAGAGATGGTTGCCAGGGAGGAGGGCTGCCGTGGGCAAATGGAACTCTTACTCAGACAGGGAGTTAAGCAAACTTCCCAAACTGTCTCTTTAGGACCCACAGCCCCAGTGGCCTGCAGTAGAGAAGCTGTGTGTCAGAGTGAATGCAGGCCACCCAGTGGGAGTGAGGCCCGGTGCCCCTTACCTGATACTATGAAGAAGGGAGAGGGAAACTGAGGCCTAGGGAGGGAAAGGCTTAGCTAAGGGAACATCCGAACCCAAACTAGAACCCTGGGCTTTCTCTTGGGCTTCCTCCCCTTAGGGTGCTGGGCAGGGACCTCAGCATGATGCAGGCTTTCCAGGAGGAGGTAGGCTTGAAGGGTGCTGGGTCCAGAGCCTCAAGGAGCTGCCGGGGAAGTGCCTGAGGCTGAGTGTGGCGGCTAAGGGGTAACAGCGTCTGTTGGGCTCTTTAAAAAGCCACCCAGGCAGAGGCCCAGTGCCAGGGAATGGCGCTGCCAGAAGCCAGGGCCTACCCCTTCCATGGCACTGTGCCCACATCTCAGAGCTTAGAAGCCAGGAAGGCAAGACTTTAGGGTCCACCCCACTAGCTGACAGGGACTCTGAGTCCCAGCAAGGACCAGACATGAGCCTGCCCACTGCTCCAATCAACCCCACCCCCCCCCACCCCAACCTGATTGGCAGTTGATATAGCTGGAATTGCCACCTAGCATATCCCCCCTCCCCAGTACCCTCCTTCCCCAGAAAAGGGGAGACTTGGTTATAAAGACCAGCATAGGTGAGCTCTGGGGTCCTCAGGCAGGCCTTGTTGCTTCAGGGATTAGGATCCAAGCATATCCTAACAGGCAGGAAGAGGAAGCCTGGGCCTCCTCCAATCCTCTCAGACAGGTTCTATGAGCTCACCCCTGAATACACAGGCACTCTAAAGCCAGGAGGGGACAGCATACCTTCCATCCTGCTGATGTCTGGGAGCTAGGTCAGCACTCTGCAAGACAAGGCACAGGTAGGAGTGAGGGGGTCTCCTCCCACCCCTGACTCAGCTTCCACCAAGCTCCACCCACAGCAATAAGTGCCAGGCTCCCTCCCACTTGCAATCTCCAAATGAGAGGCCAAGAGCATAGAGAGATACCCAGGAGGCAGAATGACCTTGGAAATGTCACCTTCCTGTTGGTTTCTACTGCCTCTGTCACCCCTCCAGTGTGTGCCTTTGTCTGCAGGAGGCCCCTGGATAGAGGTCAAAGAGGGTGTGAACCACTCTATGGAATCTCTCTAGAGAGTCCCTAGTGTGTGAGGGCAGTGTCTGCCAGGTGCCTTGACAACACTCCCCAGGGGGCAGGATGCTGGCAGGAGTCTCCTTCTTGCCTGGGGACAGGATAGGTGGGCAGAGACACTCCTGGGGCTCAATCCTGTAAGATGTGTTTTGTTATGTTTGAGACAGGGCTCATTCTCTGAAGTTCAGACTGGCATCAGACTAACTGTAGCCCAGGCTGGCATCAGACTAATGGCCATCCCACTGCCTCAGCCTCCCCACCCGGGCCTGCAGGTGTGAGTAACCTCCTCTAGCCCGGTGTGGTTTGTTTTTGTTGTTTTTAATTTCGGGGGCTGGAGAGATGGCTCTGTGGTTAAGAGCACTGACTGCTCTTCCAAAGGTCCTGAGTTCAATTCCCAACAACCACCTGGTGGCTCACAACCATCAACAATGTGATCTGATGCCCTCTTCTGGTGTGTCTGAAGATAGTTACAGTGAACACACATCCATAAATAAATACATACATAAAATAAATAAATCTTTAATTTTACGTGTATGCCTGTGCGCCTGCATGCATGTAAGCGTAACACATGACTGCAGTCCTCGAAGAGGCCAGAAAGGGGTGTGGAGTCCCTTGGAACTCAAGTTACAGGTGGTTGTGGGCCGCCATGTGGATCTTAAGGACAGAACCCAGGTCCTTTGGAAGAAGCAGCCAGTGTTCTTAGCTGCTGAGCTGCCTCTCTAGCCCCTTTCCTGTTTTTAGCGTAAGGCTGAAGCAGGCCCAAGTCCACCTCACATGCGGCCCTGCCACTCACCCCCTCCCCCCACCCAGGGAATTTACCTCACTTACAGCCCCCAGCTTGCCCGACCTTTCTTCACAGCTATTCACCCTCTAGCCTCTTCAAAACTGTGTTCTCACCCCTACCTGTCCAGCCATCCTAAGACGGATACCGCTCTGGTCTGTGTCTCTGGTATGTGCATCCCAGGTACATGTCCTCTCACCCTGGCTTCAGGTCCCAGGGACCTCCCCACCCCCACTGTGCAGCCAGTCCTATGCCTGTTCCCCACAACCCATCCCACTTCTGCCCTGCACACGTGTACCCCAACATCATCTCTCCATTTGAGACCATAGCCCACCTCCATAGATCCTCTGAAACACACACACACCCTCAACCTACCTGGCAGGGTCTGGGCACTCTGGCCTCTCCCGCCAGGCCTTTGCAGTGTTACACACCAAATGCTTGAGGTTTGTCTTTCTCCAATGCTACTGGAGGGCCCAGCTCAAGTGTCACCTCCTTCAGGATGCCTTCCTAGATTCCACTCCACAGTCCCACATTGACAGGTGCTCTCTCTGAACTTCTAATTGCAGGGCACCCAGCTTAAGGTGTCAGAACATTCATTAGCACCATAGGTCTTGTTTCTGTCCCTGATTGGGCCTGGCAGGGGATGGCACTGGCCTGGGACCCTCATTCCACCCTGCCTGCCATCTGGGGAGGGAATTGAGGCTTGGGGAGGAATGAGGACTAGCCTCAGACTCTGGCTGGGGTCAAGCCCCGGCCTGGCACCCCAAACCAGACAAGGACCTAGAGCATTTTGCACAGATCCATGGCCTGAGCCGCAGACTCTAGGCCTACAGAGTGTGCAGGAGGAGGCATGGAGCTGTCAAGCAGCTGCCCAGGGGAGGAGGAGTGTCCCAGGCCCTGGACAGCCACCACTGGGATGTCCTAGGAGATCACTCCCCTCTACTTTCCCCACCCCTCCTGGTAACCTAAGTCCCTCTGTACCACAGACACCTGCTGCTTCTTTGGTCTAAAATAACTTAGGTCGTGAGGAGGCCTCCAGAAGGCCAGGGGTCCCAGACAGAGTAAGGTTACAGAGTTAAGCAGCCAGGCCGTATAAGTTTCCCTGGGTCAGAGCCCCTGTGCTCCTAATGTGGTCTTCTGGGTGGTTTAAGTTGCAGAGGCCCCAGAGGACAAACTTCACCTATCACTGTGCCTGGTTGTCCCAGATGCTTGCTCAGCAAAAGCCCCCACAGAGGTTAGCTATCAGATAGGGTTCAAGTCACAACCCCATCACTCAGCTGTGTGACCTTGGGCAGCTGCTGTCCCCTCTCTGGCCAGCCTTGCTGCTGCTGAAGCGTCCTGGGTAAGCTGAGCAGACCTGTGAGTCAGGCAGGAAGGCTCCTGTGGAGCCCCTGATTTGCCAGGAGGTGCTGGCAGGGTTCCAACACCCACGAGCCCCAGGTCTTCCCAACACTTGAAGTGACATTACAGCTCTTATGAACACTCAGGCTGCTCCTATCCAGGTCCTCTGGGACAAGGAGATAGGCCTCTGTCCTTCCCTCATCCCTTAGGGGCCTCAGCACGGATGTGCCAAGGGCATGGGTGGAACTGAAGCCCCAGGAATACCAGCTGGGACAAAGGGGGTCTGGGAAGCTAGGAGGACAGGGACACACACACACACACACACACACACACACACACACACACACGCACATTGCCACAGGGCACATGCAACCCAGAGCAGGTACCCATGCAAACACACACAGCTCATAACCATGGATACAAACATTCAAGACACACAGAACCCAAGGGTAGTCTGACACCAGCAAACCCCACCTTCCCACAGATGATGTCTCCCCACTCCTCTTGGAGGCTTCCACTCGGGCAGACAATGGAGCAGTCACACACTGACCTGGGGGAGGGTGTGGTGGGCGCTGGGGCCAGTGCGTGCCCTGCCTGTCCTCTCAGCCGCCTGCAAAGGCGACTATTTATAAGACTGTCAGCGCGCACGCATGGCATGCTGGGAGTCAGCACTCTGGCGAGATGGCAGAGAGAAGGGAGGAGGGAGGGGGGAAGGAGGAGGAGAGAGAAGGAAGCAGGGACTCTGATGGAAAGCTTAGTTAAGAGTGAGCGTCCCCACCAGGCGCCCCAGGGACTGAACCTGCTCACAAAGTGTCTCTGCCACCACACTATGCCCACATTATTCCCCACAGAAAGCTGA
>JADRCH010000078.1:5747104-5836262 GCA_019843965.1 Rhynchomys soricoides | reverse complement strand
TAAACTTTGATATTCTAGGGTCACAATCCTCAGGCTCTGAAACCCCTACCCTCTGAGACGTTCTCCTCTGTTGGAAAAGACTCTTTGAGCTCCTCCTGGACTCTAAATATCTGGTAGTTACGTAGATGATAAGCCAGCCTTGAACCCAGGAAGCTGCTGGGCAGTGCCCCATAGTTGAACATGGAGATGGGAACATTAAGAAAACTTTGTGTATCCAGATTGAGAGATTGCTAAGTATGAGGACTCTCATTTGAGAGTACTCGGGCGGAACACAATACCAGCAGTGACTCCAGCCCAGGGAACCCCTAAGCACAGAACAGGACCCAGAGCCACCTGAGACTCCCCATGTTGAAAGTCATGTGCTTATGGATCTCTCTACAGAAGTGGTATAGGATAACAGGTACTCAGAGCATAGCAGGGCAGAGGGACCAGCAAGGTTCAGAACATGTGTGCGTGAGTATATTCGATGACCAGACAACACAAAGCCTCCAAAGCATGGTTCCAAACGGCAAGGTAGGGTGAAACTGGAAACTGTTTTGTAAATGCTCAGGAGCCACAGATAGTTTGGGTGGTGCCTGAACAGCAGCAGCCTGCATACTAAGGTCTACTCCCAATTCTGCCACTGTGGGGGCAGATGCTGTAAACCATCCATCCTGTGTTGGTCTGAAAGGCCCGCTCCAAAGACTAGGGTGGGTGTGTCTACTGCCACAACTTTTGGGGAAAGCAGATTGATGATGTTATCTAAACTTACCAGGTAATACATCAGAAACCTATTCAAGCAAACACCTGTGGGAACAGGGTTTATACAGGAAGGTTCTTAATCCCAGCAGGGACTGACTGGGGCCATGGCATAGCAGGGTGCATAGGAGTTCTGAGGGAGAAAGAAAACTTCACTTGCTGGGGTAGCAGGCATCTTTGTGAGAGTCATGAGGCATAACTACCCAGGTCCAATCTCACCTGAATAAAAATTATTCTGGATGCAGGTAGGGTTAGGAATGTAACTTAGTTGGTGAGAACAATGTCAAGCGTGTGTGACACCTTGGGCTCATGCCATGTAAACTGGATGAGGTGATGCATGTCTATGATCCTGGCACTAGAGGGATACAGACAGGGGGATCAGAAATTCAAGGTCATCCTTGGCTATCTAGGGGGTATCAATTTCAGGCCAGCCTGGTCTATATAGAGGATTTCAGAACAGCCAGGGCTACATAGACACTCTATCTGGAAAAGCTGACTAAGTGGTTAGAAGGACTTGATCTTAAAGAGGACTCAAGTTCAATTCCCAGCACCCACATGGTAGCTCACAACTGTACCTCCATTTCCGGGGGATTTGACTTCCGACAGCATGAGGCACACACATGGTGCACAGACCTCCATGCCAGCAAAGTACAAAAGTACAAAAGTACACAAAAATCTAAAAAATAAAAGAAGAAAGAAGAAAACACTGTCTCGAAAAACAAAACAAAAGAATAAAGAAGAACCCTAACATGGACGTCCCTTGGTTCAAGATGCCTCTCCTGCTGTGTCCTCAGTGGAGCTGGATGGACCCGGATGTTCCCAACCTACATTCCCCTCTTCTTGTCCCCTCTCCTTCTGTTTCCTCTCTTTTTCCTTGGAGACCTAATCTCACACATCTCTTTTGATCCTCCTGCCTGCTGGGTTGCTGAGAATCACAAGGATACCTCACTATGCCCAATTTCCGTGGTGTTAAGGATGGAGCCAGAGACTTCTTCCCGATAAGTAAGCTTGATTTCAACTGAGCTGTATCCACAGGCTCTATTTTTTTTCTCTTTTACACTCATCGTGTGGGGGTCAGAGAACAACTTGTAAGGGTTGGTCCTCTCCACTGTGTGAAGTTCAGGGATTGAATTTAGGTTGTGAACCTTGGCAAGAAGCACCAGTACCTACTGGGTCACTGCACCAGCTCCGTGCTTTAATTAAAAATTTTTTTTCTTAATTAGATCTATTTATTTTACGTGTATTTTGCCTGTATGTATGTATGTATGTATGTATGTATAGTGTAGTGCCCATAAGGCGGCCTTGGATTCTCTGGAACTGGAATCTCAGATGTGATGTGGGTTCTCAGAATCAATCCCCAGTCTTGTACGAGGATTGTGCAGCAGCCCCAGTTGTGGGTTACTGTGGGTACTTGGAATTGAACTCGGGTCCTTTGTGCTTATAACCACCAATCCACCTCCCCAGCAGCCACCCTCACTCCCATCCTCCCTTGCAGGCCTTTTTTCTTTTTCTTTTTTTCTTTCCTTTTTTTTCTTTTTTTTCCCCCTTGAGACAAGGTGTGTCTATGTAGCCCAGGCTATCCTGGAACTCACTATGTTCACAAAGATCCACCTGCCTCTGCCTCCTAAGTGCTGGGACTAAAGGCGTGGGCCACCATGCTGGCTTTAGGAATTTGTATTTAGTTTATGTCCATGTGTGAGTGTGTATCACGTGTGTGCAAGTACCTGTAAAGGCCAAAGAGGGCATCAGATGCCCTGAGGTTAGAATTGCAAGCGGTTGTGAGCCACTAGAGGTGGGTGCTGGGAATTGAACCCAGGTCCTCTGGAAGAGCAACAAGCACTCCCTAACCATTGAGCCATCTCTCCAGCCCTCAGTTTCAGTCATTTTCTAACCAGAAACTTCTAAAAACATGAGCAAATAAAAGTGAAAGTAGTTTAAAATACTAAAAAATGTTTTGAGGGTTGGGGAGATGGCTCAGCAATTAAAGGTGCATACTGTTGTTTCCAGGGGGACCAGGTTTAGTTCCAATCACCCACAATTGCATGGCTCATAACAGCCAATAACTCCAGCTCCGGGAGAAGCAAACATAACACGTCTGGCTTCCTTGGCCACCTGCCCTCATGGTCATGCCCACACACAGACGCATAATGAAAAAATAAAACTAAATATTTTCACTACAGAAAGAATCCCAGGGCTTGAAAACAAGCCCCCACAGGGGTGAGAGTCGGGGAAGGGTAGATGACCCTAGGCTAGCCACACTAAAGTTCAAGGCTGGAGCCACTGTAAGTCAGCACTTGAAGAAGAACGGATGGGGAGTGGTTATGCCCCAGGTGGGCTGGTTGAGCGGGCAGAACACCCACCTGTGAGCGAGCAGAAGATCATGGGCGAAGTTCTATCCAGTCTCCCAGCAGCCTTTGCATGGAGGTGGACGAGTGCTGTATCTCCAGGCCACAAGGGGCTCAAGACACCACTAGTATGACACTGAAAGCTTCTGCTCCTCAGGTGCCCTCCTCAATGCCTGCATCACAATGGTTGCTGGGCTCCTGTTCCCACCACATTCTGACCTCCTGTCCAGCAGCCTGCTGCCTCCCCATTGAGGGCCGCAGACAAAAAAGCACCACAGCTTTGTTACCCTTGGGAGGGTATTTCTGGCTGCTGGCCAACTGGCCCTGAGTAACTGAGTAGCTGATCTCAGCTGACATTGTTTCATTGAGGCAACCTCATGAGTCTGTGGCATCTGATGAACCATACGGGATAAGGAACAAATGCTAAATGTCTCTCTTGCCTCTCTGGTGGCCCACCATCTTACCTGGAGTGCAGCCCAGGACAGCAGCTCTCTTTCTGACCCCTTCAGCAGCCTGCCTGTCTCACACAGTCACCCTTTGTTAGGCCCTGCTCCCAAGGGTATCTTATCTGCTGTAACAGGCTGTAATTTCCTCTCTGGAGTCAGGGACCCTTCACCTCCTGCCTGTCTAACTAAACAGTCCTTGTGTTAAGAGGCCAGCAGTGATTTATACAACCTGCCAAACTCACTCTACCTAGAAGGATGTTTTCCTGCCCTCAGGCCCTGGGTCCCAGTGTTGACTTCTGGTCCCAGCCTGGCTCTTTCCCTAGATCCCTTCCTTTTCCTCTTCAGATGTCTCAAGGCATTAACTTCTTTCCACTTGTCAGAATTCCCCCTAGAACTCATGCGGCCCTTCCCTCCCCAGAACTCAAGCTGTTTGACCATTGGTATTCTCAGAGACAAAAGGCATAGCCCAACATCACATAGATCTATCGGGTCTGGACCCAAGACTCTCCAGGCAGCTAAAACAGAAGTCTGACACCCCCTCTTGCAAGCTCCTAACCCAAAGGCTGCAGGATGATCCTGGGGATACTCCCAACTGGGAGAGGGGCACAAGCAAAAGGTTCAGACTCAAGACACAGAACACCGAACTGGGGCTTAGGCGTGTTTATTTCCGTATAAACCATTACAAAACCAGATCTGGGGCTGTCACTGCCCCCTTCCCATTACTTCCGTGTGCAAGGGCTTACTGCTGGCCAGTCTCCCCCAACCCCCAGTCCACAGCTGCTTTCTGGAAGCCCTTCCCTTGCAGTCTGTGGAAGAATGGGGGTTACTCACACCCCACCCAGTCCTGCTCTTAATAAAGTGCTTAAGCAAGGGACAGAACCCAACCACCATCTCTGTTCTTCTCATCCCAACCTTGGGGGAAGACACTTCTCCCCAAAGCCCTCACCATCTCCAGACAAAGACTTCACGAAGCCCCAGAGTGGCTGGGATAACCCGTCCTCAGCCCCAAAGACTCCTTTGGGCAGCAGGGAACACTCTCCTGCTGAAGGATAGGAAGAGATGCCTGGCCTTTCTAGAGCCAGGCTAACAGCAGCTGGACTGAGGGTTAGGAAAACAGCTTCATGTTTGCCCCATTTCTGTCAGGGCTCCCCAACCATGGGGGCACTTGCACAAAAATACCCTAAAGTTTCTAGAAGGGGGCAGGGAAGTGCACCCCAGGCTCCCCATCCCCAGGGAGCTGAGTCCCCCAGCCAGGAATGGTAACTGAGGAATTTATACTTAAGTATAACGGAGAGTGAGGGTCTCTGACTGCACACGGAGCTATGATGTCATCACAGCATACCAGAAAGGCAAGAGGCCCTGTCCAAGGTCACTCAGGAAGAAACCAGGAACTGGACACCACCTCCTACCTCCTAGGCTTCCCTACCATTCCTAGAGTACTTCGCAAATTCTCTGGCCTGGCCTCCCGGCAGCTCCTCCCCCACACAGTATCTCTGATTCTGGCAACTGTGGGGCAACACCAAGTCCCCAGATCCTTAGGACAGGACCTCATTGTCCCAGCTAAGGAGAGAGTGATTTGGGGGCCCATTCCTGGGGCTCTGAAGCAAAGCCTTATGGGAAAAGACATGTCCTAAGCTTCAGAGTGACTCAGAAAGAAAAGACCCCTATACCCTGATAGACTACACTCAGACCCTGACTAGACGAGAAAGACCCCCTGACACCCGATTAAACCATACAGAATTCCAAATCCCTGATTGGCCAAGAGATAACCCCAGCCCCGATTGGCTGGAGGAAAAACCCTCATCAAGGCCCTGGTTTGATTGGCTGGGAAAAACTCCAGCAAGCCTGAACTGGCTGGAAGATGGCCATGGTCAAGTGGCTGGGCCCAGAGCCACTTCGCTTGTATCTGTCCGAGGTCTGTGGACAGGATGGCTAGGTCCAGGAGGGGTGAGAGAAGGTGATACCGTAGAGCTGGGCCCAGGATGAGAAGACCCTCTTCTCGGTGATGAACCGGTGGTGATTGCCCTTACGGCTGTGCTCATTCTGGATGTAGGTGATGCACTCATCCGGCCCCTTGGGTTCATAGTAGTGGTATGGCATGCGCTGCAGGCGGGGCCGCTGGCTGGGCATAGCAAATGCGGAGTCAGGGACAGGAGGGCAAGGTGGTAGCCTGTAAGGGGTCTTTTCTATTTCCACCCCTCACCCGCTCCAGAGCCTCAGTGGAGTCAATCTCTGCCCTTCCCTGAACCTCAGTTTCCCCATCTATAAATATATGGGTATATTATATACGTGTGTGTGTGTGTGTGTAGATTAGTTTTGAAGAACCATCAAGTTTCTTTTAAACAAAAGGTAACCTTTTCCTTTTCCCTACAGAGCAGCACTGGGGACTGGGGGGTGAAGCGGTGATTAAGAACTGTGGGCTCGGAAGCCTGGTACCCCTGACAGCTTCTGAGACCTTAGGTTCCCTCATTAAATATACTTCTCAGTTCATTTGCACTCAGGAAAAGGGAGGATGGTGCTCTTGCATTGTGTGAGGCAGGAGATGATGCTGGGAGCATGGTCAGCACTCAGCAGAACATGGCTAGCATTTCATGGCTTTCCATTGAGTCATTACCAACAAACTCAAGACTCAACTTGGAGTGGAAGCCCCTGGGGCAGCTCCAAGAAGCCCACCTCTGCAGATCAGCATGAATACCATCCCACAGAGGCCCTCAGAGGTACACCAGCAATGTCTCCAAACCTCCCAGCTCCACCCTGTAGTCAGGAACTGGGCACGGTCCCCAGGAGGCACTGGCCAGGAGAGCTCACCTGCAGTAGTCGGGAGGGACCATGCCATACACGTGCACATGGTCACACAATTCCACCGCAATCACCATGGTAAACCAGCCCGTGCTCAACCAGGAATGGGACTTTTCCCTGGGGGCAGAGAAGAGTCATAATGAAGGGACACGCAGTCAGGATGGGGAGCAGGCAAGGAGGTACGGTCAACCCCACGGAGGTTCCCAGCTCTACCCACCGTCTGTCCAGGCTCTGCCTCTATATCAGACCCCTGTGTGCTACCCACTGTGGGGGCACTCATGCTGGCAAATGGGAGGGGCACAGTGGAAATAGGGCATGGACTCAAGAGGCTAATTAGACAGGGTAGACCGGGAGTAACCATGACCATAAAGCATGTTAGCAGCAACTGTTCCTCCCCTGGGACCAAACTCCTGTGTGGATACTAGTCAGAGAAGATGATGCAGAGATGAGCACAGAGCAAGGCATGAAGAATAGCCGAGACTCTGGGGCTACAGCAGCCACCAGCTATGGTGGCTTAGGAAGTCTTGATATGTGTCTGAGCGGTGCTATGTCAAGTACGCACTGGAGTCCTTGGGTGGCATAAAAAGCAGAATGCAGAATATGTCATTTATGATGTTTTAATATTGATTGCATCTTTCCAAAAAAATATATGTATGTATACATGTGTGTGTGTGTGTGTATATATGCCTTGTGTATGTCTGCGTGTGTACACCATATGAATGTAGTGCTCACAGGGGCCAGAAGAGGGCACCAGATCACCTGGAGTTACAGGTGGCTTTGAGCAGTCTGTACTGATGTGGGTGCTGGGAACCAAACTCGGGTCCTCTGGAAGAGTGCAAGTGCCCCTAACCACTGAATCACCTCTCCACCCCTTACACCTTAAATTGAAAATGGTTTGCATGTATTTGATGGAAAGTGGCTCTGTGAGACATTTACAAGGAAATTGCACTTTTGACAAGTTTGATAAAGAAAACAAAGATGACAAGAGTTGCCAAGGACAGGAATAAAAGAAATGACTGCATTCCCTTACAGATGCTAAAGGAGGCATCCACAGACAACTACATATCAGTCTGACATCCTACATGAAATGGGCCAACTCCTTCAAACCTGGGAGCTACCCAAGTTGAACGAGGTTGCCTGCATATTCTGCAACTGGAACATTAAAAATGCTGCATCAGTAATCTTGGAGCCCGGGATGCAGCTCTAATGGTAGACTGCATGCTTAGAGTTCTTTGGGCCCTTAGAACTAAAAACTAAAACAACTAAACAAAACATCTTCTAGAAAGGGACACTTCAGGCCCAGACATTTCCACCAGCAAACTCCACCCAGGACTTAAAGAGAAACAGGTTCTGCACAATCTCACCCACAAACAGAAGCAGACACTTTCCAATGTGTGACCCCCAGTGCTCAAACCTAGAGAGAACAACTACAGCAAAACCAGCCTGGGGTGAAAATCCTAGCCGGTGCAATGGGCAGGAGAAAAGAAGAGGTAGAGATTGGGAAGGAAGAAAGGAAACTGTGTCTGCATGGGACATGATTATTAATGTGTGAAAACATTACAGAGAATCTACAAAAATCTAGAACTAGTGAGTTTAACAGTCAACAAACAAAAACTAACCTTTTTTTTTTTTACAAAATACACGCTAGCAATAGACTGGGGAGGGGGCTTAGTGGGTGACGCACGTACTGTGCAAATGCCAGGTCATCAGACCCCTAGAACCCACCTAGATCCCAGGTAGGCACAGTCGTCCATCTGTAACTCAAGTGGCCAGTGTGGGGACACAAGGGATACCTAGAGAGAACTAGCTAGCTGGCCTAGCCAGCTCAGTGAATTTTGGGTTCAAGTGAGAGTGTCTGCCTCAGTTTATAACACAGAAAGTGATGCAGGAAAACATCTGACCTCAACCTAGGGGCTCGATGCACATGTGTGCACATCTGGATGCATGCACACTGGGACACACCCATCAACACGCAAGAACACAGATACACAGAAAAAGTAAGCTAACAATGAATAACTGTGAGCTAAAGATTAAAATTCAAAAGTATCACTTGTAATAGCTGCAAATCTTTAAAAAATAATTAAGTATAAAGGGAGCTGGAAAGATGGTTCAGTGGTTAAGAGCACTTACTTCTCTTCCGGAAAACCAGGGATCACTTCCCAGCACCCATGGTAGCTCACAGTTCCAGTAGCTAGAACACCCTTTTCCCACCTCCTCGGGCACTGGGTATGCATGTGGTGCAGAGATTCATGCAGCCAAAGACTCATACACATTTAAAAAAAAAAAAAATGTGCCGGGCAGTGGTGGCACACGCCTTTAATCCCAGCACTCAGGAGGCAGAGGCAGGCAGATTTCTGAGTTCCAGGCCAGCCTGGTCTATAGAGTGAGTTCCAGGACAGCCAGGGCTACACAGAGAAACCCTGTCTCGAAAAACAAACAAACAAACAAAAAAGTATAAACCTACCATTGTAAGTATCCATTGTAAGTATAGAAGCATAACATTGAAGTTAAATGTACTCACTATTATTATTTTCGTCTACTTTTTCATATAGCTATCATAAAACTGTAAATTATATGTGGCTCACATTGTATTTATATAGGAGGGCTGACTAGGCTTCAGTGAGTCAGAGAAGAGCATGTTGGGAAAGTGGTTTCCTTAGAACAGAGAATGCTGGAAGCACCTGTGTGCTTGAAGCAAGGCATGCTGGGAATAGTCTAGAGTCTACACTCTGCATTAAGTGCCGTACTATCGGAAGTACCGCCTAAACAGTGGTTTTCAACCTGTGGGTCATGATCTCTTCGGGGTCAAATGACCTCTTTGGGGTCCCATATGGGATATCCTGCTTATCAGATGTTTCCATTACGATTATGACAGTGGCAAAGTTACAGTTATGAAGTAGCAACAAAAATAATCTTATGGTTGGGGGGGGGTCACCACAACATGAGGAACTTTATGTATTAAAGGGTCGCAGCATTAGGAAGGCCGAGAACCACAGACTTTAAAACGCTAGGAACAATTTTAACACACAGCCTTCTGGGAGCCCCGGTGCCCTCAGAGTGAAGCATGCTGGGAAAAAGCCTGGGGCGGTGAGGCTGAGGCCATGGCCAGGACCCTGAAGATGGCCTACGTTAAGAGCTGAAGAGAGCTGGGGGAACCTGACCAGAGAGAGGGTGGCAAGAAGTGAGTACAGCCTCAGCAGTGCATGCTGGGAGCATCAGGCCAGGGATGACCGCAGTGGGCAGGCGGGAGGCTGGTACCTGTCCTTGCCCGTCTCACCCCGGAAGAGGTCGTCAAACTGCTGCATGCGGGCAGGAGAGACGGCGAAGGCCTCCATGTTAGGGAACGCCAGGCCCGCCCGCTGGATGACGCGCAGGAGGCTGCCCTGGGGCTTCTGCATCTTGTTTGGGGGACCCCAGAAGATGAACACAGTTTCAGGGGTCCGGTTGACAAATTCCTGGGGCTTCCGCAGCACACGGAATACACTGGAATGGGCCACTACGCGGAAGGTGGTTTTGTTGCCAACGTCGGCCGAGTAGCCAGTGGTGGGAGCATCGTTCATCCTGATGGTGCACTCGGCCCGCTCAATCTCAGGGCCCAGTTTGGTGCCCAGCAGGTGGCTGGAGCTGGTGATGATCACACACTGGTTGCACCGGGACGGCAGCGTCTGTGGGGCAAGGAAGGGCACCATCAGGGATGCTCTAGGTAGGGTCCTGTGCATTACACAACCAGGCTGGAGACCATTGCAACCTTTCAAAACACTTTCATTTAGGTTCTGCAGATATTCCTAACTAGCTAGGGACAGAGCTAGGGACACACATACACATGTATGTGCCATCTAGGCAGCAGCAGAAGCTCTAGAGGTCCCACCGGTCCCTGAGGCAGTTTATGGATCCTGGAGGAGGGACTGAAGAAGAGAAGGTAAGGGAGGAAGGAGGGTCATAGAACTACATTATATGTATCATAAAAATGTCATAAGAAACCCATTATAGGGGTGGGTGGGGGAGGAGAGCTGACAGGGAGGGACTGGAGGAAAGGAAGCAGGAGAAGCTGATATCAAATTGTAAAATAAATTAATAATAAAAAAGTGAAACCCATTGTATAATTAATATATGCTAATAAAAAACTAAAAAAAGGGGGGGCTGGAGAGATGGCTCAGTGGTTGGGAACACTGACTGCTCTTCCAAAGGTCCTGAGTTCAAATCCCAGCAACCACATGGTGGCTCACAGCCATCTGTAATGGGGTCTGATGCCCTCTTCTGGTGTGTCTGAAGACAGCAACAGAGTACTCATATAAATAATAATAATAAAGTTATTTTTAAAAACTAAAAAAAGAAGAAGCTTAAGTTGGGGAGACACATACAGCGTAATACACACTAAGAAAAAACACGGGGGAGATGATCAGAAACAAAGAGCCGGAACTTCCTTAGAATAGTCTTTGGAGTCATATCTGAAGAACAAGTTGCCACTTAGGGAAAATCGTTCCAGGCCAGAGGACCGGCAAGCCTGCATATGTGAATCTCACAGATACCCTAGGGCAAAGAGAGGTCCCTAGAGATGACATGAACGGTTAACAAACCAGGTCCATAGAAGTAAGAGTGCTGAGTCCTAACTATTAGACTCCAGTCACTTGACCTTTCTGAGTAGCTGCACTTCAGCACGCGCTGGTAAAGTCTTGGATCCTCCCATGCCTGTGGTTTTAGCCATGATTACCTCATCTCTTCTTCCAGGGAGAAAACAGAACCGGCCAGCTGTCACTTGATACAAGACTGATTTTGTGTCCTCCAAAACCTCAGTGGTCTCCTCCAAGCTTATGGGGACCAGAAGTCTAACTCAGAAGACAAGTTTTCTTTTGATTTGTTTTTGTTTTGAGACAGGGAATCTGTGTAGTCCTGGCTGTCTGATACTCACTCTGTAGACCAGGCTGGCGTCAAACTCACAAAGATCTGCCTGCCTCTGCATCCCGAGTGCTGGGATTAAAGGCATGCGCCACCACTGCCCGGCCAGAAGATATTTTTAAATTTTCTTTATTTCTTTTGTTTTTTTTGTGTTTGTTTGTTTTTTTGTTTTGTGTGTGTGTGTTTTGTTTTTTTTTTTTTGAGACAGGGTTTCTCTGTGTAGCCTTGGGGTCCTGGAACTCACTCTGTAGACCAGGCTGGCCTCGAACTCAGAAATCCACCTGCCTCTGTCTCCCGAGTGCTGGGATTAAAGGCGTGCGCCACCACTGACCGGCTGATATTAATCTTTTTAACACCAAGGGTAGGGCTCTAGAAAGAATGCCCCACAGGAAGAAGAGTTGGGAGGTGGGGCCTGTCAGCGGTCAGGCAACGCCCCCACAGGAGCTGCTCTACCTTGTTGCCGAGGATAGGGAAGTAGGCGTTGGAGAAACTCCACTTCTTGAGGTTGACTGGCCGATGCGTGCGGCCCCGCAGGGAGCCGTAGTGGAAGACGTCGTTGGCACTGTTAGAACTATAAAGGATGAGGATGGTGATGAGGGCAAAGAGGATCACAAACACTGTTGGCCGCTGCTCCTGGGGAGGGAAGAGGCCATTGAGGGTCCAGGCTCACACACGACAGGCTCCGTCCCCACCTGCCGCAGCCCACCACGCCCCAGACCCCACGTCCTCACCTGGTCCACCCCTACCATGTCCCTTCTTATTCTCAGTCCAAAGATTGAGCCTGGGGCCTCATGGATACGAGACAATTAATCTCTGAACTATCTTTCCAGTCCAGTCGTGCCGCTTGCAAACTGCTGCCCCCTTCAGATTTGACCTGGAGCTGAGTACTAGAGCTGGGTCAGCCTAGATCCCAGGCCCCCGGCTGTGGCCCGCAGAGGGTTCTCAAGAAGAGAGGCCAACATGGTGTTGCTCACTTACCACCCCCAGGGCTCTGGAGGCTGAGGGCTAAGGACTGCAAGTTTAACGTTAGCCTGGGCTACAGGGTACGGGAAATGGGTGTTTCTAGAAGGCTTTACTGGACTGAATTGGGTGCTGAGGTTCCCTAAGGGATGCCTAGACACAGGTGGGGAGAGGGGCATCCAAATGCAAGTTCATGTCTTCTTCTAATGGTAATGGTCCCTAAGTTGTCAGTGTACAGCTGGCTCAACACACCTTTGGCTTTGGTGGATTCAACAAAGAACCATCAACAGTGTAGTCAGGCCTATAACGCTTGTTCCAGTACTGAACATCGATAGGCTTCCTATCTTGTTATTCGTTCCTAATTTTGTGACCTGTTTATTCTTCTATGTTTTTTGAGAAAGTGTCTCATACGGCCCAGGCTACCTCCAACTCACTGTGTAATGAAAGCTGGCTCGACGGGCAGTGGTGGTGCACGCCTTTAATCCCAGCACACAGGAGGCAGAGGCAGGTGGATTTCTGAGTTCGAGGCCATCCTGGTCTACAGAGTGAGTTCCAGGACAGCCAGGGTTACACAGAGAAACCCTGTCTTGAAAAACCAAAAAAAAAAAAAAAAAAAAAGAAAGAAAGAAAGAAAGAAAGAAAGAAAACTGGCTCTGATCTACTCATCCTCCGGCCCCACCTCCTAAGTGCTGGGATGACAAGCACCTGCCACTACACCAGCAGTTTCTGCTGCACACACTGGGTTAAGCATTATAGATTGTCTAGAGGTGGTCAACTATAGAGAGGACTGGGTGGGTTGATGTAATCATTAAGCCAGACTATGAGAAGAACTTGAGATTACATCCTTGGATTTCTGTTTCCTCGGAGACCCCGGAAGCAACCTCTTATAGATATGAAGGAATTTGTCACTTCTCCCTCCATGCTCATGTGTTTTGCCTGCTCGGTGAAAATGGATCCCGGCTTTTTTAAGTATTTTCCCTCGCCAAAGCATATTAAGATCTCTCAGTAGAGGGCGCTGGAGAGACACTGAAGGAATACCAACAACTTGGGTAGGCCCCCTAAGTCCCTTTGGGGGCCCGAGACCCCCAGATTATGGGCACCACAGATTATCTGAAGTTCAGTTCCTCCAGGGTATTCAACTTCGGCTAGCACCCAGATGCTATAATTTGCCCCTTGAAAGGCATTGTAGCAGAAGGTGAGCGGGCTACAGTTGTGAGGTCTCCAGCTGGGCTTGTGGCTCTGCCCATAGAGCGGCCTTGATTTAACAATCAAGTTGCATCTGATCAACCCACTCACTGTAAACAGAAACATTGGAAAGGAGAAAAGGCATGTAATGCATGCAGCCTGCTCAGCGACTACTCAGTTGAGCACCACAGAGTGTGTCAGTTGTCTCCTCTCAGCGGGAGCGGCTCACTGGAAGCTTCGGGCCTTGGTCTCATCCAGTATCACTAGAGTATCATAATCAAAGGCTCGAATTTCAATGCACAGGTCCCACTAAATGCTTTTAGCATTTCTGCATCACCAAAAATTCAGAAAGTCCCAGTCTAGGAGCTGGGGGTGTGGTCAGTTGTTAGGAGCGCTCAACTAACAACTTATGCCGGAAGCCCTACATAAACCAGGCAAGGGAGGAGAGGCCTCAAGTCCCAGCACTCGAAGGTGACAGCAGGAGGATCAGGAGTTCTAGGTCATCCTGGGTTACACAGTGAGGCTAGCCTGGGATCCACCAGACCTATCACACAAACATTTTTTTTCTAAGCCTAAGCACAACAAATTAGAGAGCTCCATATTTCCTTCTGCTTGTTTGTTTTTTGAAATAAGTCTCTCTACAGAGCCCTGGCTGTCCTGAAATTCATTATGTAGACTAGGCTGGCCTGGAACTCCCAGAGATCCACCAGTCTCAGCTTCCAGAGTGCTGGGATTAAAGGCTTGCGTCACTGTGCCCGGCTAGCTCACCGCCATTTCTTAAGCATTCCATTCCCTGTTGCTCCATGCCCCACCGCCATTGATAATTCTGTATTGAACTATCCCTGTCAAAGGACTGTGCTGTCCTTCTGCTAGACTCAGGCTAACACAAGCACCTCACACTCTGCCGTGAAGCCTGGGGAAAGGTGTTTAGGGATCGAACAAATAGTAGGTACTCAGAAAACAGGAGCAAATACATGATGAGGATTCAGGTACTCTGACTTTGAACACAGCCATTCCCCCAAGGCCCCTGTTCACCTTCCCACCCCATTTCCTGCACAGCCCTCACAGCCAGTGTTTTCCCACTGATACATAAGTCAAGCTATATGACATCAGAGAGGACCTTGGGCCCAGAGAGAGGCGAGAGAGCAACCACTCAGTGGCTGAAGCAGAGTTTAAACCCAGACCTCCTGGGCACTCACTCTCCTGTGTAGGCTGGAGTTACAATGCCATAGCCAGGGCAGGTTAAAAGGAGTCCATTTCACAGACGGTTTTGAGCAGCTCAAATTGGGGTGAGAAACAAAGGGACTTACTTTGTTGCTACTCATCTCTCTCCGGCGTCTGCTGAAGGGTAGAGGCCAGCGTCCTGCAGGTGGCCCGGGGGGCAAGGTTGTGGGGTCACACCTGCAAGCCACCAGAAAGGGTTATGGCCAGAGGCCCTCCCCTGGATGCGGCTGGATCTCAGGTCGGACTCTACCCAACAGTTCTCCCAAAGTGAAGGCCCTGGGCTGCTTCTGTTTTGTCCTGGTTCTCACTCACGCTTCAAGCAGAAATGGTCCAAAAGTTTCCTAGGTCCTGACTCCCTCCTCACAGACCTCTGAACCCTATGGTTCAGTGAATTTGGTCATTGGCCAATGTGATCTTGGGGTCAAGAGCACAGCCATGGTTCTCAAAAGTGGACAAGCCTTCCTGCCCCTGACCAGCTGTGTGCCTCACTCCATAACCCTCCCTCTCCTCCTTCCACTGGGCCTAGCTCTTTTACACTTCCGAGGCGGCCATAAATGGGCATCCAGCCCACCTCCCTTGGCAGCTACAGCCCAAAACGAGAAAAAAAATAAATAAAAAGGATGATGTAGAGAGGAAGAAAACTAGGTCTGGATCCTCGGAGGGGATCCCCAGATCAGAGCGCTCCCCGGGAAGCCTCTGGGCTCTTGTCGCTATCTCCGCCTCCTGACCTAGCTGCTGTTTACTCCTACTCCAGGAATAGCTAGAAACCTCCAGGCCAGAGCGCCACACACTCACCCCCGCTCCTGTTGCCCAGGCATGGTCCCTCCAATCGCCGAGCACTGCCCCTGCCCCGCCCCATGGCAGCTCCCACTGCCATCCCCAGGCTTCAAGGTTCTCCTGGGCCATCCCAATATCTCTAGTCACAGAGACCCCAGACTTCTGTCTGTCCCCACCGGGCAGTTCAGGAAACAGGTTTATTGGAAGGGAGGCGTGGCTTGTCCTTGGACTCAAACCATTAGGCCAGATCCAGAATCCTAGAGTCGCCCCCATTAACCCTGCCACCTCCAGCATTCAAAGCGTCCCCAGGTCTGGCCACAGCTCCCAGACAGGCCTCGGTCTTACTACCCTGTCTTGTGCATGCCCCGTGCTCCAGACATTTGAAGCACTCCAGGACCCAGGTCCACGCCCCACTTTCCCACCTTTGCCTGAGTAGTGCCCTCAGCCAGGACTACGATTCCCCCGGTCAGCCCCATCACGGTCCTGCTCTGAGAATGCCATGGTCAGAACAGCGTATCAGGTGCCAGTGCGAATGTCGGGTCCACACTTACTGGCTGGGGGGCCTCGAGCAAGCCATGTTACCTCTCTGAGCCTCAGTTTCCTCATCTGTGAAATGGGAATAAGAACTGGTAACTCGCCGGGCGGTAGTGGCGCACACCTTTAATCCCAGCACTCGGGAGGCAGAGACAGGCGGATTTCTGAGTTCGAGGCCAGCCTGGTCTACAGAGGGAGTTCCAGGACAGCCAGGGATACACAGAAAAACCCTGTCTCACAAAACCAAAACCAAACCAAACCAAAACAAACAAACAACAAAAAAACCCCACAAAAACCTGGTAACTCCTGGGGTGACTGGAAAGATGCATGCAGTTGTGACACGGGGTGCCCAGGGCTTGAAAGTATTATATCAGAAATCCTAGGCCTTAGGTTACTCCGTTCAATGCCCACCCCTGTACAAGCCTGTCCCAGAAACAATCCTCCCCTTGATCCCGAGCCAGGACTTCCCTTATATTACGAAACATGCTCCGAGCTACGGTAAGCATCTCCGGCCTACAGACTACTCAAGGCAAAGCATGGTAGGTGCTCTCGCTCCCCATTTCACAGATGGGGAGACTGAAGGATCAGGGAGGCAAAGCGCCTCGCAGGGCGCCGGAGCAAGCGGGGGAGGGGGGAACCTTGTATCGTTTGTTTACAGGGCGGAGCCAGAAAGGGTCTCCCAGGAGGGTCCCCCTCTAGCCTGTGCGTGCGCCAGACATCTAATTCGGCACGGAGTGGGCAGGCCTGGAGGGGGGCTGCTGACTCCGCTGGGGAGGTGGCAGCCCTGGAGCCTAGACTCAGACCCAAGGCTAGACCTGTGGGGGCTGAGCTCTGGGCTGAGGGTGAGGGCCGTACCCTGAGCTCGCTCTGGGGCTTCTCCAGGTGCCGGGAGCAGGGTACCCCCAAGTGCCTCGTGGAAGGCTCAGCCCGGCGCCCCCCTTTCTGCTGCTGCACCCTAGGGTCGAGCATCCTGACCCCGGCTCTGCAAGTGAGGGGTGCGGGGCCGCGGCAGGGTCCCCCCATCTCCAACATGAGAGGCCCAAAGAACCCCGCAAGCTTCTAGATCTCGGGGTGCAGTTAGCAAGGAGAGTGGGTCTCGGGGAGCCCTGGGACTCCCCCCTTCTCAGCGGCTCCCCACTCCCGAGGCGCAAGCACAAGCCCCCTCCCTCTCTGCTGCCCGCCCCCGCGCAGCACCAGCTCACCTCCGCCGGGGAGCGCCCGGCCCCCCGCGGCCCCCGCACCCCGTCACATGGCGCCGGGAGCCGAGAACCGGGGTCCGCGCTGCTCTGGCCGCCCAGGCCCCGCTGAGGCTCCGGCCCGCCGGGTCCTAGCGCCGACCCTCGCAGACCGGGTAGGGCCGGAGAGAGGGCGGAGCCTCCGGCTGCGGATGGCCCCGCCCCGGGGAGGTGCCAGAGAGGAGAGATGCTCTCCAACAGCACCCACCCACCTGCATCCCAAGTCTGGTCCATTTCTCTCTCTCCAAATGGACACCAGGACCTCGGATGGGGAAACAGAGACGCGGAGATCACCGGGCTCGAACTCTGGCCATTAAATCCCTGGACTCCCCGTCGTTGAGACCCAGTAATTACCCCTGGGCAGCCTGGTACTTTAATTCATTTCCTTACCTCCGGAAAAGGCCTGCATCCTACTTAGGAGATGGGGGGGGGAGGGGGAGAAGACTGTTGCAAGTTCAAGGCCAGCCTGAAAGATATAGTGAGTTCCAGACTGGCCAGGGCTACATAGAGAAATCTTGGCTCAACTCCCTTCATTCTACCCCCAAGTATTCACTGTATTATTTTATGTGACTAAAACGAAGCAACCTGGATCCCTCCAACTGGACGGCTCAGCAGTTGCAAATACTGGCAACTCTTCTAAGCTCCGGGGGAGTGAAGAAAGGGAAACCCCTCCAGCTAGCTTATCCTATCTGGGCCTTCCAGGGCAAGGAGAGAACATTGGAGGTTGACCTTTGGCCTCCAGACATACACAAACATGCATATCTGGACACACGCATAAGCCACCTGTGTAACCTGTTAGAAGGCTGGGTAAATAAACAGACACTGCCTACCCATAGTGTTCTAAGAGGCTGGTAAAACGAGGGTCAGTGTGCATGCCCGAGAGGGTGGCTAGGACAGGACATTTAGGAACGGAAAGCAAGTTTAAAGAGCTCTGTTCTTTGTGTAATTACTTAGGAAAACATGTAGTAAAACTTTCCATTCCACACCCTAGGTACCTATCAGGCCCTTCGATGTCCACAGCGACATTCACAGCTGGACAGTTTGAAATACAAAAGTGAGCCAGCCGGGCAGTGGTGGCGCATGCCTTTAATCCCAGCACTAGGGAGGCAGAGACAGGCGGATTTCTGAGTTCCAGGACAGCCAGGGCTACACAGAGAAACCCTGTCTCGAAAAACCAAAAAAAGAAAGAAAGACAGACAAAAGTGGAAATAGTCCAGATATCTACTAACAGGAAAATGGAAAGTTTGGGTTGGTTTGGGTTGGTTTTCAAGACAAGGTTTTTCTGGGTAGCCTTAGCTGTCCTGGAACTTGATTTGTAGACCAGGCTGGCCTTAAACTCAGATCCACCTCTGCCTCCCCATGCTGGGATTAAAGGCAGTTGTCACCACCGCCTGGCAAGGTTTTTTGTTTTTGTTTTTAATATTCTGGAATATTCACACTGTGGAATATCACATGGCAGCGGCAATGATTAGCTATAGGTACACTGATGAATTTTGGAGACTTAAGGAGTGAAACAAACAACTATAGCCCAGCAGAGGCAAGCCCGTGATTCCAGCACATGACTAGGAGAGCGTATGTAGTAGACTCAAGGCTATCTTCTGCTAAATACCACGTTCAAGGGTAGCTTGGGCAACTGAGACTCTGTTTTAAAAAACAAAACCAAATGAAACAAAACACTGGCTTTCTTCCGCTCCTTTCCCGAGGCCCTGCCTCCCGCTCCCACCCCACCCCCACCCCCACCCCCATTTCCCACCCCACCTCCTGCTTGTAGATTTGGATGTAGCTCTCAGCTCCTGCTCCAACACCATGCTGGCTGCCATGCTCTCCGCCATGATGATAATGGACTAAGAGTCTGTAACTATAAGCAAACTAGCCGGGCAGTGCTGGCACATGCCTTTAATCCCAGCACTTGAGAGGCTGAGGCAGGCGGATTTCTGAGTTCGAGGCCAGCCTGGTCTACAGAGTGAGTTCCAGGACCCCCAGGGCTACACAGAGAAACCTTGTCTCGAAAAACAAAAACAAACAAACTATAAGCAAACTATAACCCACAATTCAATGCTTTCTTTTATAAGAGTTGTCTTGGTTGTGGTGTCCCTTCGCAGCAATAGAACAGTGGCTAGGAAACAAACAAAAAAAGAAACCTACTTGGCATTGCCAAGGGCAGTCGATAGCCTATGCCCGTATCACTGATTAAAGTTTTAAAAGCACTCGGGAGGCCCCACATTACAGTAACCATGCACGTTGATCTCAAGAGGCTCATGGCGTTCATATGCATTTGAACTTACTAATATAACATAGACACATCAGCCTATCACAAAACCAGAATATCACAATTGAAGAAGAAAAGTTCAGCGGCCAGGGAGATGGCTCGGCAGGTAAAAGTGCTTGTCACCAAGCCTGATGACCTGAGTTTGATCCCTGGGACCCACATGGAGGAAGGAGAGAATTCACCCTTGGAAGTTGTCCTCTGACCTTCATGTGTGCACAGTGGCATTGTCACCGCCCCCCACTAAACAAATTAACAAACAAATACAATGTAACAAAAACAAGCAAAGGAAGAAAGATTAAAAATGATATTTTTTGTTCATTGTGATAACATGTCTGTGAATGCCTGGTCTCTGAGACCACCACAGCCCCTCAAAGAGTAATGTAGTAGGCAAGAAGGTTCACTGTGACTCAGGAGCCAGTGTTGGTTCAAACTTCGGAGTCTGACCTCAAGGAGTTTATTTTGTCATCTCAGCTACTGGGGAAGCTAAGGCTGGAAATCTCAAGTTCTGGACTTATACAGCCCCCAAAATAAAATAAAATGTGAGGTACAGTAGTCCCTGGATATAATCCCAGCACTAAAGAAGGGAGAGGCAGGAGGAACAGGAATTCAGAGCCAGCCTGGGCTACACAGAGTTAGAGCTCAGGCTGGGCTATATGAGACTCCATCTCAGAACAAGGTGGTTATTTCTGGAATGTTAGGATCTAGGGTGCTTTTTTTTTTTTTTTTTGAACACAGTTTCTTCATTTAGCCCTGGCTGTTTTTGAACTAACTGGCTCCGTAACCCAGGCTAGCCTCAAATTCACAGAGCTCCATCTGCCTCTGCCTCCATCTCCTGAGTCCTGGGATTAAAGGCATATACCGTCACTGCCTGGCTTGTTTTTGTTTTTGAGACAGAGTCTTGCTATCTAGCTCTGGCAGTCCTGGAACTTACTATGTAGACTGCCAGGCTTGCCTCTCCCTCCCCAGAGCTAGGATCAAAGGCATACACCAAGTCCGGCCACAACCCTTTATATCTTAAAATGTATGTTTTTTCTGGACAAGGTGGCCCAAAGCTGTAATCCCAGCAATCAGGAGGTTGAGGCAGGAGAATTACTGAGTTTGAGGCCATCTTGGGAAAGAGGGTAAGGCCATTTTGGACTGGAGAGATGGCCCAGTAGTTAAGAGTAGCTCACCACCATTTATAACTACAGCTCCAAGTGTTTTCTGATGCTTTCTTCTGCTATGAGGGCACCTGCACACACCTGATTTACATACAGACAAGCAAGCACACACACATAAATTAAAATTTATAATTAACATTTTTTGTTTTAATTTTATATATGTGGGTGGTTTGCCTGCATGTCTGTCAGTGCACCAGTTGTGAGCTTGGAGCCCCCAGAGGGCAGAAGAGGGCATTGCACCTCCTGGAACTGGAGTTATAGGCAGTTGCGAGCCACCATGTAGGAATTGAACACAGGTCCTCTGAAAGAGCAGCTAGTGGCCTTATAACTGCCAATCCATAATCCTGATTTTTTAATTTAAAAATACCTTTTAGATTTTAAAGATTTTATTTACTTTTTTGTGGGTGTATGAGTGATTTACCTGCTCATAGATACCGTGCGCATGCAGTGCCCTCAGCAGCCAGAAGAGGGCGCTGGATCCCTGGCCCTGGAGTACCACCTCTGCAGGAGCAGCCCGTGTTCCCAACTGAAAAATAACGGCGCTCTCTCTCTCCCGCCCCCGGAATCTACATTTTTAAAACCTGAATTGCACACGCAGCTTTTGTGTTTGCGTGTGCTTGTGAGTGAACACATGTTGGTGTAGAGCCAGGGGTTAGCCTCTGCTGCTCTACAAAAGCCTTCCGTTAAATGGGAAGGAAACATAACAGAAAGAAACTCCACCCAGTTCTGTTTGCTGGAGGCAGGGTTTCCTGCTAGGACCTGGGGCTGGCCAGAGAGCCTCCGAGACCAGCTGTCTCTGCCTCCTTCCTCTATGGGAACGAACACCAGGGACCAGAACACCTAGGATTGTGAACACTGTCGGAGTTGTGAGGACTAAATTCAAGTCTTCCTCTGGCATTCCCAACACAGTACTTTATCAAGTGAACTATCTCCCCAACTTCGCGACACCCTTTTTTCCCCTCCTACTTTTTTGTTACCCACCCCTTTTACTACAATGTCTGTAAATGCACGTAAAAGGTGTGAGATAGACTCCACAAGGAACTGAGCTGGCAGTTCCCTAGAGCTTGGTAGGAGAGGAGTGCCGCCATCACTTTTAGCTTTATGAATCTTTAAGTTATTTGCACTGCATTCATTTAGAAAGTTATGATTGCTTGCTTGGTTTGAGACAGTCTTACTATCGCCAGGGTAGCCGTAGATTCACTATGTGGGCAAGGACGACCTTGAACTTCTGATCTTCCTGCCTCCTTCTTAAGTGTACTTTACAAGCAATGTACTGCCATCCAAATTTACTTTAGTAAGTTAAAAAACACTTTCTCTTTTTGTTTGGCTTGGTTTAATTTGAGACATGCGTCCTCTGTGTAGCTCTGGTTCTACTGGAACTCACTATGTAGACCAGGCTGGCCCTGAACTCAGAGATCAGCCTGCCTCTGCCTCCCAAGTGTTGGGATCATAGGTGTGCGCCACCACCGCCCAGCAATACAAAACACTTTTTAAAAAATTATTATTATTAAAACATGTGTGATGAAGCTTTCTGTTCTTCCAGAGAACCTGGGTTGGATTCCCAGCATATACACGGTGGCTCAGAACCATCTGTAACCCCAGTTCCAGGAGATTCAATGCCCTCTTCTGGCTTCCAATGACAGCAGGGACACACATGGTACACAGATGTGTATGCAGGCAAAATGCCCAAACACATAAAATTGATTAATTTTAAAATTGGAGGAAAAAAAGAGCTTGTGGTGTGTGTGTGTGTGTGTGTGTGTGTGTTAACTCCTGCTCCCACTCATGATGGAGAAGCAGGCTACCCACTAGAGTGGACACAGGACAGAGGAACCCTGCCTCCAGTGTCCACCTCTAGTGTATTCTGAAACTCTCAGCCCATCTGCACCCTAGGCCTCCTGACCCTGCCTGCAAGACAGAAAGGAAACCACAGAGGGTGGGGCTGAGGAGGAGGAAGGGAGGGGCCGGTGAACAAGCGGGTAGAGGCTGTGTCAGACATGAAAACCCTCCTGTGCCACAGAAGGCCCCCTCCCTACCCCAGGCCCTGCTAAGGACTCTGAAAAAACGCAAGGATACTGAAGCCCAGCCCCAGACCAAAGCAGAGCCAGAGACCCCCACTCAAGCCCGTCAGATTCCTGTACTTCTTGTTCCAGAAGGACTGGCTTCTCTTCCTGTCTCCAAGAACAGTAATAGCCCCCTTTGTGGTACCAACAATGGGGGGTATGAGTCAGGACAGAGGCAGGTGGATCTCTTGAGTTTGAGGCCAACCTGGTCTACAGAGCAAGTTCCAGGACAGCCAGGGACTCAGTCTAGAAAAACAGTGAGCCGGGCAGTGGTGGCGCACGCCTTTAATCTCAGCACTCGGGAGGCTGAGGCAGGCGGATTTCTGAGTTCGAGGCCAGCCTGGTCTACAGAGGGAGTTCCAGGACAGCCAGGGCTACACAGAGAAACCCTGTCTCGAAAACCAAACCAAACCAAACCAAACCAAACCAAAAAAAAAAAAAAAAAAAGAAAAAGAAAAAGAAAGAAAAAGAAAAAGAAAAGCTAAGTGACCAACCAAAAGAAACAAGGTGTGTGTGTGTGTGAAAAAGCACAGCATCCTGTTGGTAGGGTGCTTGCTTCTGCTTTATACTCTCTCCATACCCCTGACGGGACCCCTAAAAGAACCTGTGGCAGGCAGAAACTGTGAGCCCACTTTCCAGGTGAAACCCCAGCTTGGAGAACATGTGGGGGACAGGATGACATCTATCTAGCCTATTTAATACCCGCTGAGCTGTTAGGCACACAGCCCAGACACAACAGAGAACCTGTACACGGGGCCTCAGGCCAGGCCTGCTCATCTCAGGAGGAGCTTCCTTCACTCCTCTCCAGGGAAAGCGCTGGTGGGGCAGCCAAGCACCCCCATTTCCTGCACCTTACCAATTTTCCCACCACTGTTGGGGTTGGAATCTGGGTGGCAGGAGGTGTCTTGAGTGTGCCTGTACACTAAGCTACAACTTTAGCCTTCGTTAAGCAGACTTCTTTGTGCTCTTGTGACCTTCCCAGAGAGTCTTTTTCACCCCTACTCCCTCAGCTCCCGATTTATTTACCTATTTTCAATTTTTTTAATTAAAATTTTACTTTATATGTATTGGTGTTTGGCCTGCACGTATGTCCATGTGAGAAGGTCAGATCTTGGAGTTTCAGTTTTGAGCTACCATCAGGCTGCTGGGATTCAATCCCCAGTCCTTTGGAAGAGCAGTCAGTGTTCTTAACCACTGAGCCACCTCTCCAGCCAGCTCCTAACTTCTAATAGCAGTTGTGTTCTGCAGACAGCTGAGCTCAGCTGAAGCCAGGCCTGAGGACTCCAACTTTCAACCTCTACAGAGGAGCCTGGAGACTTAAGCAAAGCTCTGAGCCTGGTGCAATGGTCATGAACTGGGAAGTACCTGGGTCTCCATGGACTGAGGTTGGACAGGGGTGCCCAACTGTTCCCCATAAGCAGGGGTTCCAATCCTCCCAGAACAGACACCATAGAGATGCTAATACCCCAGCCAAGATCCCTGAGAAAGGAGTCCTAAGACACCTGTGGCTGTGGGACCTATCTCGATTCCTCCCTGGGCTTAGATGGCAGCGGCTGAGACAAAGGAACCAGAGGACCGAAAGGAACACAGAGGTCAGGGTCTGTAAACCCCAGTGCCCTCCTCAAGGCTATGCATGGCTCCTACCCGGTTAAGGTTACTCACCTTCCAGCAGGAAGGCCCACAGTGGCCAAGGAGGGGGCCCCTCGGTCTCATTGTGGGAGTCTTCAGTAAACCCTGTGCCAACAACCAGACCTGTCAGAGGGCATCTTTGTGTGCCTGGAGGAAGTGGTTGACAGCTTCCCTGAGAAATATAATTTATTCAGGCCAACCCAACAATAAATGTCCTCACCCAGAGGCAGGGCCAGGACAGAAGTATGTCTGTGTGCTGGGCCCAAAGGTTGGGCCAGCATTCCCTGATGGCTGGAAAATGGGAAGACTGACTGAAAGAAATGCTTCCCCCCCTCCCCTCTCCGGAGATAAGGCCACGTAGCTAGCAGATATTCCCTGTGGGATGGGCTTTCCTCCCCTATACCCCCCTCCAAGCACACGGAAGAAACAGGTTAGAAAGCACGTAGGCTGGAAGAGAGGGGCTGGCTAAGCCCCTGCTACCTCATTCCCTAAAGACCAATCAGTTTAAAAGTCACACTGTCCTGCCAATCACATTGTACCTAATGGCAGCTGCTCTAAAATCCTATATAAGGTCCCTGAACGGGCTCCACGGCCTCATGTGCAGGATGACCCCAATGCATTGGAAATAATAAACCTCTTGCTGATTGCATCGCTCTCGATCTCCTCGTCTTTGCGAGGGGGAACTACTGGTAGCTGCGACCTTCGGGGGTCCACCATGACTCTCAGAAAGGAATAGTCTAGATCCCAGCAGGACCAGGGTGTCTCTTGACTCTGGGCTCTCAGGGCAAGGGCACAGGTGCAGAGACTTCTAATGGGATTGAGAGCCTGCTTATCCACCATGAATGAAAAGTCCTAAAAAGAAGCTACGCCTACAGAGACAGCCCAGTGGCCAAAATCAGAATATCTTGGGCTAGCTGTATCTTCAACCGACAGAACATCCCGTAGCTAATAGATAAAAACCTTTGAAAGCCATTAACTTAGCAGACCACTAGCTTCTACCACCCCAAAGTTATAACATCTCAGGCCTATGGACGAGCTCTCCACATCTCACTGTACCTGCCTGAGTTCCCCATCAATGTATTTTAAACTTGCCTGGATTTTTTTACTTTATTTGTGCTGCAAAACTATAAAACTTCCATATTGGAACATGGAATTTAGGGTGACATGAATCTCTCTGTTCCTCGGCCATGGTCACTCAGAATGGCACCAGAAAAAACTTATTCCCATTAGGATGAGAAATTATTATTATTATTATTATTATTATTATTATTATTATTATTATTATTTTGCATTGATACCACCTATACCAGGGTGGGGCAGGATTACCCAGGCAGAGGGCTACCCCGTTTAAATGGTGGCTTCTGGACACTGAGAGCCACGTATGTTCTAAGCCCCAGGTGCATCCCAGCATCTCCTAAAATCTTGTGAGGTAGGAACTACTGTACTGCCTTTATTGCCTGGGAAAGTGGGGTCAGGCCTGCTGCCAGGACACTCTGTCTCACTCAGTGTCCACTGATGCCCTAAGCAGCCACAGCCCCTCGGCATCAACAGGCCTGCAGAAACTGTTTTGCTTCCAGTCTGCATCCCTGGCTCAGAGATTTCCCTCTCTGCTTCCCCTCCTATGAGGCTTCCGGGCCACCTGGCACTGGGTAGGGACAAGGGCAGTGTTGTGAGCCAGGTGCCAGGTCTCTAGTCACTCCTGGGAAAATGGGTAAGAGGGAGAGTGGGCCAGGCCACAGGAATTCCTAGCGCGATGGGTTCTGTCATTTGTGGGATCCTTGTTTAAAACCAAGACCTAAAGTAAGGAATTTCAGGTTTGTAGCAGAGCTCTGGGGGACTACACAGGTTACACCCAGAGGGTCCTGAACTCTGAAGCTTAGAGCTAAAGCCCAGGGCTCCATTCTTCAGTCTTCCAAAGGGGGAAGGAGGCAGAGCCTGGGTAGTGAGCTCTCAAGCCTGACAGCATTCTAGCTCAGCCACCTCATGAAAGCTAGCCTGGGCTACATCATCTGTAATGAGCACCAGCTCCCTCCTCAGGGTGGCATGACACCCTCCTTAACATCAGGATGGCGGTTGTGTTTTAGTACTAAAAAGCAAAATTCAGAGAAAGGGCTGGCCCAGAGACCACTCCTTTCCAGGCAGCACCTACCCTGAGCTGCATTCTGCCTTCCGTTTTACAGAGGAACCAAGTCCCACAGTTAAGAGACAGCCTGACTGGCAAAGACTTTGGAATCTGACTCATGGGTCAGGAAAGTGGCATTGGGTGGAATTTCTTTCTCATCCTGAGTCCTCCCAGGCCCTGTTCTGTGCCTGCTGAGTGAGGGCAGGGTGGCTCTCCTGGACCAGCACAGTCCTGTGGTCAGACCATAAAGCCGTGCTTGTGGGATGCTGGGGCAGGAGACTGTGGGAGTGATGTCCAGACAATACAGGAAGAGCAGATAGCTGTGGGCCTAGAGAAGGGTTGGAGGGCTCAGTTTGCCCTCCAGGGAACAGGTTACAGGCCTGTGTCCTAACCCTCATCCCACATCTGTTACCACAGAGACACGGTGTCCAGAAAATCTGCATTTACTGGCACACTCCTGAGACAGTCCTGAGAGGCTGATGCTCAACGGCTCTCACATCCATCAAATCCCAAGTTCCAGGGTGTACCAACTAGGGCTACCAGCCTGAGAACTTGGCACCATGTGGCTGGAGATAGGTAGAGAAAAGACCAAGACTGGTACAAAGCCATAATGCTGGTGAGGTGGAGCCATCGGCCCCAGGGCAAAGGCCACTTAAACCTGGAAGTGGGACAAGCCCCAAGATGAAGATGTGGATTCTCCTGGGAGCAGGGGTAGTATAAATGGCATCCTCTCGACTCCCCTTCAAGTCACAAGGCCTGAGATTCCTCCAAGAGTACCCAGTGTTGGGTAACAGAGACCTCAGGTTCCACCTGGTGTCAGGTAGAAGGTGAAAGTCATAAATGTTTATATTGGAGCCGTGCTGGCCTGGAATGGGTCACAGGCCTGGCAGAAGCCTGGCAGAAGCCGGGCAACAGGAACTACTTGGTCCTCCAGGACGGGTGGGCGAACACGATGGGCCGCTTCTTGGCCCAGCGGGAGAACACAGCCTTCTCGGTAATGAAGCGATGGGCGCTCCTCGGAGCCTGCTCGTGCAATCGGTACATCTGACACTCGTCTAGCCGGCCCTTCTCGAAGTAGTGGTAGGGGACGGAGCGGGGACTCTTCTCACTGTTGGGAGGGAACAGGGTCAGGTGGAACAAGGCCTGAGAGCTGCCTGCCTGGACTAAGCCTCAGCTGCTCAGATGACATCTGGAAAGATGACAGAGGCCAGCAGGGGAGGAGCCCACTGGCCAGGACTCAGAAACTGCTTCTTGCAAGCTGGATGACCTTGGATCAGAAAGACACCCAATAACAGACCACTGGAAATGGAATCAAAGGATAAACTCACTGTAGGAGTGGCACCTAACTCCCATATCTAGGGCAGCCAGCTCTGCATGCCCACCTGACGGGAAGCACTCTGAGGGTTGCTGGGCTGTGACCATTTCTCTCATACGTCCAAGACACAGGTTCTGAAGGGATGGGGTGAAAACCTGCAGCCTTTCCCAGACTCTTTAGTTACAGTAATATTGAGATATAAGAGTGTAACATTGCTATAAATGAACTCCATATCCACTTCTGAACCCACAGCATTTAAGTAATGCCACAACTAAATGTAGCTGTAGTGTTTCATTAAAACCCACACAGGCTCCAGGAGTGAGCACTCTGTCAGGGTCTAAACCAAGACCCACTTTGCCAAATCTTTTTGGCAACTTAATTTTCTTTTTGCATTTATTCATTGCTTATTTTTTATTTGTGTGTGGAGGAGAAGGTGGGTAGGTAAGAAGCTACCACACATAGAGGTGGAAGTCAAAGACATTTTGAGAATCCGTTCTGTTTCCACCATGTGGGTCCTGAGGAGTTTTTGTTTGTTTTGTTTTGTTTTCTGAAACAGGGTTTCTCTGTGTATCCCTGGCTGTCCTAGAACTCCCTCTGCAGACCAGGCTGGTGTAGAACTCTGAGATTTGCCTGCTCTGCCTCCTGAGTGCTGGGATTAAGGTTGTGCACACAACCTCCTGGTTCTTAATTGTGAACTCTGTTTTAGACAGTGTCAGGTAGCAATGTCTCAAGGTTAGATACACTGGCTCGGATGGTTCACCGACCTGAGAGATGTACAAGTCTTTGTTTTGGTTTGAGTTTTTTGGAGAAGCTCTCAAAAGGTGTGGGGTGGGTAGCCTTGAACTTGATGGGGAGTCAAGGTTAGCTCTGATACTGATTCTCCTGTCTCCACCTCCTAAGTGGGATTGTCAGCTAAAGGCCTGCCCTTGGGGGTGTCTGTGCCTGGGTCAGCCATCATGAAGCCCTCAAAGCTCACAGACCCTCATGCCTCCCCTTCCTTCCCTGCCCCCAACCCCCAGCCTGGGCGCCAGTCTAACCTGCAGTAACTATCACTGACCATCCCGTAGACCACGACCTCCTCACACAGCTCCAGGGCCAGAATCATGGTGAACCAACCGGTGCTGAGGAAGGAGCCGGACTGTCTCCTGAGGAGGATGAGACACCGTCAGTGGCCCCACCCACGTCCCCTACCCCCATTTAACAACTAGAAAGGGGTCCGGGGAGGATGGGAAGTGGGAGAGGCAGCCTGCCATCGACAATGGTCAGAGGTGGAGCTGGGCACAAACCCAGGCCTGTTCAGTCTGGCTGCCTGAGCAGAGGATGGCATCAGGGTTCTAGAGAGCTAGGCCTGAGGAGCCCAGAGCTGCATGAGTGCACAGTGGGTAAAATCGAGGGTGCTGTCTTCTATTTTAGTCGTGCTTCTCCCAGGGCACCCAGCTCACTCTTGAGACTCTCAGCCTCAGTGACCCAGCTGTGAAATGAGGACATTTGAAGGTGGATTTGAAGAGGGAACACTGTCTGCCTTGCCCACCCCCACCCCGCAGCCCACCTGGGTAAAGGTGCTGTGACAGTCCCAGCCTCAGCTCTTGAGACGGCAACTCTGGGTACCCTCCAAGCAGAAGGTCACCCCCTCTGCCTCTCCTGAGGGTACAGGCCAGCTCACCCATTCAAGCTGAGCACAGCCAGCACTTGCCCCACCTGGAGCTTTCAGGGAGGAAACCCATAAACAACGTCAGATAGGGTCAGCAGCTAAAAAGACTGGGAAAGGTGTGAGATACAGACCACCAGGGTGGGCCACTCCTGCAGAGGGGACGGTCAAGGAGGGCTTCCCTGAGGAAGTGATGGTTAATCCAGACCAGAGCGGCCAGAAGGGGCTAATCACCGGAACTTTTGGAAGAATGTTCTAAGCAGAAGGAACAGAGCATGTGCAAGGGACTGCAGCTGGGGACAAGTCAGAACATCTGAGGATGAGGGATAGGACCCAGGTATGTAGTGAGGTGCCTTGGAAAGTCCTGAGGGATTAAAATGAAGTCTGATTCGGAGTGCTCAGCTCAGAGCCTTAGACCCAAAGACAGTTGGGGTTTTTTGTTGTTTGGTTTTGTTTTTCTCATTTTTTGAGACAGGCTCCTGCAGCCCAGGCTTAACTGAACTTCCTGATGACCTTGAACTCCTAACCATCCTGCCTCTACCTCCTGAATTCTGGGATTCCAGAGGCGTGCAAGGCCAGTTCATTCAGTGCTGGGGATGGAACCCAGGGCCTCATGCACGCTAGGCAACCATTCTGCCAACAGCGCCACATCCCCAACCTGAAGTAACTCAGTTATTGGGAATGGACCTCAGACCACCTCAGGCCTTAAAGCACTTCCTAGCAGAAAGAAGCTTTTAGGGAAGGCAAGCTCCAGATGCCAGGGGTCCCCAGCTCACCGGTTCTTGCCTGTCTCATCTTGGAAGATCTGGTCACAGTAGGCCATCATGCGTTCAGTGAAAGTATACACTTGCAAGCCTGGGTACATTCTGGTGAGCTGCAGCAATGTGCGGTAGGTGCGGCCGCCCAGCATCCGGTCCATGTGCCTGCCCTGGCCCCACACCACGTAGAGCGTGTCTCGGGCATGCTGGAAATAGTGTGAGTAGTTACGCAGAAGTAACGGCACACTTGTGTGCGAGATCACGCGCAGCGTGCTGCGCTGGCCCACGTCCGCCTCGAAGCCCACAGTGGGTGCCTGGTTCATGCGTAGCACGCACTCTGCACCATCGATCTGGGCACCTAGGCCTGAACCCAGCATCTGGCCAGAGCTGGACACCACTGCACAGCTGTGGCACAGTTCTCGGATAAGCGGCTGCAGAGTGGGAAGCAGAGAGAGAGAGAGAGAGAGAGAGAGAGATCAGGACCCCTCCAGCTGCTATCCATCTGTCCACCCACTCGCCTCCCGCCCCCACCCCCACCTCCGTCCTGCCCACTGACCTGTCTGACAGTTGCATCAGTTCCAAGGACTAAGATCTACTGTAGTTTTTTGTTTGGTTTTAGTTTTTTTTTTTTTTAATTTGTGTATATACATGTATGTGTGTGCGCACAGGCATGGGTGTGCTTGTGTACGTGGGGCAAGGTCAAGTGCGTGAACAGGTGTGGGTGCGCTTGTGTACATGGGTGAGGGGTCATGTGCCGGAAGTTGACTTTAGGCGCCTTCCTCAAACACTCTTTATTTTCTTGAGACAGAGTCTCTCACTGAACCAAGATTTTGCCTCAGCTTCACTGTGTTGGCCTCCCAGCATGGGATTACAGGTGCATGCTGGGTACCTGGCTCTTACATGGATGCTCAAGACTGGACTCAGGTCTTCCTGTTTCATGGATCAGTGTAAACTGAATCCTCCTCCCTAGGCCCCAGGTTGTTTTGGTTTTTGTTTTGGGGTTGGGGCACATGCCACAGAACCCATGTGAAGGTCCAAGGACAGCTTGCTTGAGTCAGTCCCCTCTCCACCATGTGCATTCCACGGGTGAGTCATCAGATTTTGTGGCAAGTGCCTTCACCCGTTAGGTCACCTGGTTGGCCCCTGTCTTGTGGCATTTCTTCTGCTTCAAATTCCCAAATGCTGGAACTGTAGGTGACAACCACCATATTTGCCCATCTGGCAAGCCAGATACAGAAAAACGACCTTCCCAGGCTTCCTTATCAGCCATGCCCAGCACTGGTGCTGCTCCTAAGCCCTTACTGGGACCTTATTAAAGTTACAGGATCAAATATACATAAATGCTTTAGAATGGTCTCTGGCACTGACTGCACGCTCATGTATTTGCTAAGTAAACAGGAACATCAAGCTTTCCAGAATCATCTAGGTCCCTTCCTGTCCTGCCCAAGCCCAACCCATACTGCACTGAGTTTTTAATAGAAAGGTCTTTAGTAAGAGGGTCTTTCATGTCCAGCCCATGCCAGTTTTGGTAGTTTGGTTCTCAGCCTGAATCCTGGCTCCATCTCTTCCTAGCACTATGGCTGAAGGTAAGGCGTTGTCACCACTGTCTGGGAAATGGATGTGAAAACACCTGCTTGACGCTCTTGTGAGAACACAATAGAAAAGGTACAAGGAAATAAGGAGCTGGGGGGAACAGGGTGGGCTTGGGGACAGGCTACCTATATCAAGAGGCTAGAACACAGTGGAACGGAAAAACTCCCTCTCCGAGCTTCAAGCCTCTCCCAGCACTTCTAAAAGCCGGAGAGGGCTGCAAAGGGGCACAAGAGAACTTATGGGAGTGACAGAGTTCTGTGTCACCACGGTGAGGGCTATCCATACCTTCCTACTTTGGTCAAAACTCACTGGCTGGGCATGGTGACACAGGCCTTTAGTTCCAGCACTCAGGAGGCAGAGGCACTTAGATCATTGTGAGTTCCAGGACAGCCAAGGCTACAAAGCAGGTTCCAGGCCAGCTAGGGCTATATAGTGAGACCCTGAACTGTTTCCTAGTAACTGGTGAATTCTGTTATTATCTGTCAACTTGTACTTGCTGTGTGGATACACATCCAGGTGGAAGCTTAAGGTTGATACATAGCGTCTTCCTTGACTATTTGTTACCATCTATCTTGAGACAGGGTCTCTCACCATACATCAAAAACCCTGCTTTGGCTAGTCTGGCTAGCTAATTTACCCCAAGGATCCCATCTCGGCCTTCCCAAAGAAGGGATTACAGCAAGTTACCAGGCCAACCTAGCTTTTTGTGGGTTCTGGTAATCCCCAGACCTTATGCTTGCATGGCACACACTTTATGACTGAGCCGTTTCCCAGATCCCGCCCTGCTTCTTTTGAGACAAGGTCTTGTGTACAGAGACTTTCCTGGGACTTAGGTGCTAGAACTGCAGATGTGAGCTGTTACCCAGACCTCAGGCCCATTAAGGGCCCTGTCTCCTATTTGTTATCATCCAAGAGGCAGACACCAGGCAGCCTGAATGCACACACTCAGATAAGATTGCCAGGGCTCCCACAAAAGTGCTGGGCCCTCACCTGGAGGGACTCAAGTTTATAGAGCCCTGTAAAAGATTAGTTCCACTCAATAAAAGACATTGTGAAATCCCACTCGGGTCTTTTTTTTTATAAGATGTTGATTTAAGAGCTCATAAATCCATTTTCCCGTAGTACAGTATGAAAAGAAAAAACAGTGGGGCAAGCCTGTAACCCCAGGATTTGGGCATTTGGCAGGACAATTGGTTCAAAGTCATCTGCCACATGGCAGAATCCAGGCCAGCCAGGGTTGTGTGAGACCCTCTCCTGAGAAAGCAGAAAACAAAGAAAAAACAAAAATACTTCCTTGTTGTGCCCCCAGTCTGGGCCTGTCCTGGCAATGGCAGGTTGTTCTCTCTCTAAGTGACCATCGGCCCCATCAAGGGTGGTCAGACTGGCGTTTTCCCTCATTACAAGAGAGGAAAAGGTATACATGTTGACATTCAAAACCTGGATTTCCCACTTAAGAAAAACAAATGGAGGGTGGGAGAGGGGTCAGAGGTGAGGACAGGTGAATGAGCTGGGCACTGTGACAGAAGCCTGAAATCCCAGCACCGAGGAGGCAGAGACAGGTAGATCCCCAAGGGGCACTGGCCAGTCTAGCCACTTAATTTCAGGCAGTGAGAGAACCAGTTTCAACCAATCAATCATCACCCAACCAATCATCACTCAACCAATCAATCATCAATCAATGTGGACAATGTGTGAGAAACAAAACCCAAGGCTGACGCTCCACACATCCAATCCACACACACAAAGGAAAGAAAACGGGGACCTATGTAGAACCTGTAAGGGCTTGAGGGCACTATGGCAGACTGGAGAGTGTTCACCCAGGACACCCTGGCACCGTCCCACCAGGCCATTCTTGGGGAGTGGAGAGCTCACACTGCCTTGGAATGTTGTTGCCGTCATTTTGGTTTGGTGGTGGCCCTGGGGATTGAGCTTAGCACTCGTCCTTGCTAACACTGACGGAACCGCAGCCTCAGGCCAGCCACCCTTTGAATCCTTGGCACAGCCCAACATAGGCAGGGATGGGGACATGTCAGGTCTCTAGCAAGCCAGGGCTCCTGAGCATGATCCTACGGCCACCAAACTAAGAACCAGAATTGCAGTGCCAATAACTATAGGATGGCTTTAGGGAGCCTCTGCCACCAGGGTCAAGGTTGTGAATGTCCCTGCGCCACACCAGGTGGAGCAAATATGGAGAGGTGGACACCATGAATGGGAGTCATGGCCGTCTTATCACTCTTGGACCCCAGTGTTCCCGTCTTATGACTCCTGGGACCATGCATAACCTTGACCTATGCTGGCTATTTATCCTCAGCTGCCACACAATGACTGACTTACTGCAGAAGCTAAGCCATGTTTGTTGAGCATATAGTATGGAGACACAAAAGTCTGAAGACTTCTTGTCTTCCTAGGTTATCCCCACTGGGTAGCACCCCCCCCCCCCGATTTTCATTCCCAGCATGTAGTTAGGGGTACTCAGGCAGTATCGGCAAAACCTACCCTCCTAAACCTTGAATGCTCAGAGAGGACAAGTGACTGGCAGGAGTCACACAGCTGGTGAACAGTGAAGCTAAGCTTAGAGTCCAGACTGGCTTGCCACCAGCCCAGTTCTCACTGTTTCCTAGAGCTGGGGACCCGCTGGCTCCCTTAGCATTGCCTGGCTGACTCACCTTCCCATCTGGCACGCTGCTGTAGCCACTGAAGTGCAGGGGCCCTGGCACAGTGGATCTGGGGGCTGCAGGGAGGTGGCGGTCCAGGCAGGTTGCCAGGCAGAGGGGCAGGCAGGCCCAGCAGCACAGGAAGACATAAACAGCAGAGAGGGTCAAGGTGCACAGTATGAGGAGCAGAAGGCGGCCCTGAAGGAGATAGCGGTTATGTGACTGTGGGTCCTTGTGGGTAACACTCAGCCTCCCCATGTAGAGCTGTTACAGCTCCATTGGTGAGACCTTCTTCAGGGATGCCTAGCCCTCAAATCTAGAGACAAGTCCCCCAATCCCCTCTTCCAGGTCAGGACGCTCAGTTGGGATGAAGCCACTCAGAGCCACACAGCAAGGTGCAAATTTCACATGGCAGAGCCCAAATCCTCATCTAGGACCTAGATACACTATGCAGTCTGGGTCTCAATGGCCTTCATCCCAGTTTGATGCTACCCCATGGCCCTACCTCCAACTGACTCAGTGTGGCCCCTTGGCTGGCCGGGCAGTCCAGGAAGTAGAAGGGGACTTGAGGAGAGCATCACTTAAGAAATACTTTCAGGCAGAGCAGTGGTGGCGCACACCTTTAATCCTAGCACTCGGGAGGCAGAGGCTGGTCTAGAGAGTGAGTTCCAGAACATCCAGGGCTACACAGAGAAGCCCTGTCTCGAAAAAACAAACAAACAAAAAAAAAAAAGAAAGAAAGAAAGAAAGAAAGAAAAAAAAGAAAGAAAAGGAAAGAAAGACCCTTTCATGGGCTGGAGAGATGGCTTAGCAGTTAAGAGCACTGACAGCTATTCCAGACGTCCTGAGTTCAAGTCTCAGCAACCAACAACATGGTGGCTCACAACCATCTCTAATAAGATCTGATGCCCTCTTGTGGTGTGTCTGAAGATAGCAACAGTGTACTCACATACATAAAATAAATAAATCTTTTTTTAAAAAGTGCTTTCAAGGGCTGGCTGGAAGGAGGGCTTGGTGGTAGTGGTGAGCTTTCTGTGCTTGCAAAGGAGTCAGGTTCAAGAGCCCAGGTAGGGTACCTCACAACCACCCACTGGTTAGATAGGTAGATTAGACAGATCTATCTAATCTAATAATAATCTAATAATCTAAATATCTAATCTAATAATAAACATGGTAGCTCATCCCTTGCCTGAGGCAGAACTGTTACAAGTTTGAGGCCAACCTGGGCTACACAGTGAGTTCCAGGCTAGCCTGGGCTACAGACTGAGACCCTGTTTCAAAAACTGAAACAAACAAAATTCTTTCAATAGTTGGGATGCTTATGCTCAGTCACACACACACACACACACACCCCCACTTCTAGAAAAGATATATCAAGAGCCACTGGAAGACACCCTCTGGGCCGGTCACCTGGGGGTGGTCTCCTGCACACTCACTAAAAGCACCCAGCAAGGTGTCTGCCACTGTGTGCTCAGCCATCCATGTCAATACCTGTGACTCTCAGAACTCCGGTTTTCTAGGCCCAAAGACATTCCAGAGGAAACACCAGGAGCTGGCCACTATGCCCAGAAACCCAGAGGTGCAGAACAGCCCCCCACCCCGTAACATCCTGTCAGGGGCTCACCCTTCCTTGTCTGTCCACAAGCTGCATCAGTTTCTAAAAATAAGTATTCTCTGTGTGACCAGCTGTCCAGGAGATGGGGTTCACAGCTCCTAAGGCCTCTGCATAACAACTGGTCCACTGCCCACAAAGGGACCGGAGACCTTGACTCGGGCAGTGGTAATTAATCTCCCTACCAGGGGGCTCACCAGTAAAGACAAGTGCAGCTGACCTGAGCCTCGACAGTTTCACTACCCTCTCCCAACCGGGTGACACCGGGTTACTTCCATTTCTAGGTGAGAAGAACAAACTGAAACCAAAAGGGGACCGGCCTGGGGTCACATAGCCTCAGGAGCAAGGGGTAGCGCAGGGGCAACCACTAGGGCTGTGGGAGGGACTCTTTGCTGGGGCATGTGTTTAGCCTGTGTATGACTCTGAGCTTCATCCCCTGACGCTAAAAGGGGTTGGGGGATCACTATAACTCCGGGGGCGTGGGAAAGTGGCTGTAAAGTTCTGCCCAGGATGCCCCCAAATCCCCAGGCAACTTTCTTTCTTCCCTGTCACTTACCCGGGCCTTCATGCTGTCTCTGCCCTCAGCAGTCTGGAGGCTGCTGTCTCCAGAGCTTGGGATGGGAAAGGCTGGAAGCTGGTCCCAGGATATGAGGGAAACTGAGGCAAGGGAAGAGACAAATCCAGGTCAAAGAAAATGGACCCAGGAACCAAAAGCCTTAAAGTCTCCAAGCATGTGGCAACGTGCCCCATCCTAAAGACCGTGGGTTCAGAGACCTTGCCAAACCAATCCCCATTGTGCAGATGGGGAAGGAGAGGTAAAGAGGAGGCGCTCTCGGCTCAAGGTCATCCATTCGGTCAGCGGCAGGCAAAGAAAGCCAGGAGTCAGAAGAACATCCTCCCCACCCACCTCTCTACGGCGGGGCGATGGAGAGGCCTGGGGCAGACAGGATGTGGGGTTTTCACCCTGCTAGCTTCCACCGTCCCCTCCCCAAGCTGGGCGCTAACCGAACGAGTAGGTTGGAGCGCACCGGGGGCTCAGGATGCGCTGCTCGGAGCTCCATGTCCAGTGGGCCGGGCCAGAAGGGCTGGAACCGGGCCCCGGGGAGGAGGCGGTGCTGAGGCCGCAGCTTTCTGAAGCCTGGAAGCTGGAGCAGCGGACCGAGGGCGTGGGAGGGGCCTCCGGGAGGGGCGGAGGCTTTGAGCTCTGGGGCGGGGCCTGAGCAGCGCCGGCGGGCCGTGCGTGGCGGTCTCTGAGACCTCCGGGCTGGGGGCGAGGTCCCGACGTCGAGGGCGGGGCCTGTCTAGTTTGGCTTCCCACTCTAGTCCTTGTGTGGTTGGAAAGAGGACTGGAAGAGATCTCCAGAAGGTCTGAGCCACCCGTGTGTAATGGCTACTGGCTGTGGGGACTTGAGGTTCTCCATTTCTGAAATTGCCCTGGAAGTGACAGGGGACAGGAAATGAAGCAAGGGCTTCGAGTTAAGCAGCCCTGGGTTTCAGGCTGGTTGGGTTGTCAGCTCAAATGAAATGCAAGATGTGAACTTGAATGTGAATTTCAGATAGGCTATGAAGAAACATGTTTTTGAGACAGGACCCCACATATTTCAAATAGGCATCAAACTCACTGAGATCCAGGTACCTCTGCTACAGGATTGAGAGCTGAGATTAATGGCTTAGGTTGTTTTGTTGTTGTTGGTTAGGTTTTGGTTTTTCAAGACAGTATTTCTATGTGTAGCCCTGGCTGTCCTGGAACTTGCTTTGTAGACCAGGCTGGCCTTGAATTCACAGAGATCAGCCTGCCTCTGTCTCAAGTACTGGAATTCAAGGTGTATGCCACCACCACCTGGAAGACTTTTTAATGCAGCCTTTTTGTGTTGATTTTGTCAATGCAGCCTACGTCTGAGGCAGGTCCCCCCTCCTTTCTTCTCTGTTAAGTGGAAAAAATAATCCTGTCCCAGTGAGAAAAGGCAGCGGCAGCTCAGGGTGCTATCAAAAAATTGTACTTCCGTTTGGTTCCTGTGGCATTCCTACTGCCTGTGATCCTCTGAGGATTCAAATGGCATCTGTCCCTTGCTGCTACCTTCTGACCTATCACATGAAGCCCATTCCTACCTCAGGACCTTCCACTGGCTGCATTCTCCCGTCGCCTTCCTAGTGGGGCTCCTTGTCTCTCAGCGCAAACCTCAACTCCTCAAAGACCCTCGCCAAGGAATGGCACACCCAAAGTTATTATTTCAGGCAGGATCTTTCCATGTAGCTGTCCCTGTTTGCTTTCTGTTTCTGTGACAGACACTATGACCAAATTCAATGTGAGGAAAAGGTTTTATTCCAGCTTACAACTCCCACATCACAGACATCACTGAGGGAAGTCATGGCAGGAGCCTAGAGACAGGAACTGGAGCAGAGGCCGTGGAGGAGGAGTGCTGCTTCCTGATTGTACCTCAGCCTCACATTCAGTTACCTACCTTATAAACACCCTGATCACCTGTCCGGGTGGCACTGCCCAAAGTAAGCTGCACTCTCCCATGTCATTAATAGAAAAGGAAAAAGAAAAGCATGCTCCAAAGACATGCTACAGGTCAGTGACAGAGTCACCTCCTCAACTGAAGCTCCCTTTACCCACATGACTCTAGTGTGTGTCAAGCACAGTCCAGGCTAGCCTGGGATCCTCCTGTCTGAGCCTCACAAATGCTAGGGTTATAGCATTAACCCTAGCATTAGCCACACCCTCTCTGGCAGGGCACTGTGAAATCACCCTGAATCACTTCTCTGGTTCTCATGATCATGTGCCCGTTAGACTCATATCTGGTGACATTCTCAGTCACCTTCAGCACCTAAATGGAACCCGACAGGAACAAAATAAAATTGGAGAGCTGGGACTCCTGGGTCTCTGAGGTCTTAGGTGACTTCCTGCACAGCCTCAGGCCCTGCTAAGGTTCCTGGCTGCAGGGAGAAATGTCACCTTCGTATGGGACCTCAGAGTTCTAGTTCAAGGTTAGTCCCTCAGAAGCCAGACCCCAGAAGATGTGGCAGCAAATCCCACTTCCTACTTCCTGCTACCTTCCTATGTCCCTGGCTGGACACCTCTGAGTGGTATCAAAAGATGAACACCATTTTGCCAACCAAGAAGAAATTCCTGCAGGTGCACCAGCATAGAGTAATCGCCCAAGAATACCCAGAAGAGGCCATATGTCTCTGTTTGGAAAATGCAAATTCCTGGAATGCCCAACTGGGGGCAGCCTCTTCTGCAACCTCTCCTCCCCCTCCCTCCCCTCCACCCTCCATCTCTCACCCCCCCACACACCATGGCCCCACAATGCTACTTCTTGCTAAGATGTCCCCTTTCTCCCAAATTCCAAGTCCTTCACTATGCCCTTAGCCTGGGACCCAACAAAGACATGAATGGCCCTTCCAGTCTCAGCTTAAAGCCCCTTCCCTTCTTATGTGACCGGTAAGATGCTTTGGTAATGGCTCCTTTCACCAGGACTTAGGCCCCAGGCTTCTCCTCAAAGCTGTGTCATCCCAGCTGATAGCCTGCTACAGGGCATCTGCTCAGTCAGCATCTACTGTGTCCCTGAGGCCTTTGTGCCTTCTTTCCATTTGTCACATTACATCGCAGAGGGAGGGGCAGGGAGGTAGCACCAGGCCTTGGAAACACAGCCAGACTCTAGAACACCTTGAAAGAAAAGGCCATTGAGCACAATAGATCAGACTGGAGTCAGAGGCCATACTGGTTTCCCAGAAGAAGGAAAAGAGATGGTCAGGGATGCTATAGGCTAGCCCAGAATCCTTGGGTTGGCCACTGAGGCTTCCTCATTTGACTGAGAGGTCACTGAGGATCAACAGTGACCCTTGAGGGATATCCCCCTAGACCAACTCCAGGAAGCCTGCTTCTGCCTTATCTTTAAGCACTTGCTCCTAACCTGCACCTTAAAACCTCTGGGCTTGTTTCCCCATTGGAATGAGGGGGCAGGGTCTCCTACCCCATCCCCTTCTCCAGAGTATGAGAATAGTGCTATCGGAACTGGGGTGGCCAAAACTAAGTCCCCAGGTCCAAGTCATGGTATAAGCTGGTTCCAGCATTTATTGCTGAGTGGTCTTGCTCACCCCCTTCATCCCGTGAACCTCCATTTCGTGGTCTGTAAAAAGAGAATATCAACATTTTTTAATAGTAAATGAGCTAAGGGTAGGGGTCAGGGGTCCTCGCTCTACGCAGGGTACAGCACCGTCTCCGTATGGGGCTGAGTCTTCACAGCATTAGTTACGAGGGTGCTGCCCTCTTGTGGCTGATAGGACGAACTGCAGGCTAGCTCCCTGGGTACTGCTGGAAAATTGTTGCGGGCGCATTGTCCAGATGGGAAGAAGGCAGAGAGGTGAGAGTCACTCAGTGTGCGCCTCCGCCCACCGACAGAGGCGACGGGCGTAGTGAGCCGGGCTGACAGTGGAGATGCTCTGGCCTGGATAGCGCATCATCTTCCACAGATGCTCCAGTCGTTTGCGAAACCCATACACAGTAGTCAGATCCACCAAGCCCAAAAAATAGCGTTGGTCTGGCCCGTCCAAGATATGGAGGGCATTGGGGAGATTGGGCAGCATCCGGCGGTTCTGGCCCTCTATTTCCTCCAACTTCGTTGCACCTTGTGCGGACCTAGGTATGAGAATAGGACAAAGCTGTTGCTTCCCAGCAGTGAGCGAGGTAAAAGTAAGCTAGGTAGGTTCGCTAGAGGGCTGAGGAATAAAGGAGTCGTCGGCCTCCCTTTCACAGCCGCTGGCCACAAGTGGCTGCTGAGCCCTTGAAATATAGCCAGTGTTGTGGGAAATAGCAGGCGCCAGTATAAATCGAGCTTCAAAATCAGTACCGAGGGGCTGAAGAGACAGATGGCTCCGCCATCGTGTTGGTCCTGTAGAGGACGGGAGTTGGCTCCCAGCAGAGAGCCCCTCAAAACTGCGTGTAACTCAGCACCATCGTTTGGTCGTGAGTGCAGGCAGTGCACTCTTGTGCACGCACATGTAATTTAAAAGTAAAATCTTTTAAAAGGGCGGTATTAAAGATAAAGCAAACAATCTCATCAACTTTTAGGTTGATAAGATAAAATAATCAAACGTAGTGACTCAATATTTTTATTTTTTGTTTCTTTGTTTGCTTTTGCTGTTGTTGGTTTGGTTTGGTTTTTTGAGACAGGGTTCCTCTGGGTAACAGTCTTGGCTAGTCTGGAACTCACTGTGTAGACCAGGCTGGCCTCGAACTCACAGAGCTCTGTCTGTCTGCTTCTGCCTCCCAAGTGCTGAGGTTAAAGATGTGAGCCGCCTTCCTGGCTTTTGTTTGCTTTTGAGACAAGGTTTCAATACGAGTAGCTCACACTTGAACTTGCTATGCAGCCAAAAATGTCCTTGACTTCTGATCATCCTGCCTCACCTCCTAAATACTGGGATTATAGGCATGTACCACTTCACTCAGCAGGGAGTGTATACTGTTAGAATTAATCTTACCTGTTTCTTCTTTTTTTTCTTTCTTTCTTTTTAAAAAATATATATATACATACACACACACACACACATATATATATATATACATATATATATGTATATATATATATATATTGTCACTGTCTTCAGACACACCAGAAGAGTGCATCAGATCCCACCACGGATGGTTGTGAGCCACCATGTGGTTGCTGGGAATTGAACTCAGGACCTCTGAAAGAGCAGTCAGTGCTCTTAACTGCTGAGCAGTCTCTCCAGCCCCCTGTTTCTTCTTTCTTTCTTTCTTTCTTTCTTTGTTTTCTTTTTTAAAAAAGATTTTATTTAAGTATATGGATACACTGTCATGTCTTCAGATACACGGGAAGAGGGCATCAGATTCCATTACAAATGGTTGTAAGCCACCTTGTGGTTGCTGGGAATTGAACTCAGGACCTCGGGAAGAGCAGCCAGTGCTCTTAACCGCTGAGCTGTCTCTCCAGCCCCTCTTTCTTTGTTTTCTTAATAGTCCGAGGATTACAGGTATGGTGCACACAGGGCAGTTTTTTTTAATGTGGTTCCATAGAACCCAGGCTGTGGTGCGTGCTGGGTAAGCACTCTAACAACTGAGCTGCAATTCCAGCCCTCTTTTTAAAAAAAGAAAAACCTTTGTAAATGAAGGTATGGGGGGGGAGTAATTTTATATTTCAAAGCCTCAGCAGTCACTTGTGGCCAGTGCCTATGAATGGGACATTGGACTTTGGATATTCTGAATTGAATTTTATTTCTGTTGGGGAGGGCCAATCTAGAGCATTTGGGTCATGCGGACCTGGCCTCGGTCAGGTTTGCGGGATAGTGTCATCCTAGAAGCCTTAGGATCACAGAGCTGAAGAACTGAAAACTAGGAGTCTAACAATCCCAGTGCATAGAGCTGTGATCTCCCTCAAATGTGTTCTTGGGAGCAGGCAGGTTCCTGACTGCCAAATCCCAGCCGAAGCAAGTTCAATTTTTCTGCCTTGTCCTGCAGGGGGCGCTAAAGTTCCTCATGTTGTGGCGACCCTACCCATAGAATGGTTATTTCGTTGCTACTTCATAACTGTAATTTTGCTACTGTTATGAATCTTAGTGTAAATATTTGCATTTATATACAACCCCCTCAAAGGGATCGGGAGCCACAGGTGAGAAACATTGCTATAGGGCTTTCTTTATGCCTATCATGGGAGGGGCGGGCTCTCAGAGAAAATAAGTCAACCAATGAGAGGCAAGCCTCGCCACAGTCTCGACTAATCAAACCGGTGTCAGAAGAGCCTGGGAAAAATTAACCTGGAAGCTTAATTTGGGACAGCGATGAAGAGCCTGTTGGGAAATATTTCAACATGACGACGATTCTATGCAAACAGGAACTTACTGGACAGCAGGACAGCAGTGCTCTGCACTATGCGTCAGCAGCGGGTAAGAGGTGAGCCTGAGCGACCCTGTACCATGGCAGACACTTAACCATCTGATCTAGACATGGTTGCACTGTGACTGTGTGGGGAGCCATCCCTCTGTATCCTATTTAAGTCTCCTCCACACCAAGGGCCTTTTCCATAGATGGGGCAGGAACAGAAGCTGCACGAGAGCCGAGGCCACCCTCATCCTTTACTTTCTCTGTCCCACACGAGACCAGTGGGCTTGAGTTTTGAGTTGGTGTTGGAGCAGGGTCTCACTCTATGTAGCTTTGGCTGACCTTGAACTCAGAGATCTGCCTGCCTCTGTCTCGTGGGCGCTGGGATTAAAGGTGTATTTTAAAGGGCACATCTGGCAGGCTTGAAGTCTCAAATGGGCTTACTGGTCAACCTCAGGGGTGAACCTTGGAGAAATGCTATTGGAGCAGAGTCCTTTGGCTTCCCTTCCCTTCCCTGAGCCTTCATGATCAAGAATCAATGCATGGTCTCAGTGAGGGCCATGGTCAACACTGCGGGAGTGACAGTTATTTACTTCTACATAACATAGAGTACACCGCGGTGGTACCACTGGGTCTGAGGGCACAAAACTAAATGGGTTTTGTCTCTGCTCAGAAACCTTAGGTGTCCCCATATGTCCTGCCAGAGAATAGGCAGAAGGTTCAATGCACCATTAAAAGGTCTTGTCCAGTTAGACTCCTTCAGTTCTGTCCTCTTCTGACTCATCTGGGTCCCTTACCTCTAGCAACCATACTTGGATACATGTACACACACACACACACACACACACACACACAGAGTACTATTTCCCATGCCACAGGAGGGAAGGTAGTCGCACACCTCATGCCCACCTCACCCCACCCATCCTTGCCATTACATCTGGAGGCAAAGCTCACCTGAATGTGCCAAAGATGCAGTGGTAACCGCCCTCGTCTTTGTGAAGAGACTGAATGGCCACCAGGAGGCTGTAATCCAGCACATTCAGCTCACGCAGGAAGGCGGTGTCTAGCTCCATCTGCCGGAGGAACCAGCTCCGATGGATTCCTGTGGGGAGCACCACAACCCACCTGAATCCTCACCACGTGCCTGTGCTTGCCCCAGAAGTGTGAATGCCATGACCACCCCCATTCTATAATCTGCCTTGTACCCCCAGTTGTGTAAATCTGGAGTCAGGATTTGAGTCCTGGACTGCTAAGAATTTGGGCAGAGAGGACCCTCCTTCTATGCCTCACCCTGAATGGAGGAATAGACAGTGACCGTGTGACTCACCCAGTCTTATGGTCTTTTCTTGAAAGTTGAGGTCCTTCAGCACCAAGAGAAGGGGGCTACCCTCAGGGGCTGGATCCACCCAGCGGCTTACCTCACAGCCCTTGATGTCATACCTGGGAGGTAGGGTATACACGGCAATCATTGGATTGAAGGGCTTCCCAGATGTGCTTGTTCCTGTACGGACTAGATCACTATGGATTTACCTCCAACCTCAGTACCCTTCTAGACTGTGTCCTCATGTTAGAGATGGAGAAACAGAGGCTCAAGCATTAATTTGCCTGTGTCACAGGGTATGCAAAGAACAGAACAAAGATTCGAACTCAGACCTTTACAAGCCTAACCCAGGTGTCAGCCCTGCTTGCCTGTTTCTCAGTATCTTGTCTGCCAGGAGAGGATCCCACCAGCAGGTTGGGTTTGTTCTCTGATTCTAGTTACATTTATTTATTTCTATGTGAGAGCCCCATTCCTGTAGATGGTTGATTCTCTTGTTTCATCATGTGGGTCCTGGGGACTGAACTTGTGTCCTTGGGTTTGGCTGCAAACCTTTTCTGACTGAACCATCCCACCTGTCCTGTTCTCTGATTCCATTAGCCTCTCTCAGTTTCTCAACTATAAAATGAGGGTGACTAGATCAGTGTGATGACCCACAATTCCAGTACTGAGGAGGTAAGACACCAGGATGGAAAGTTGGCGTCTAATCTGGATTACGGAGACTATTTCAAACTAAAATAAAGACCTGGAGGGAGCTAGAGCTCAGTGGTGACCCTAGCCTGAACAAAAGCACTGGGTTCTATCCCAAGTACAGGATGGCCCCTCAAAAGATCAGTTCTTCCTGGGTCTGTTTGGCAGTCTAGTGGATGAATATCGGTGTCTCGGGATGCACCTTTCCTGTGAGATTGGAACCCTGTATCCACTCGGGATGGACTCACCTCTCAGAGATGCGGCTGGTAGGATAGAAGATGCACTGCATGATGATGAAGTACTTCTGGGGACAGGGGTCCGGAGTGAGGGAAGCCCGAGCTCACCCTCCAGCAGCCCCCACATGAGCCACCTCGCCTCCGTTACACTTACCTTTTTCCCATGAGCCACCCGCAGACTGTAGACTCCTGAAAGAGAGAAGGTACCTCTAACTCACAATCCTGGATCCATAAGACCAGAGTTCCCTCTTCCAGGTCTCGCCTCTTTCTCAAGACCCACTGCGAACCCACCCCTAGACTCCCTTCTCAATCTGTGACCCCAGGCATCGCCTGGGTGAAGTCCCAACTCAGCCTGAAACAGGGCCAGAGACTCTCCAATCCCAACTCGATCCCTTTGGACCCCGCCCCAGGATCTGCCCTCCCAGGCACTCTGCAATTTAGGACCTGCCCCCCAGCCTTGTACCCAGCAATCGTGCCAGCAGGGAGTGTGGGTGCTGCTGCAGGTGCTGCACATAGCGGGGCAGGTGGGCGAGCAGCACCTGCACTTCCTGGCGCCGTTGGGTCTTCACAAAGAAGCGCTGGTCATGGCTGCAGGTGGGAACAGAAAGGTCACTGTCCAGGCTTGGCTGGAGTGGTTACGACCAAGTCTTTTGTTCCTGCTTTTGCACAGGATGGATGTGTCTGGCCACCCTCCCTTGCTTCATCCCACCTTCCTCTGGCCCTGACCCTCTCTGCCCCAGGGCCATCCCACCAGCCTGGAACGGAGCCCAGCCCCACCCCTGCTGCAAGCTCACGTCAGGAAGAAGCTGGCCTTGCTCTTGGAGGTGCTAAGGAATTGAAGGTAGGGGTCACCAGGGCCAAGAGTAGCCTGGTAGTCCTCTTCAGCCAGGCCAATGGATTGCCTCAGCCGCGCAAAAGCTGGGCCAGCCAGGGTGCCCAGCTCGAAGCCCTGTAGGGGAGAAAGTAGCCCAAAGCGAGTCCACCCTTGTGGATCCAGAGTCCAGGTGCATGCAGTGGGGTAAGGTTAGTGTCAACCCAGCAAGGTCCTGAGAACTGACCATCACTCCCACTCACAGCCAAGGAGGGAGGAGCTAAAGCAAAGACTCCCCACCCCTTATGGACTTCATACCTCTTGGTGAACTTGGGTCATGACTTCCAGGAAATCCTTCTGGGTAGGAGGTCCCTGCAGAGGTTGGTAGAGGGTTTCAGAGAAAGTCTGGGTCTGCTATGGCCTACCTAGATTTTTTGTCCAGCACTGAGTCTTGCCGTTTCCTTTAGCAAACAGGGACCTGACAAGTCTTGTTAGCCTAAATTAGGCAGTTGAGCTTCTGGTTCACCCAGGGCCAGAGGAAGGATGGGAATGACCTAACGCAGGGCCCCATGGGTGTTATCACCCACATCTGGATCTTCAGGACCAGGCTCCAAGTTCAAGCCTGGTGCATGCTTTCAAACATTCATGCTGGCTTTGTTCAGCCAGATTGCATCCCCCCTAAAAAGAAATGGCCCTGGAGCCAAGTGATTCCAGGGGAGAGCCTGGGAGAGTCTGACTGGGGAAGGATGCCCAGTCAGGAAGGGGGCATCCTGAGTGGAAATCTGAAGGGGCGTGGAGAGGAGAAACAGGGTTAGGGTAACAGCCCAGTTGGTCAGAGGCAGGCCCTGCAGGCAGCCTTATCTTTGGGCTGTGTTCAGTGCCGGGGATCCATAGGTGATTTCCTGCAGATGATGAGGGTCAGGCTGTATTCTAGAGAAACTCCTCCAGATCTTGTATTTGAACTGTGCATATGTGCGCACACACACACACACACACACACACACACACACCATACAGGCTCACCAGACTACTGGGTTGCTGAGCTGGCAGCTGGAGGACACTTTCTGCTGAGCCAGCTTGGCCCTAGCCTGACAGGCTCCAGGGAGGATAGACTGAATTGGGTTGGGTGGGGGTGGGGGGTCCCTTCTTAACCATTCAAGCTGGTAGGGCCCAGGGGCCTCAGAAACCAGGCGTATTAACCCCTCCACCCATTATACAGATATGGGTACTTGAGGCCCAGAGAGACAGAGGCCATACATCCACCACTTTAAGCAGGGTGTCCCTCATACCTCCTGGACTTTCCTTCCAGCTTCTCAACCCAGAATTTCTGCTTCCTGACACAAATCCCTGCCTCCCTCTTTTTGGTAGGTCTCTCTGATTCCCAGTGTCAAAGTTTTAGTGAGCTAGGGCGCCAGCTAGGTTTGAGGTGTATGAGACAGGATGGGCCATTCACCGTGGGTGGGTTGTTCATGGAGACCTGGGTGGCAGCCCACAGCCCTTCCTGCATCATCCGTGTCATTCTATGCAGTTCGTGTCCTGGACCGATCTCAAACAGGCCAACTCTAGAATGCCTGGCTCGGAGGTGCCAAAGAAGACCACGGCGGCTCACTGAGGAAACGGACCTGTTTCCAACCTCCAGGGAGTGGGCCAGGATCTGATGGTAAGAGGCACAAGAAACAAAGAGCATGTGGTGGCATCTCAGAAGGGAAACACACCGGTTCAAATCCTACTTCCACTGATTAGGGATCTTCTGTTTATCTTTCTCTGCTTCATTTTCCTTGGTCATAAACCACAGGGATAACACCATAGCCCTATTCCCAGTGATTGAGGGGCCAAAAAGCACCTGGCACGTGGTATGCAAATAGGGTGGAGGCAGCCTTCTGCAGTCAATTCCAGGAGCTCTGATAGCTCCCAGAGGCTGCATGACCTTAGGTCAGATCCAGTCCTATTTTCTCCTCTGCAGCATGTATGGTCTGTTACATGTTAGCTGCTACTGTTGCGTCTGAGTTGCCTTCATAAGAAGCCTTGCTAGCAGGCACTAGGATTCTGGGAGATTCACAGAGGAGTTTCCTCCTCTGTGCTGTGCTCCTCTGTGCCAGCAAGAAGGGTCAAATGGATGCTGAAGTCATTCCAGCTCACCCATTCCTAGTGGAGACCCATCCTGTGTACAAAGCTGAGAGCTTGTTCTTAATGGAGTTTATCTCATCATCCAAATTTTCCCGATGAGGAAACTGAGGAAGACCTTCGGGGGACACCCACCAGATCGCTACCCCCTTTCATACTTGCGCCCATGTGGGGCGTGTCCTGATTTTCCCAGAGCAGAGTCCCTCCCAAGCAGAGACGGGGGCGTGTTCGTGCCTCTGGCCAAGATGAAGGCCGGACTTTCATTCACCCTTCCCTCTCCTGTCCCCTCTCTGGTTCGCACCTACCTCGTGGGACCCAAGGCTTGGTGTGGCCATTGCCCCCAGGTGCAGCTTCTCTCGATTTGGTGGTGTCACCGAAGCCCAGTTGCAGGAATCAGGCCCCGCCTCTGCATTGCGAACGACCAATCGCGACGCTCCTGTCACCATTGTGCCCAATCTTCGAGAGGGGCGCTTGCCTTTGCCTGTGTGTCCCACCTCCAAGGATGCAGCATCCTCCGAACTCTGGTCCTGGCCCTCCAGAGCTGCCTGGAGTTGGCTGAGGTGTCGGAGGAAAGGTCTTCTTGTCACGGTTGCACTCGTTGGACTCAATCTGCCAGGGGGACGCTGGCTTTTGCCTGCGAGTCCTCCGAGGATTCAGGATCCTCTGAATCCTGGTCCTGGCCGGACAGAGCCTCCGGGCGATGGCTGAGGTCCCGGAGGAAAGGCCTCCCTTGTGGCGGTTGCACGCTTTGCACTCAATCCGCGAGGGGGACGCTGGCCTTTGCCCTCGGGTCCCACCCCCGAGGATGCAGCATCCTCTGAACTCTGGTTCTGGCTGGGCGGGGTCGCTGGGCTTTGGTTGGGGTGCTGGAGAAATGATTCTCCTCTCAATTTCCTTCCAAACCGAGGGTGTACGTCTTTAGGTCTGGTTGTGGAGGTAGGTAGCTTAAATCGCGTTTCTCGGGTCTTTTTAGACATGAAATTCCCATTGACTGTCTCTCAGGTAAAGAAACTAAAATCAGAGAAAGAAGTGACCATCTCCAGGTCGTACAGATGTCAGAGCATTCTTCTGCATGATTGAAGAGCCCACTGGAGGCCACAGCGGGGGCCAGACACCGGAGATTTTGTGGTGAGTTAGCTAGAGGGATATAATTTCTAGCATGATCTTTTAAAAGCATAGATGGGGATGATGGCACCCTGGTACCTTAAGTATCCAGTGACTTCCCTTGGCAGTGGAACAGAATTCAAACTCCTCGCCATGGCACGGGTGATCTTCCCCACTCTAGGCTTGACTCCAAACACCCTCCTTGCCCTCAACCCAAGCTGCAAGCTTCCACCCCCACGGTTTCCCCGTTCCTGGACTCCCAGGTATCAATCCTGTCTGGACTCTTACTTGCCTTGATCATTCGTACCACCTTTCAGGACTCTATGCACTTCCTCCACACGCTGGATCACATGACCTTTATTCCCATCACCCTTGGCATGAGCAGAGATTGTCTTGCTCATGTATTGGTTTATTACATCAACTCTCCTGAATTGGGAGTGCCACCATGAACTACATGGACCTCATTTCCTGCCCCAGTGCCCAGCACAAACTTGGGAACTGTATAAATTGGAATGATGTGAGTGGGGTTTGGGGGGAGTCCCCACAAGTAAGAGACCTCAGTGGCTGTAGTCATGAGAGATAGTCCCTAGCATGCAGGACCTTGGGACAGAGAGGGACAACCCAGAGAACTAAAAATGAATGCTTAGATCTGCAGGCTTAAGTCTATTCATCTCTGTGTGGGGATGCCAAAGGCATCCAGAAGAGTGTCAAGTCTGGGTGGTGGCCACTTAATGTGACCTCTGACTGGACTCTGGCCCTCTAGAATAGCTGCTGAGACATCTTTCCAGGCCCATATGTCTTTTTTTCTTTGCATATGTGCGTTCCTCTGTGTAGACCTGACTCTCCTGGAACTCCCTTTGTAGATCCCCCTGCCTCCACCTTCTGAATGCTGGGATTAAAGGCATGCACTACCACAGCCAGCCTGGATATGTATTGTTGGGAAGCCATCAGGATGAAGGAATGCAGAGTGGAAGGGAAGGTCAGGAAGAAGCATGGATGGCTTGTATCTGAAAAGGGCTGAGAATTGATACAATTTCAGTTTGTAGAGATGTGGGATGGGGGGAAACAGCCAGGTTGAGGGACACACACAAGCTTACGCTTCTAGAGGAGCATCTCAGGGGCTCCTTAAATACGAATCGAGAGGCTGGAGATGTCTTAGGAAGAGTGCTTGCCTAGCAAGCATGAAGCCCTCCTCACATGTGGTATCCCAACCTTGGGGAAACTGGAAGTTCAAGGTCATCCTCAGCTACTTAATTTAACATTAGACTGGGCTATGCAAGACCTTAGCAGGTGTGTCAGACTTGTCATTCCAAGGCTATGATGTTTACCAAGTAAGAACCATATCTGTCTCAGTTACGGCTTTACTCTGTGTCTGATGTAGCAACATCACAAAGGTACACTGCACAATTAGGCAACGTCTGAGCCTCCTCTAGCCAGTCTCCCCAAAGCAAGGATGGCAGAGAGACAAACACCAACATGATTAACATTTATTTGTAAGTTTCCCCAAACAGGCCAGCTGGGGTCTAGTGTGGCTGCCTAGACATATCCCTGTGGTTCTGGGGTTTGTCAGTCTTTCCCTAGGGCTTTCTGGGTCCAGAAGTCCTCATGGAGCCTGGGAAGTGACAGACTCAGAAGAGCTGCCTTGTGAAGGAACAGGATTTGTACAGAGAGGCGGGAAGACTGCACACATCCTAGAACCTGCTCAGTCTCTCAGCACAGCAGGAGAACTGAGGTGAGAGAGGAAACTTTGACTGTGAGGCGGACAGGACCAGCAATGTTCAGCCTCTGAGCCCAAAGGAAGTGAGAGAGAAGCTTCCCAATCTGCTTTCCTCTTGGTTTCTAAAGGGATGACTAAGAGAGAGAGGGCTCCAGTTTGTCAAACTGAGTCATAAGCAGCCCCATGTCCCAAAGAGGACTGCAGTGCAGCCAGCATGACTGTCTTGTAGGCTGTGTTCCTTGGTCTCTTCCCTGGAGGAGATATGGAGAAGGCTCCTGCAGCCTCATCCCTGCTGGACCTTCACTGAGCCTTCTTGGTCACCTTCTGGTTCTTCAGCATCACATAGGTGATGAACAATCCTGGAATACACAGAACAGGAAGGACTGGGAGGATCCAAGTGAAAACTGAGTGGCCAGGCACAATGACATGCAGGTCAGGCTCCCAACCAACCACCCTGAGGGCAGGGCGCATCTTCCCAGTCATTCATCGGGGCACACAGGCACTTGGGGTCAGTCCACCATCACCAAGGGAACAGTGCAAGACGCTCTGTTGAGACCTTCAGACTCACAAGGTCTAACCTGCCCTCCCACCTACCCCTGTGATCACCCAGTCATGTGGCTCAATCACCCCTAAGCACTCTTCTAGGCTCCTGGGCTAGAGCTTAGAATACCATAACAACAAAGACATAGTCCCCAACCCACAGAGCCATAAGAGATGCCAGGGTGACTTGAGGCATGAACAGTGAAGCTGAAAATGAGGCTGGGACAGGAAAGGGGACACTTGTCCTCACTGCCTCAAGAACCTGAAGCACTGGGAACACCACCGGAGGGGCTTCTGCCTGTGGCCTTTAAGGAGGAACAGAAAAACCCCAGGGAGAGTTGGGGGCAAGGAGACTCTAAGCAGATGTACAGCAAGTGCCAAAGTGTGAAAGCACACTCAGGGGACACCCTGCCCCAGATCAGGAGACCTTTGGAGAATAGAAGACTTACCCACAAAGAGAAGCAGCAGGAGGCCTGCGGCCAATGGGAGGAGGACAGCATAGGCGCGGGGTAGGAAGTACTTGTGGATGACATGCTGGCTGTCAATGAAAGGCTGGCACCAAGGGCCAGAGCTCTGGTGAGTGCTGCTCACTTTACCCAGCTCCAAAGGGAAACCACCCCCTTCCCTCTGTTCAAGGGCTTGAGCCTCTTGGTTGCACTGGGTACTGAGGACCCGCTTTAATAGCATTCCCAAGAGGTTCCCAACCTGGGCTCCTCTAGGTGTGGATATGTGTGGTAACAAGAGACCCACTATATTGTCTTGGTAGCCTTGAATACTACCTAAGCCTTTCTTTTTGTTTTCTGAGGCAGGGTCTCACACATAGCCCTGGCTGATCTCACGGAGCCCCACCTTCCTCTGCCTTCTGAATGCAGGAACTCTAGACAGGGTTTCTCTGTGTAGCCCTGGCTGTCCTGGAACTCACTCTGTAGACCAGGCTGGCCTTGAACTCAGAAATCCGCCTGCCTCTGCCTCCCGAGTGCTGGGATTAAAGGCGTGCGCCACCACTGCCCGGCATAGGTCTTTTTTTTTTTTTTTAAAAAAAAAGTCTTTATTTTATTTTTTGATCATGCATATGTGCACGTGAGTGCAGGTGTACCTTCATCCAAGCCCTGGATCTCCAATCCAACTCCTTACACAATTTAAGCAGCAGTAGTGTGCCAGACAGTTTTGCTGGGTCTCCGGAGCTGAAGCCCAGTCCTCTGGAGGAGCAGTCAGTCCTCTTAGCCACTGAGCTATTTCTTCAGCCCACCTAACTTTTCTCTCTAAAGGATACCAAGTACTGCAAGATTCCCCTTTCCAAGCACAATGTACTTTTAAGCAATAACTAACAAAATTTCTCACATTAAAAAGAGAGGGAACAGGGCTTCTTCCTTCTCTCTGAGCCTTAGCCTCCTCATCTATAAAATGTAGACACCATCAGCAATCATTTCGTGAAATTAGAGCAAGTTAAGCATCCAGCACAGTGCCTGGCACACAGACGCTGCTTAAGTCCTGTTAGGAATTGACTTGGAGATCCAGGGCAGAATGAAGGTGAGCGGGGTGGGGGTGGGGCGCACATACCAAAAGAATCACCCAAGTGGTGTAGTAGGTGAAGATGATCAAGCTAACGGCGACGAGGCCAAATCCCACCGCTTGATCTGTCCCGGTGGCCTGGAGAAAAATAAAGGTTCAGCTGGCGAGATGGCTCGTGTAAATGCGCTTACGAAGGGTCGGGTCGGAGCAGCCGTTTTACAAGTCAAGTCTCTCATTCATTCAACATCACGGGGGTCTGACTAGAAGTGGCTCTCGGGTTTAGAAAGCCACGCCAGGCCTCATGTCACCTGTCCGCAAGCGGTGAGGAGAGCGATCCGGGTTTGAAGAGCCCAACCCTATCTCCCAAGAAGACCCGGGGACCCGACCCCTGGTACCCTCAAATCACACAGGTACTGCACCCAAGGCTCACCATCTCTCCAGCGTTTCGCCGGAGCAACAAAATACATCCGGTTCCTGGTTCAGGCCTTTCCGGCTTGTAAATCACGTGACACCCTGAGAGTTGTAGTCCCGGAACTGGGCACGGTTCCCCACCCTCCACTGCATGTCGGGAAATGTAGTTTCTGAAGGGAACTGTGGGACCAGGACTTGTGGGGTTTGTGGTTTTTTGTAACCCTTCCCAAACAATAATCCTTTAAACATTATCATACAGTCCCAAGCCAGAGTGAGATGCACCCCAGAGTTGGAAGTCCCAGAGAGGGACAGATCGTTATCTGTCGGTGGTGAAGCAGACATCAGGATTCATAGGCTCTACTTTCTGGCCTTGAAACTGTTGGTGGAAGACTCTAAATGGTCACCATTGGCCTGGATATGAGGATTTCCACTGGCTGACTTCCTAGGGAACTTTCTAGGCTTCCCTTCATTGTTCACTGCCAAAAGTTTCAGAATGGCCCTCTTAGAACCAAGGGGTGTTGAGCCAAATTATCTTTCATCCTTTTCTTCTGTTTCTCACCTGGAACAAGACTCGCACGGCACGGGGCTAGCTGCTCTCAATCCAGTCTCCAAATGCTACACCATGCAGAGTAGCGGTTTCTTCAACCAGAGGCAGCAGCTCCCTCTTTGTGCCCTGATCACCCCAGGTGTTTTAACCAGTTTTTTCAGTGATTAGTACCACACGCCCAGAGTGGCTGGCTAAATCCCTAGCACCAAGAGTGGGGCTCTATCCTGAAGTAGGAGCTGACTAAACCAACCAGCTTTAAGATGCCCTAATTCATGCTGGGCATGGTGGTGCATGTCTATAGTCCCAACGTTCTGGAGGTATGAGTAGCCGGTCTTCTTAAACCACATGGCTAAGCAAAACCTTGTAAATACCAAAATAAAAACATTTTATTCTTTCCCCCAACCAGAGTAAGACACTATCTCAAAGATGTGCAGGATTAGCAGATGCTCTCAGACCTTTGTCAAGTGCCCATTCATATTCATGTGTGTGTAGACATATATGCAATGCGTGTGGACATACACATGGCTAGCTTCTGTTGTTAGCAGCTTCCAAATCAACATGGGGGTGAGATTAAAGAAACACCAACAAAAAACAGTAACAAAAACATCGACATTTAATTCCCCCCCAAACCAAACATCGACACTAGGCTGATTTCCCCATATGACATAATTTTCTATTAGAAGCTGAGATAGAGATACAAACAGCCCATGGAATGGGGAGCAGTGGTAACCTGGTTAGAAAGGAGTAAGACAAAAGCAAACGCTCCTCCCCAGAGGAAGACGGGCCTGCTCATCCTGCCAGGCCATGCAGTGTGGTCAGATGTAGGGTAAAGAGAAAAAAACCCTAAAAATATTGCAGATCTTTATATCTAATAGAAACATTAAACTGTCTTTCGGGTCCCAAACTGGCATTGCATAGACCAATTCCTTTCCAAAAATATCTCTTATATCCTATCTTTGTATACAGAATTTGAGGCCCAGGTGCTCTGGGCACCCGTCGGAATCACTGAGCACTCGAGCAAAGGCTCTTAGCCTGTGGCTCCCACCAGTGTCCATTTGGTTGTGGCCATATTTTCAGCCCAGTTATCCTGGCCCAGTGCCCGAAACTGGAGGACATGGCAGCTCTTGTCTACTTCTGGAGTGACCATCAAGTCCAGACCCTGGCTTGGGTTAGGCAGGGACTCTTGGTTTGGAGCAGTCTTCCTGATATTGCCAACTGCTTTGTTTTTGGATCCCTGGAATTTAGAACTAGACCAAAATAATTCTCTGACTGGGGAAGGTCATAGACAAGCACAAATAGTGCTCTCTCCATATTCTAGGGGGTGGGGGAGGTCACCTTACTTAGGAAAAGAGCTGCCAGTTTCCCTTAAAGTGCCAGGTACCTGCTGGGCAGGAAGGAATCTGGCGAACCTTCTCTAGCCAAGTTCTGCCTTGCCTTGGCAGCATCTTCTAACATTTATCTGTTGATTAAAATAACGGCAACAGAATCCACAGAAATGATTTGGTCCTGACACCAGGCAGCTCCAAGACCACAGCCCCAACTTTTGCCAGCTGAGAAAGACACAAACTAGGCAAGGAACCTCCCAACCTGGGGAGTCCAGCTATCCCCACCCACGGAAACAAGTGTCCCATACCTGCCTATCCCCAGCCCTGCTGGGATACAGGTGGAGTGGGGAACAGAGCCACCTATCTCCCCTTGTGGGGTGGAAGGAATACAAGAACTGTGAACTCAGGGGGTAAAGAAAAACACCTTATGGGGCCAAGGAAACGCCAGCCTGCTGGATTGATACAAAATGAGTGAAACTTAAGGGGTGGGAGGTTGTCAAGGGCTGAGCTGGCAGCCAGTACCCTCCTTTAAGCAAATTACAGGACAGACAAAAAGTGCTGGGCGTTGGGGAGGTACCAAGAGGGTGGGTAGTAAGGGTAAAGCCTAGGCAGGGCACAGGGCCAGACTCCCCAGGGAGTCCCCAGGGAAAAGATGCCCCTTGCCCAGGAGGGCTGAAGCATGTCTGGCAGTAAGCCAGCTCCAGTTCATCCAGTCACAGTCCACCTGGCTGACTGACTGGCTCTCTAGCCTGGAACCCAACCCAGGCCTGCTGACATGAGAGCAGAGGAAAAGGCCTTTGCTTACCCAGCACAGCTGGGCCTCACCCTTCCTTTCCTGCAGGAAGGCCAGCTGCTCAGGACCCAGCCCTGGGCAGATGGCACCATGATGCTCAGGCCTTTCTAGGCTCTGGTCTTGGGTCTAAGCTGGGGATAATTAAAGGGAAGTGGTAAGTGCCAGGTTCCAGCCGGGCTACTGTACCCTAGGTCTGGTTGCACAGCAGACAGCACCCAGGAGTCCTGGAGAAGGGCAGGGGCAAGGGCAAGGGCCAGTGGCTGTGCTGGGGACAAGCGTGTGCAAAGTGCAGGCTGCAAGGCAGCAGGAGAACATTTAAGGAGGTGGGGTCTCAATCTGGAGTGTGGGGTTTGAGGTCTTGGCTCTGAGGAGAAAGCTGCCCGCAGGTCTCCTCAGGATACAGAGAAAAGACAGTGAAGCAGTAAGCAGAGGGTCACAGGTGGCAGGATTCTGGGGGTGGCCCAGCTCCTGAAGGGGAAGGACAATGGAGCAAGGGCCCTGTCAGCCTGGTGGGGGGAACAGAGGGATGGAGCAAGCCACAAGCACCCCAACATGGAATGGTTGTGTCCTTTGCTGGGCCCAGGTCCTCTCCAGTCAGGGCAGTCGTGGACAGCTCCATCTTGCCCCATTTTCTAGTGGTTGAGGACAATATTCACAGTGGCACCCAGGACCAGTGGTTCCAGGGTGGATGGGAGGACAATGGAATGACGCTTTGGGGGCTGGTGTGGCTAGAATAGGAGGAGGCACAGATGCAATGCGGAGCAGATCCGAAGGGCAGGTTCCAGCTCCTCCAGGCATGCCATTGACCTGGGTACCAGGGATGGCAAGACCCTTCTTCAGCTGGACACTTGGATCCGTCAGTGGCTCTCAATCACAACTGGCTCATAGACTCCCGAGGAGACTCTGCAGGATGGAGAGAGGCGAGCTCGTTACTGAGCAATCCCTTGGCCAGGGCTTGTGGGTACTTCACATGCAGTTACTATGCCAGTCTCTTACAGACCGGCAGAAACTGAGGCCCCAGAGGTATTCAGTCATTCGCTCAGTGTGACAGAAATAGCATCAGAGTCAGTGGGGTCCACAGCTGTGCCCGGTCCCCTCTGGATACCTGCTGTTACCCACCTGGGTGGGCCAGTTCTCCCTGTGTCATTTGACAATAGAAACCCAGGTTTGGGGGCTGTCAAGATTCGTTAAGAAGACATGAGAAAGGTAAGAGGTCACATCCACCCTTCTTTCTCACTGCTTAGGTCTTGCAGAAACCAGGTTAGGTTCCCTCCCCCAATCTCGAAGTCTTCTCATTTTGCAAATGGTCTAAGGGGGGTCTTCTCACCTTTGTAAGGAGGTCCCTGTGGTTTCTTGCTCTTCCACCCAGGGCAGCCCAGGGCTGCTGGGAGAGGGTGGTTGTGATTTCTAGCCTCAGCCAACAGGGGTCAGCAGTGTAGCACAAGACACACCCTTCCTAAAGGCTCTGGATCCAGAAGTTCCAAAGAACACAAGAAAACGCCCAGGGACACCCCTGCATACTGGACACTACTCAGTCACTGGCTCAAAGGCCTGGGGAACCAAATACTGGCGCTCACTCTGCACAAAGGCCTATGGGAAAGCAGAGTTAGCAAAGGACTCTGAAGGTGGTGGGCCCAAGGTCACTGGTGACAAGAATGTTTGAAGCAAGGCTGGGGACCCCATGGCTGCCTTACCACACATCCCTGTCCCTAGCCCCTACCTGTTGGCCAGCTGAATGCCGCTTAGTGTGGTAGAGCCATCACGACTCACGAACAGCCGAAGGTTACTGTCTGTGAGGACATAATGGAGGACACGGCTGAGAGGGACAGGGACAGGTCTGAAGGCCATCATCACCCTGGCTGGCTTGGAGTGGGCAGCTCACCCTCAGTGTTGCTGCCATCAGTGAAGTCCTGGCTCTGCATTATCTTCTCCACAATGTCGTCTGCGTCAATGCGAGTGTCATCCACCCAAGTTGGGTGGCTCTCCACTGAGTCCTTCTTTCGCCTTGGGAGAGGACAGAATAATGACAGCACAGTGACGGGTTTAGCAACAAGACAAGGCTAACCCCAGCACCTACAGCTCCAGAACATGTTCTGCACTTCATTTAGCCACCGTCATGGGCAGGTGCTGACAGACTAGAACTAAGGCTAAGGAACCTGCCTGAAGCCAAACAACATGTGTGTAGTAGATCTAAGGTTCTAACAAGGTCTGTGGGCTCTACAGACTAAAGTCACAAACAGCAGCACTGTCTAAGCCCAGGTACACAGGCCTAGCCCAGGGTTGTGCTTTTATATTCAGCAGTTGGTTAAATCATAACCATTCAGTATTCTGAGGTGGGGAATCTATTCTGTCTAACCCTGTATGGTCAAATGCAAAGAGGAATCAGAGGGAGCACTGGAAGGATTCTGTTTATCAGGGAGCCCCAAACAATAGGACTCACCGAAAAGAGCGGTCTGACAGATGCAAGGGGCGTGGGGGGCGTGGGGGCTTCTCAGGAGGCCGAGGTGGCTTCTCAGATGGCCGATGCTCCCTCTCGATGCCCTCAGGACCCTCTACAGCCATGCTGAGGCCACCAGAGGCACTGCTGCTCGTGGATGTATTTCTGCGGTGTGTCAAGTCAGACAGGCTGGAGGAGCGAGAGTGCTCTGTGCTGTAGCCTGGGAGTGGACAATATTGGGAAGGTGATTACAGGGGCCCAGGGCTGCGGGAGGTCCCAAGCTTAAGTCCTGACCACTCACCAGACAGCTTGGACTGCTGGCTGGCATAGCTGGAGTTGCGGGAGTGGCCAGAGTGGAACACCTCCTCAGGACTGGACAGGCTCTGGTCCGGCTCCTCTGGTAGTCCTGGGGAGAGGAGCAAAGCTACATTAAGGTGCCACCTCACCAGCAACTCTCAACAAGCCTTCCATGGGGCACTGTGACTCCATTCTGCAGACTGAAGACCAAGGGCTAGAGGAGCAACAATCTTCAGCAAACCACACGCTACCCCCGGTACCCAGGTTATCCATTCCACAATAATTGCTGTTGGGAGCATCTGTCACAGACCTTTGAGGACACAATCTTAGCCAGTTATCCATAACTATGGTAAGTGGTGTAAAGCAAAGGCAGCATACACGCAGGGCCTGGTCAGTCTGTGGATCAGGGAAGGCTCCTCCCAGATCACCTAATGCCATTTTAGGACACCAAGGAGGGGAGACAGAGAAGGCAGCAGGCACAGGGCCTTCCAGATACAGGGCTGGTTGGCATACTAAAGGCCTTGAAACGGACACGAGCTTGGGTTCATGGACAAATCTGGGAAAGGGTGGATCTGGGTGAAGGATGTTCCAGGTCATTTCAAAGCGAATTTCCCTAGCGCTCCCCAGCTATAAACACAAGAGAACTAGGTGGGCCTAGGTGGGGACCTAGGATGCATACATCGAAGTCCTGCCAACCAACACAGGAGGGAAGGACTGGACTTTCCTCTTCCACTCGAGATGAGCATGTATAACCAGGCTACTGGCTGAATTCAGGTCTGCCCAGACTCCCTTTTTGTTTTTTTGAGATAGGGTCTCACTAGGCAAATGGCCTAGAACTCATTATAAAGACCAAGCTGCCTCTAACTCTGAGATCCACCCGCCTCCAACTTCTGGGATTAAAGATGCGCACTACCATGCCCATTTCTAATTCTAAGATAGGGTCCTATGTAGTCCAGGCCAGTTTTGGATTTGCTACATAGACTGAACTTCTGTTCCTCTACCCTCCCACTCTCAGATTACATGCACGTGCCACGCCAAACCAGCTCAGGTTCTCCACGTGTTCTGTGCATGTGTCACACACGGGCCTTCAAGTACTCCTCTGCCTCTTTTAGTTTTACTCAAGGGTAATGTCTGTGCTGAGATAACCTTTTCCAGACAGCTCTCTCCTCTGCTCACCAGCCTCCATAAGCTAGAGACCACAATGGTGCCAGGAAGCCCCTACTCCTATACACACCAAGCCCAGGCAGGCAGGCAGGCAGGCATAGCAGCTTTCTGCTCTGGACCTCACCTGGCTTGCTGGGTCTCCAGGAAAGCTGGGCCTAGGGAAAAGCCAAGCCCTGTAGTTAGGTCCATCCTAGGCCTCAGGTCTGGAGGCCACATGTGCTATCTGCTCATGTACTGAGAGTACCTCTGGGAAGGTTGAGGCTATCATGGTCCTCACACATGAGCAATGGCAGCACCAGCAGAAGCATGTGGCCTCTTCTACTGCCCCAACACCCTCTATTTGAGACAAGGTTTCACTGATAGTCCAGGCTGGCCTGGAACTCCCAGATCCTTTTGTCTGTCTAATGAGTGAAGGAATTAAAGGTGTGTGCTACCATGCCTGCACCCATCTCTTTGACAAGCATCTTCCTGGGACAGGATGGTCAGGGGGAGAAGCTGAGGTCACAGGCAGGGGAGAGATAGGCAGATAAAGATAGTACCTGAGGCCAGGATGGTGGGCCGGGTCTTGGGGTGGCGGGATCCAGTTAGGGAGTTAGTGCTGCTGCTGCCACCACTGCTGGTCCCACCACCTTTACACGTCAGCTGCAGGGAGGAGTCCTGGCCCGGGATGGAGATGGACTTGGCAGTGGATGGTGGCCTTGAAAGGACAGAGGGGTATGTGACTGCGGTGCTCCAGTCTTGGGATCAAATGGAGACACGGGTACCCAGAACCTAGAGAATGGAAGACTTTATCTCATGGCCCCCGTCCCCACCTATAGCCAGGATGACACTCACGTCTTGAAACAGGGGTCTCCAGAGAGCAGAAACATGCCAATGGTGACCTATGGGTAGAAGGTAGAAATCATCACCAGCTGCTAACACCCAGCTCAGGTCAACCTCTGAGCTCCAATCCCAACTCTGAACCTTCCATGTCACCTGCTGTGATGGTTTGTATATGCTTGGCCCAGGGGCTGGCACTATTAGGAAGTGTGGCCTTGTTGGAGTAGGTGTGTCACTGTGGGCGTGGGCTTAAGACCCTCATCCTAGCTGCCTGGAAGTCAGTCTTCCACAAGCAGCCTTCAGATGAAGATGTAGAACTCTCAGCTCTGCCTGCACCATGCCTGCCTAGATGCTCCCTCCTTGATGATAATGGACTGAATCTCTGAACCTGTAAGCCAGCCCCAATTAAATGTTGTCCTTTATAACTTGACTTGGTCATGATGTCTGTTCACAGCAGTAAAACCCTTACTAAGACACCTGACCACAGTGAAGCCTGTACCCTGTGTGGAGGACAGAGTGGGTAGCTAAATGGAAGAAGCTAAGAATGTGGCCCATGTCTTGAATCCTAGCACTCTGGAGGTAGAGGCAGGTGAATCTCTGTGAGTTCAAGGACAGCCTGATCTATAAAGTGAGTTACAAGACATGTAGGGCTACACAGAGAAACCCTGCTTTGAAAAACATAGATAGATAGATAGATAGATAGATAGATAGACAGACAGACAGACAGACAGATAGACAGACAGGCAGACAGGCAGGCAGACCGACAGACCAAGGGTCATTTGGCTGGCACCTTGCACCTGAGGGGAGCAAGTCTGCTCCTGCAATTATAAATTATAACCAGACTGTGAGCTTCAGGGGCCACATTCACTCATATTTGCTTTGCTCAGGTGTGTGAGAACAGAACCTTGAGTCGGGGAACAGGGTTTAAGAAGCCCCTCGGGGAAGAAGGGATACTCCTAGGGCCTACCATGGCAAGCAGGGGCTGCCTGAAAGGTTTGTTTGGTTTGGTTTGGTTTGGTTTTTAGAGACAAGGTTTCTCTGTGTAGCCCTGGCTATCCTCAAATTTAAGAGATTCACCTGCCTCTGCCTCCTTAGTGCAGAGATTAAAGGTGTGCACCACTATCACCAGGCGAAAGTTTTTGGAAAATGAAGCAAAATACGTCGTCAGTATGGAACTTTGACACCCACCTGCAATGACTCTGCCAATGGTGTAAACATGGTAGTCTGTGTCCCCAAATATGGCTCAGATGGAGTGAAGGCAGAGTAACAAGATGAAAAGGAGAGCTCAAACCCCAATCACCCAGGACCTCAGTGTTAGCATCACCATGGCCACAGGGCTTGTGGATCATCTCGCTCAGCCATGACAGCAGTCGACAAAGTAGTTGACACCTCAGGTGCAGGTTGAGGGTACCAAGAAAGACTAGGAGGACAACTGACTTCTAAAACTCAGCAGACAGGATATAGTGGGGCAGGCCTAGAACCTGAGGCTACCTGGCCCCAGGCCTCTTTCCACTTCCTGAGTACACAGGCCTACTGGGGAAGACTTTCCGCCAACCAGTCTGGACCTTCTGATTCTTTCTTTCTTTCTACATGGACTTGTGTAGTCCTGACTGCCCAAGAACTCATGTAGATCCACCTGCCTCTGACTCCTGAGTGCAGGGATTAAGGGCATGTATCACCATTTTTTTAAAAGACAGACAGGGTCTTGCTGTATATATATCGTTCAGGCTGGCTCAAACTCAGGATCGCCTCAAATTCTAGGATTACACAGCATGTCACCACATTACCAGCCTGAACCTATTTGGATGTTTCTCAGGTCCTGTCAATTACCTCATGGCCAGCTCTGTGCCAGGCACAGCTGGCACTCCTAGGTCAGCTCAGAGATAGTGTTTAATTAAGCAAACCTGTTTTCTTGGTCAGCCTGTAAGAGGCTGTGAAAGGGATACAGAGATGGTGCTAGTACAGATACCTGGATATTTCTGTTCCTAAGAAGACAATCAGCAGCTGCCTGAGGGGAGAAGGTACCTGGGCTCCTGGAAACCTTTCAGCCCTCAGCGTGTTATCCCTACACAGTACGCACGGGTCCAGAACATGAGTTCTGCTCACTGATACCTCCTTGCCAGGAGCCAGGAGGTCTCAGATCATGATAGGCAACAATTAGGACCTAGGCTGTGCGGTTACATGACTGGTGGGTTAGTGCCAATTCTGCTTATGACCTGGGGCAAATGATGGAATTTACATTGTCACCACTCCCTGTATTCAAACTTGGATGTAATAATAGACATCACATGCATAGGTTGTGCTTGCTGTTAGGGTCATGAGATAAAAAAGGACTGACAAAGGTGCTTATCAAGGCCTTAGGAGGTGGGGGTCACACCCAACCATGCATGAGAAAACTGAGGCCATGACTCAGGGCCCACATCCTCCCAGCATCTCTGAGAACTTGTGTTTCTGAGGAGGCAATATATTTGTCCCTCTCCCGTTAAGGCAGAAGAGGTGGCAGAGCCCTGATACCTTGAGGATGGAGTTGTCCTGGCGGGTATTCTTGGTGTCGTATCCTTCCAATAGGCAGCATCGCACGGTGGAGCCTGAGCCTGCAAACTCCGCCAGGTTCAAGTCAGTGAAGCCAAGCTGGGAGGGGGAAAAAAGTGGGAGGCTGCAGGGAGGACAGCCACTGGGCAACAGATGCAACAGAAGGGTTAACTTGGGGAGGGCGGGGGAGAGCAGGCTCACACCACAGCCCCACTGACTGTTGTATAACCAGGACTCAAGAACAGGATCCTGGGTCAGCAGCACCAACGTGGCAAAGCAAGAAGCTCACATGTGGCACAAAGAGCCCTTTGTGTACGGTCCCAGGGTGCACTACGGCCAGTGTGCCTAAGATGAAAGGACATTGTTGTCTGCGACACAGACACATTGTTCCCAGGGAAACAAGGCCATGCTGTAGGGAGCTGACAGAAGAGCAGGCAGAGAAGAAGGAAGGCCCGTGGGAACTTGGTGTCAGGGTAGGGGGGATGAGATACTACAGAGTGGGCAGGATCACCATGAAGTCTCGGTGGAGGGAAGAGTGAAGGGCTAATATAAGGACCTGAACCCAGGGTCTGGGCTGTTCCTCCTGGGAGGTGTGCACGTGAGAGAGAAAGGGCAAGAGCAGCAGCAGCACAGGAGGGTCAGGTGGACTCCATGGCTACCTGAACAGAGGGAGTGCCAGGCTTGGGGGACACCAGGGGAGCAAATTAACTGGACATCTATTGTGCACCAGTTACATACAAGTCTCGACTACAGCGTTCAGGAGCACAGGCTTCAGGATCAGAAAACTGGGTTTGGAGTCAAGTCCTTGTAATGACTCAGAGGGACCCCAATTTTACAGTTTAGTCCTTCTGAGTGTATTGGTTTCCTTGTCTGCATAATGGGATAAAGCTTGTGGTGAGGTTCTACTATGGGACAGCGGGGAAAGGTCTGGCAGCATCTGATGTGGGCTGGAAGCTCCTTGGCTATGCACTGGCCGTCCTTACTCATGAGTAAACAGGAGACACTTGCCCTCTGACAGCCCCCTTCAATCCTGGGCCAGGGCAGACATGAAGATGGTGGGCTTCTGGAGCTCTAGCAGTGGGAACTCTAGTCTGAGTTCGTACTACCCTTACCTCAGGTGTCTCCCACAGAGTGGAGGTGGGGTAAAGGTACAGTCCCACCTGTGCTGTGCTGACCAAGAGTACCGCAGAGATGGAGGACAGAACAGGCTCATTAAAGCCAGGCATCTTCTCCCACTTGTTCCCATAGAGAAGTTTTTTATTTTTTTAAAGATTTGTTTATTTCATGTATATGGGTACACTGTAGCTGTCTTCAGACACACCAGAAGAGGGCATCGGATCCCATTACAGATGGTTGTGAGCCACCATGTGGTTGCTGGGAATTGAACCCAGGACCTCTGGAAGAGCAGCCAGTGCTCTCAACCACTGAGCCATCTCTCCAGCCCCCCACAGAGAAGATTTTAATCACAGGGCTGAAGCCAGGGGAGGGGATGTCGGTGGAAGACAGGGACTAAGAAAGACCTGGGACCAATAGCAGTGAAGGGCTGACTCTGTATCACCAGCATACAGTGAGACGCTGCTGCCATTAGAAAGAATACAGGAAGCTGAGGTGACACTGGGTAAGTTAAGAAGCCCCCGCTGCAGAATGTATGCATCAATGTGAACAGCTGCTGCTGCTAAGCACCTATGTACACTCAGCAGTCGATTTCCATTTCTCTAAGTCGTATGCATAGGTCATTCAGTTTTGAATGTGTGTTTCTTTTTCCTTAGAAAACCAGAGGCAGTGGTAGAGAGAGGACTTGCCTAGCATGTTATGAGGCCTTGAGTTCAATCTCCAACAAAACACATGAAGTACAGAAGCCAGGTATGGTTGCACACCCCTGTAACCCTCCGGAGGCAGAGGCTGGGTGATCTTGCCAAGTTCTTAACCGATCCCTAACCTGACTAGTGAAATCCTAGGAAAATCAATAGGGAAAGGAGTGGTGTGACAAGGCTCCGGTGGCCCTCTTACCTTGGAATACGCCTTTCCACCTTTCAGCTCCTGCAGAGACAGACATATAGAGCATGACTAGGTAGCCCTGGCCTCTCACAGGTCTCCCAAAAGCACCGTGAGAAAAGAACACCAAAACAACCCACAATTCTCCTTGGAGTGGACATGGTAGGAAAGGGGCCTTAAAACCACAGGTCGTCCCTCACCCACCCTCAACTCTGAGCTCACAGTCCCTAGGCTCAGTCTCATGAACCCACCTCACCTTGCGCACAGACACTCGAAAGATGCAGGGGTCCAGCAGGCCTGTGGCCGGGTTGGCACTCATTTTACACACAAAGGTGAACCTCTTCCGCCACCGCACACAGTTCTCCTGCACCTCCTCCCTGCAGAGACACAAGAGATAAACGTGGGATAGGTGAACATGAAGTTAATGTGGAGCCCCCCACTCCGGTCCTATCACAGACAGGGCATGGGCCCCTCTGCGGGTGTTTCCGTAAGACTACACTAGCAAGATCATAAAAACACAAAAAGCATGAAATGAGAAATGAAGCGGCAAAAAGCAGCCATTGGTCGAGGAAAGGCTAAGATGGCTAGCCTTTCAGGGGGACTGACAGTGTGGTCCCCTCCCCCCTTTGACCTTGGCTGTTCTATACTCCCAGGTTCCTGCTGCCCACTTTATGTGACCGGCACTTCAGTCTTCCCGGGATGGACTCACAACTCACTGTATAGATAAGAGACCAAGGCTAGGCCAGCTCCCTGACCCCCCGCCAGTCTACTGGGTCCACAGCTGGGTCCATCCAGTCTCCTCTAACAAGGACCACAATAGCTAAAGCTACATGCTGCTTCCCAGGTGCCAGGCACCATTCAAAGAACTGCAAAACTGGTAGCCACCACAGCCTGTTCAGGGTGCTGGAGAAAGCCTGCCAGCCACTGTCTATGGAAAAATGGAGGTTCTTTGATACCAGGTGAGGCTCCAACATTCCTGCCCTGGAATGAGAGAGACCACATCAATAACCCAGCACTTCTAAATGGGGTGGCTGTTATGTGATAGGAGCTTCTGAAAGCAGCTCATCCAAACTTCATCCAGCTGCTGGGGGGTGACAGCAGTGCACAGTCCCGGCCCACGCCCACCCTGGCAGAACTGATGCTCAGGAAGGGGCAGGCATGTGAAGGAGGAGGTGTGTGACAGCATCTCCATTCAGTGCACCCCACTACCTGGATGGATAGTCACGCAGACAGCCAAGACGTGACCTTCCCACACCCTGAGGGACCCAAGAAACATGGGTTACCTGCCAGATTCATGCTTTGGGGTGAGGGTCAGAGAGGGCTATAGTCAGGCGTCGCCTGCTTCACAACCTCAGTGGTTGTGAATCTCTGTCATCCTTTCTTATAGTTGGTGACACTGAGGCTCCAACAGGATTCAGAGCCCAGGACTCACAAAGCAGGCTATGATCCAGGCCGTCTAGCTGAGTGAGTGCCCCAGGCTGACACATTGGCTCGGGGACACAAAGGGCAGGAAAACCTGGCAGCTGAAGTCCTCCTGGGCTTGTGAGGCCAGCAGTTCCATATTATCTTATGACCTAGTAATTCTACTCCCAGGTCCACACCCAACAAAAATAAGAGTCTACATGGACACCAAACCCTGCATATAAATATGCAAAGTAGCACTGTTCACAATAGTTAAAAAACAAAAGCAACCCAAACACCCCAATGATGAGGGTAAATACTTGTTGTCTGCTCCTGAGGTGCAGACCTTTGGTAATAAAAGGAAGGAGGCACTTACTACTAACCTAGAGTTCGTAATCTAAGAGTGCTACTAACCTTGAACACATTACTGCTAAGTCCAACCAGGCACGCAGACTACTGTAGATTTTATTTGTAAGAAATGCCCAGAAAGACAGAAAGCACACTGGTGGCTGCCAGGGGACAGGAGTTGGGGAAATTAAGAGTGACAGCTGATATGTGTGGGTTTCTTGGTGCAGTAATGAAAATGGTCTGCAGATGACTGCAGCAAGAACATGGCCTTATAAACCTGAAAACCCACTGCTCTGTGGGAAAGAATGCTTGCCGGTCAAGTGTAAGGCCCTGGGTTCCATACTGAGCGCCAAAACACAAAAAAAAAAACAAAAATTCTGAACTGTACACCTCAAGTATATGGATTACGTGGTGCATGAATTTATGTCAGTAGAACAGAAAACAAAATGCATAGGACATCTGATGAATAGAACCATGAAAGGCAGGGCAGGGAAGGTGAGAGTCGGGGGAGATAAGGCAGAGACGCTACTTGAGGCAGGCGTCCTACAATGGGCCTTATAGCAGCGATACCTCAGCAAAGCCCAGACTGGAGCGAAGTAAGGGTGACCAGCGTGAGAACAAGCTTGGTAAACAGAAACATCAACAAGGATGGGCAGTGGGGAGAGGAAGAGATGACATCAGTGATGGGCGGGAAGTCAGATGTCTCTGTGCCTTGCCCCCATGAATGTGCCTTAGATGGAAACAGAGAGCAGACACACAGGCAGGGAGTAGATGTGCAGAGAAGAGTCACTCTTGAGCAACTGAGGCCTGAGCCTAAAAGAGGACTGGACTGGGGACTAATCTGTGTGAACTCTCAGCTCCCTCCCCTCAACACACATACAAATAAGAATAGGAACAGCTGCATGAGACCTGCAGAAGCAGGAAGGCTGGGACACTTGAAACACCCAGAGGAATTAGGGTTAGAGTCTGGGAACAAAGGCTGATAGCACACTGCCCGCCCTCCTTTGAGTCTGTCTTGGGAATACCAGCTAGGAAGCCTGAGGCTCAAATGTGGTTCCGTCAGCCCTGCTGTGCCAGGGAGAGCAAATCACGTGAACCCTTCCTTCCCAGGCTCTCAGGTGACAGGCTTGTTCCCTCCTTATACAGGAAGTTGAGCAGGGCAGGGTTTCTGGGATCAGGCCTGGGCCACCCACCTGTTGCCATAAAGCCTCTGAACAATCAGTACTACATGTCCTCACTTCTGAGGAAAGCAGCAGCAGGCATTCTTACCAGCTCGACCCCAGGGGGTCAGAGTAAGGGTGTAATAAACATTACAGAAGTGGTCACTTCTGAGTATCTGCCATGTCCTCATCCCACAGTCTTCAACACAAGGTGGCTGTTTCCATGTCTCCTTTTCACATGAAGAAAATGAAGTTGAGAAATGCTGCAAAGCTTACCCAAGGTCTAGAGATGAGTCTTTAACTTCAGGCCAAGGCCTGGGCCATGCAGGATGACAGAGGCTAGAGGTGTTCCACCAGCCCCAGCCTCTGTCAAGGAATGAGGCTGCAGATAAAGCAGACATGAGACAGACAAGAACTCAGAGCCCTGGTGCAAGTGCTGGCCAGGTTGGGTTTAGGAATTATCAGACCAAATTCACTTCCAATCCTGACTGTGCTAGCACTTGTAAAAATTCTGGATGGAGAAATGAGCACTAAATATACACAACAGACAAAAGTCCTGCTTTTGAGAGGCTGCTACTCTGGCAGCAGGTAAGAGACACATTAAGCCTGGGCAATGCAAGCCCTAGGTGGTGGTAAAACGGAAATGGGAGGGGGTGGGCAGGGGCCAGTCAAGCGGCTAGTCACATTCCCCAGATGGGAGGGAAAGGTGGCCAGGGAAGGTCTTAGCAAGAAGGAAACATCAAGCCAAAGCACTGACGCAGTGAGTGAGCCACACGGACATAGATGAAGACATTAGGAATAGCAACCTGAGCGGTGGGAACATGTAAGACCCTGAGGTAGGAATGTGGCCAATAAGTGTGCTGAGAAACAAAGGCGGCAGAGTGGTAGGGAGAGAGGGAGTCCTAGCCTCAAATTACAAAGGGACCACGAGGGGTTGCTGAGATAGGGTGAGCAACCAAGGCTTTCATATCAGCTTTGTTAGTTTTTAAAGGACCATGCATGATGGTATGCACAGAAAATTCAAAGGTGCTCACCACATCAGGTGAGCCCCCGGGCACAAGAGTGTCTGGAGACTACAGAAGAGGGAGGGAAGAGAGAGATACTGTGTCATGTTTTTCCCTCTAGGGATAGACTCAGGACCTTATGAGTGCTAGACAAGCATCCTCTCACTGACGCTCAGACTCTTTCCTTTCCTCTTTCACTGTTGGTGGTCCTAGGGGCTGACCCTAAGGCTTTGCACATTTTAAGCAAGCACTCCACCACTGAATCAAATAGTTCCTTAGTTTTTCACTGAACTGTTATTATCAGTTGTAAATTCTCACAATGCCTGTGTGGGTAAAGGGAACTAGCTTCTCTTCCAGTCTAGGAGGCTTGGAGCATACAACATGTTCAGAGTCAGGAAAACCTTTCTGACTGGGTATGGTACAGCACATGCCTGTAATCCCAGCAACCAGAAGGCAGAGACAGGCGGATCTCTGTGAGTTCGAGGCCAGCCTAGTCTACAAAGTGACAGTCAGGGCTATTAAACAGAGAAACCGTCTTGAAACTTGAAACAAAACAACCACTCTGGGGAAAAGCAGAAGCCCCTCTAACACTGAAAGACCCTAGAGTATCAAGGATGCTGCGAGCTCAGCATCACCTTATACCATCTGTAACCTCAATGGGCTGGGAAGTGCTAGGAAGGCAAAGACTGGGCCTGCAATGGCACCACAGGTCTCTGCATAGCAGTGTCCAATATATATCCCCATTCATCAAGAGCACACTGGGCCATAGCCACAGGAAGCAAGAAAGTGTAAAAAGACAAATTGTAGTTAAAATATAAGCAGCATGCAACCCACTCCCTGTCTTGATCTCATGGCTCAGGATGCAGCTAGACAACAGTAAATGTAAGATCACAAACCTTTAGCATTCTCAGCCCCAGATAACTCACTACAAAAAAAAAAAAAAAAAAAAAAGGCAAAAACCAAGCCTCAAAGAGATCATCCCAGCCCTAAGAAGATCAGAACCCTGAACTGCCAGCTCCCTGGACACCTGGCCGATTTATACTGATATGAAGGGGCAATGGCCAGAAGGAAGGGGATAGCTCAGTCAAGCCTGACAAAACTGCAGGTGAGGTGTTGTTGGTGTATTTTGTTTTTGTCTAAAAGTAGTTCTCCTAATTAAAATTTTAACTTTAAAGGAAAGGGGGATTAAATTAGGATGGGTAGTTACAAGCAAAGGGATTTGAACCACAAGTATCTGATTCAAGGTCAGGGTCTACCCTTACCCCCTTGGCACTGCCAAGTGGGGACATACTGAGTGATGTGGGCAACCGCTATCAAGGCTGGAAGGCTGTCAGTCAGCTCTCCCAGCTTGGGGTTTTAGGGTGTGCATCTCTGCTGCCACTGCCAGGAATAGGTAATTAAAGAGACAGGTTTTGCATTTAGCTTTAAGATATACAATTAAACGTGCAAATCCCAGTGAAACAGGGCAAGCCCTTTATCTACTGTAGCCTCTGTGGCCAACATAAAGTTATTTCTGAACTGTCCTAAAATAGAGTAAGTGCCCCACAAAACAGTGGTCTCAGATGCTCCAGACTTTCTGGATCTTTTCTGGATCTGAGAGGAATCTTCCACTATGTCTCCCTGACTAGCTCTGCCTACCCCATGCAGCCATGAAGACTGGTTTAGCAAGACCCTTGGACCTATATCCAACTGTCAAGCAGACCTCTGTGAAGTATCCACAGAGAATGGCTGCAGCCACCAACTCAGGCTACAGGCATGGAATGAGCCTCCTGAAGTGTCCTGGAGCAAAGTGGCAAACGTGTTAGACAAGAATTAGCAGGCAGCAGCCAGTGTCTCTAAAGAAGGGCTACAAGAGCACTCTACAAAATAGGACAGACATCTGGGGACACCGATGCCACAGCCAGGATTGCAAAACTGAGGTCAGTTGGGTAAAGATGAAAGAAAAGCCTCCAGTAATAAGAGCAACCCAAGGAAAGCCCGAAAGGCAAGCCCACTGCATGGGGCTGTCCTGGCGACTCCTTTCTCACTGCTCAGCTCAAGTGGAATGTAGAGAAGACCATCAACCTAGTGCCTGCAGAGCCACGTGCTAATGGGGACCACATCTGTCTGTTACCGTGGCCTCTCTCCCTAAAAGCCTAGGACAGAGCTGGCAGAGAGGGATCTCTACTCTGTTCTCTGGCCCTTCTAGCGCATTAAAGCATCATCCATACCTTGAGCTTATTCTATGGGATTCATGGTTCAAACGCAGACTGAGAGAACTCTCCTCTGTCCCGAGGCCTGAATAAATACCATCCAGGTTCTACAGGTGAAGAAACCGAGGTCTAGGAGGGTGGGACAAATTCACAGAACACCAGGTCTCCCAGCAGCCCTAGTTCACTAAGTCATTTCAGTTTCCAGATAAATGAGGATGGTAAACAGATACCAAGGGAGGAAGGAAAGGCCACTCTACTGACTCTCTGGTTTACAATAAACAAGATTAAAGAGGCACCAGAGGGTGGGGAGGGTTGCAGTTCAGGCTGAAGTGAGCTACTTCCAACAGTTTCTCTGACAGAAATGCAATGTTTCCATCAGGAGTCACCCAGAGTTAGGCTGCATGGTCCCCAGGAATGAGCTCACTGAAACAATTACTGTACCTAGCAGCATCACTGCTTACAGGTACAACAGGGTCCTAGACTCTTGGTGGCCCTAGGTCTTCACCACAGAGGTGACAAGCTGCCATGGGAGCTCCCTCCCAGCCATAGGTTGCTAGGAACCAAGAAGCCCAGGGGGACTCTCCCCAGAGTTAGTGCTAAGGTGCAAGCAGGACTGGCACAGGAGCAGAAAACAAGGAAAAGTGAGCCTCAGGGAATAAATAATATGGCAGCTCAGTCCCTGTAATAAGGTTCCAGGGTGATCTTAGAGCCACCTAAAACACTTCACTTTCTCACTTGTGTGTGTGTGGGGGGCTTACCGGGAAAGGGCACTTTGTACACGAGCCTAGCAACCTGAGTTCTATCCCTCCGATACACATGATACACATACATACATACATACACATCCATACACACACACACTCACACACATCCATACACACACACACACACACACACACACACACACTCACACAGAGTAAATATAAATGTCCATCAGTACATCTTTGGCATACTCAGCAGGGGGCATTAGACTGGCAGAGTTAGGCACTCAAATCTTCTGAGCAAAGAAAGGTGAGGCCCAGCAGGACAGGCATTTCCAGACACAAGTGAGCACACAACGTCTACTAGCCTGCCACCAATGAAGACTGCCAGCAGGTCTGCCAGAACCATGTGAGAGTTGTCCTGTGCACTGTGGCACATTTAGCTGCACCCTGCCAATAGAGCAGAATAACTCCAGATGTGACGAGCTGTTTGGGGACTTAACCAAATCAGCTCCAGTTGAGATGCACTGTCAGGGCTTTGGAAGCCACTCTTTATTCGTCTTTCAGGTAACTCTGATACAGGGAGGTAGACATTTCTAGGACCCCAGAAACCTCCCAGTCCTAGCTGTGCTCCTGGGAGACTTAGTACTCAGACTTGGCCCACAGGAACCAGAGCAAGTTCCATGGCTTGGTGCCCACTCCTGCTGTTCACCTGCCCCTCCCTGGCTTTGCCCAGCACAGCCTGAACCCCAAGCTTTCCCTGGCTCCTTGTACAAATGATCCTAGTGATGCAATCTAGAGTCTGGGCTGCTGAGAGGCAGCCCCAGCCTGAATGAGAGTATAAGAAGGAAACAATTTAAATCAACAACATCTGCCAGTGCTTTTCCGAAGAGAACAGCACAGCTGCCTGGGGAGGGGCCCACCCCAGGGACCAGCCAAGGCATCCATCCAGGGGCTGCAGGCCAGGAGGGCCAACGTGGCAGCCCAACAGTGTCTGGCTCCTGCCAGGAGTTGAGGGCCACGTGCAGGGGAAGCAGTTCCCTACAGTTCTGGCACACCCCTCCTCCTGTGGTGAGGCAGCAAGAAGTTCCTAGAAGCCAAGCCACTTGGTGCCCAACACTGGAGAGCTTAGAGAAGCTCCTTGTGGGCCCCATGCTGCCTTCTCTGCTCCTCTGCTGGCAAGAACCCTAAAAATGGCTCAGGGGTTGACAGAATGGCTGGGAATACAAGCTGACATTGGCAAGTGACCCCATCAAGCACACTGTGAGCAAACTGCAGCTTTAGAACAACACAGAAGGGGTGAGATTACCAATAGGCACTCAAGCTGGCTGGCTTAGGAGCAACCAGATTTGGACACACCTGGGGTTGAATCCTGGTGCTCTTCAGTCATGTAACCTGGAGACTGACTTTCAAAAAACCCAAGACAGGTAGGTGTTGGCATCCTTTGCAGTCACAGGCACGTAGCTGTCCTGCTCTACCTTCTGCTCCATAGCCAGGATATGCAGACAGCTCATGTTACCACCCAGGCAAATGCCTATAAAACAGGGTCTGTAATGTGCCAGGAGTCACTAGCTTTTCCTTTTCTTTTTTTTTTGTTGTTGTTGTTGTTGTTGTTGGTGGTGGTGGTGGTGGTGGTGATGTTAGGGTTGAAACCCAGAGCTGTGTGCATGCTAGGCAAAAGTTCTACCACTGGGCTGCATCCTGAGGCCCCAGTTTCTTGATCTTGCTCTTAAGTGAAGGGATCTATAGTAAGCTGCTGGCTTTGAACCAAATGCAGGTCCAGCTCCATGTACTAACTAACTAAGCAAAGGTGTCTCCTGGCTCCTGGATGTCCTCCTGAGTGCCAAGTGCTCTTCACATGCTCACTTCATACTTATCCTTCACAGATCAGGACACTGATTCTCAGGGAGTCCAGGGACTTGAGGCAGGTCTTACAGGAAGTGTCTGCACCCCTAGACACAACTCTATTCCCAGGATCCCTGGGAAATCTGTTGACACAGGATAACCATTCTCAGGTCTCAATAACAGCATAGCTCTCTCATGCCAGAACCCTAGGCCCTGTGGCCTCAGCCTTTACCATGAGTATTCCACACAAGGGAAGAGATGGCATTGCATCTGGGTTCATACCAAGGGAGAGATGGTCAGAGAATCCATAGCCCATCCCTTCCATGTCACAGGCTAGGAACACAAGGCACAAGAATTTACCTGCCCAAGGTCTGTGATTTGAACCCATGCCCAACACTACATTCTTCCTTGTTAGGGCTGGATAACTGAGGCCCTAGGAATTCAAAGGAAGAAGACACAACTGCTGTTACACTGGGATGTGGTACCAATTTCAATTCCTAAGACCCAGACTATTAGCACACACAGAGCTCTTGAGCTGGATCTGTTCAGGGGACTTCCCTTCCTGTACCCAGCAGGCTTACTTGAGTGGCACAGGGAAACAAAGATGGGTCCAAGCAAGCCTCTGCCACCTATGAACACTAGAACTCTTTGGGTCTCAGTTACTTTCTTGCTCATGGAGTTGCTAATGTCTGGACTAAACACAATAGGCACCTCTGCTGAACTGTGGAAACAACCTAGCCCTTTAAAAGTACCTGCAGAGAGGAGCCTCAGAGGCAGGTGGTCCTGGAAGCGTGCAAAAAGCACTGACCCAGCCCTCTTCCTTGCCCTGGACCTTGGATCTGGCCATTTCCCCAGACCTGAAACTCAGCTGTCATGTCCAGAGGTGTGGCAGGTGGCCAGGAATGTGGGACCAGTGACTCAGGCCTGGGTGGTATTTGATTCACCCGAAGAGGAAGGAGTGAGAGGAAAGATTCCTGTCCCTGGGGCCTGGTTCCTGAAATGACTGAACTCCAGTCATGGGGACACCTTCACCCAGGCCCATCCTCAAGGCACTCCCTATCTGTGTGGACAGGACTGGGTCTATAGATGTGGTTGGAAACAACCAAGGCCCTTGACTCCCAGAGCCAAGTAGAGGCAGGGCATCTATGCTAACAGTTCCTGTCCTCAAAGATGGTGCTGAGGATCTAACAACTAAATGAGAGATCTCTGTAGTCTATTTCAAGTAAAGTCAAGCTTTCTCATACTATTTCCAAGTAGGGGCTTCCCAGATGTGGCTGCATCTTGTTCTCTACAGAGTCTGTGGAGTCAGGGACCATCATTATTACTGCATCTGCTACCCAGGTGTTCCTGCTGCACACAGGATTCCCCATGGCCCTTTGAACTTCTTAAGGTGACAAGATAATCAGGAGTCCTTCAGCCAGAGTCACCTCTCTTCACAGCCTGGCACTGACTCAGACCTGTTTGCCCAGCTGTGCTCAGCAGCTACTCAAGATTCCAATCACAGGACAGAGGGCTCACGGTCAGACTCCACCATGAGGCCCTGACTCACAGGGTTCCATCTCCTCCAAAAACACCTGAGACTCTGCAGACTCAAGACCAATCCTGGGTCAAGAACTGCTGCTGCCACTAACTTCACTCATATTTACCGAGCACTTACTAGGAGTCAGGCTGAGTGGGCCCCGTCCAGACACAGGCCCACACAACAAGGATAGTCTCACCCTTTTTGAATCACAATCTTTTCAACTCTGCCACTATGGATCTTGCTTTAGGCCTTTTTTTGTTCAACAGTGTCATGTGGTGGCTCCTTGTCTGTGATAATGGCTGCTATAGAGGATGCCTTCTGCAGCCCAAAGCCCCAAACAGGCCAACCCACTGCTGCCCAAACAGAAAGGCTGTCTTGCCTACATCCAACATGGGCAGGGTCAAGCTCTACAACAAGGTCCAATTTTCCCTGCTATCCTTTTTCAAACACAAACCCTGTAAGAACTGCTGAGCCTAGGCTGTCTCCTCTTGGGACTTAATGGGGCACACCAGTCAAAGGCTCATTCCAAAGACAGGGTTAGGTACAGCCATGCACATCATTTATCCCAGCTCTCAAGAGACAGAGGCAGACAGATCTTTGTGAGATCCAGGCCAGCCTGGTCTATATAGTTGAGTTCTAGGCATCAGGACTACATAATGAGACCTCGATCCAAAGCCAACAACAAAAGGTGAGAGAACTGGATGGCCCTCACACCTTTGATCCCAGCACTGGGGAGGCAGAGGCAGATGGATCTCTGTGAGTTTGAGGTCAGCCTGATCTAGAGTGAGTTCCAGGATAGCTAAGGCTACAGAAAGAAACCCTGTCTCAAAAAGGAAAAGAAAAAAGGGAAAGAAAAGAAAAAGTAAAACAGAAAAGCATGCAAGCAAGAAAACCCGGGGCAGGGGCAGGGGCAGGTTTTGGAGTTGATGTAAGCTTAGTAGCAGAACCCCACCCCTCTATGCTCTGCACTCTCTGAGAGGTATGTATAATGGTCTCTGCCTGCTTACAGGCCCCAGGTATCAAGGCCAGGGCTGTGAGTGGCTCAGCTCTAATTACTCGTGTTTCAACAGGTGAGCTTCAGGAAGAGCGAAGAATAGCGACTTAAGGGAGAAAGGAAGAAATAGGAACCTTTCCTTTTATGCTTCCTTCCAGCCCCAGGTCCCCTCCAACTACTGCTCTGGATTGAAACTAACCATGCCAGATAAGCACGTACTCTGAGCTACAGGCTATGATGGGTAAGTAACAGGTTCCATGTTCCATCCAGGTACCATGGAAGAATTCATTATCCGATCACAGGCAACATTCTGATACCCAGTGGTCTAGTGGTAACCTCAGGATCCAACAGAGCTTTCAAACTGCTAAGCTCTATCCAGAACCCTGTTCTGCTGGGGTTGTAAGTGGTAGAAGGAAAATCCCCAGACCAAGAAGGCTGCCTGCAATTGCCAAGATGAGCCACTGCCTCATAAACAAGAACAATGCTCATCGGGTTGGAATGGTTCAGCTGGCTTACCAGAAAGACCCAGGAAAAGCCCCAAAGATCAACTTCAGATTTCCAGGCACTCGTGTGTTTGTCTTGAAAGCTTTGGTACCCACCTAGAGCCCAGAAGTATGAACAACTCAGGGCCTGTTTCTGCAGCAGAAGTGTGCAGCTTACAAGTCCTCAAGAAAAAAATATATACCGTATAACTAAGCCCAAGCAGAATTCTGCAGGCCTAAAAGGCCTTTACATACGTGGCCCCAACTCCAACAAATATAACCTCATCTTTTCTTAACCAGACTGGTTTAGAACTCTACATAAGTATTATCATGAACCCTTGCTGTCTTAGTTAGGGTTTTACTGCTGTAAAGAGACACCATGACCAAGGCAACTCTTAGAAGAACAACATTTAATACGGGCTGGCTTACAGGTTCAGAGGTTCAGTCCAGTATCATCAAGGCGGGAACATGGCAGCATCCAGGCAGGCACGGTGCTGGAGGAGCTGAGAGTTTTACACCTTCATCTGAAGGCCGCTAGGAGAAGACTGGCTCTCAGGTGGTTAGGAAGAGGGTCTCACTGCCCACCCCTACAGTGACACACTTCTTCCAACAAGGCCACACTTCCTAATAGTGCCACTCCCTAGTCCAGGCATATTCAAACCATCACATTTGCCTTGAGCCTTCTGTGTGTAGTACAAGTTCACTTTACCTGTTGCTGTGTCTCCAGAAGATCCACGACAGTGGCTGGGAAGATACCTTTCTTGGGCTAATACAATTGCCCTCCTGTAACTGGCAGCCCTAAGCAGTCTACCCTAGTGCTACCCTTAGTAGTTCTAAAGTACAAGTTTGAGGGCTGGAGAAATGGGCTCAACAGTTAAGAGCATTGGGTGCTCTTCCAAAGGACCAGGGTTCAATTCCCAGGACCTAAGTGGAGACTGACAACCATCTGTAACTACAGTTTCAGGGGATCTGACACCTTTTTTTTGGTCTTTGTGGGCACTGTACATACATTGTGTGCTGTAACTTTAATTTTTCAAATCCTACTTTTTTTTTTTTTTCCGAGACAGGGTTTCTCTGTGTAGCTCTGGCTTTCCCGGAACTCACTCGGCTATAGACCAGGCTGGCCTCGAACTCAGAAATCCACCTGTCTCTGCCTCCCAAGTGCTGGGATTAAAGGCATGTGCCACCACTGCCCGGCCAAATCCTACTTTTAACTTTGGTTCTGTTTTTTTTTTTTAAAAAAAAAAAGGTTTATTTTATGTATGTGAATACACTGTCACTCTCTTCAGACACACCAGAAGAGCGCATGGGATACCATTACAGATGATTGTGAGCCACCATGTGGTTGCTGGGAATTGAACTCAGGACCTCTGAAAGAGCAGTCAGTGCTCTTTACCGCTGAGCCATCTCTCCAGCCCCCTTAATTTTGGTTCTTAAATGCTTTAACCTCCCTTTTAGCTCACCACCCACTGGAAGTGGGGAAAAGAAAGGATACAGGGGAAGTGGACCTGTTTAGAAATGGTTCTTTGGAGCAACTCTCATCTGTGTTGTCTGGAAATCTGCAGTTCAGCTCACAGGTCCACAGTAGCAGCTCGATCTATTCGGCAAACACTCACAGACACACCAGCAGTCTAGCTCGGTAGAGCCAGGATAATCAATGTAATCAGCCTCGGTGGTACTACCCAGCAGAGACTGCCAGGCCTCAGCCTCAGAACAAATCAGCAAAAGGGATCCAGAGGGATGCCAGGGGAAGTTCTCAACTATGCCTCTCTCAGCAAGCGAAGATCAGTGAAGATGCGAGACCAACAAGCGTTGCACAGCTCGCTCTGTAAGCAAGCCTAGCTCAGCCACAGCCATTGTCCATCGAGTCCTATTTATACCCGCCAAACATCACATGTCCTCCACTGGTCTTGTCTCAGCACGTGCGTCTGTCTCAGCTGATATCACTCTGCCTATCAGCCTGAGTCCATGGTAGTGGAAAGAAACTGCAACACACCACAAGTTTTTTGGTGTATTTCTCTCTATGGAGTCCCTACAAATGCAGCTTAACTATGCGATGTAAGGCGGACCAGTAAGAATCCTTCATCACGAGGCCTTTCACGCGTTTGCTTTAGCAGAACATTCTTTCTCCTTTGTCTGTTCATGTGAAACGTTCTTTCAACTGACTTTCCAAAGAACCCTTAAGTTTCCACTTCAGTGTACAGATTTACATGAAGGCAAAACACTCATATACATAAAACAGTAGTGAACTAAGAAATAAATAAAATCCAAGTCTGACTGACTTAAACCCACCCGAGGTTCATCAGCATATTGTCAGGTCCATCTCCAAGCACTTCCTCTCTCTAAGACCCTCCCAAACCTCCGGTTCTCTCCTGCTCTTCTCCCACATTCAAGCTCTACCTACCCACCCCAAATCCACATCACCTCTTCAAGGCCTGTCCAGCACTGACTAGGACAGGTGTGTGTGTGGGGGGGGTCCTACAGAGGTAGACTGTATCCCATAGTTCCATGGACCCAAACATATAAGATGACCAGAAAACTGTCATGGAAAAACCCAGGAAATTAGAAGCCACAGGTGCTTGCCTACACATGTCTGCAGAGACCAGCCCCGCAACTAAGAAGTGGTGGGAGAAGAGAACAGGGCACAGCCTCTGTCCTCCTGATACCAGGTGTATACTTCCTCTCTTGGCAGGTTTAGTCTATGGTAGCTGCCTGGTCGAGTGCTGAGCAGGTGACCTTGACCTTGCCCTTCTCAATCTTCTGCTGCCCTCAAGTAAGTACCCATTAGAAGAAACAGTCTGCAGGGATAAAGCCCTTGGCCATAGTCCAAAGCAATTCAACAGCTGCAAGATCCAGTGGTAGTGCCCGAGTTCACTCTTCTTCCCAACCCTGTATAGACACTGATATCCTCTGCAAGTGACACACTCAACTCAGCTATCGGCCCTTGGCTGCCTCTCAACTGCGGTCTTTAAGCCCACAGTGGTACCCAGCTGCCTAGTATATGGATAAGGGTTCCTCCTGGCACAGACTGATACTTCAGGCACTGGGTGGAGGGTAGGCTTGGGCTTAGCAGCTGGCAGTAGCCACCACATAGTCAACACCAGCAACCACATTGGTTCAGAGCCAGGGGAGAGAAGTCCCAGCCTGGGACAATGCCAACACACAGCATGAGGCCCAAAGACTAAGATGCAATGGATGCTTTTCTGGCCTTGAAGGGTCACTGTCTGGGAAGGAGCTGGATACAACAAAAAGGGACTATATTACTTTGAAATGAAGGGCTATAGCAGGTAACTAGGCCAATAGGTCTGGGGGTTTGGGGACAGGGAGCTTCCTAGAATGGCCATTGGGCTGAGCGGTAGTTCAAAACAAGGGGCAGGAAGTGGGCCATTGAAAGATCTATCTGGGGATAGAGCTCTCATCTATCCCTACCAGGAGACTTACAGCCAGTGCCTGCACCTCTGTAAGGGATTGTCTGCCTGTCTGCCAGGGTACCTGAGCACTGTTTCAGCAGAGCAGGACTAAGCCAATAGGGAAGAGAAGGTATGTAGACCCAGCAGCAAACCCCACTAGGCCCTCAGCTCAGACACTAGGGTACTCCTTACTGTTTCCCATCTCTGTTGAAGGCAAAGGAGCAAGCCTGAGCAATAGGTACCCTCTCTTGTCATCACCACAATGGTCCAGACTTACCAGCCACTAAGAGGCACACCACTTGGCTCAGAGGATAAGACACAGTATAACACAGAGATCCCTCTGTGGACCAGGAGCCAAGCTGGCTTCCAATAAGCACCATTACTATATGCTCCAGCAACAGCAGTCCTGCTTCAAGGTAGAAAAGGAGCCTCGGTCTTAAGTCCCTTGTTGAAATCAGAGGCAGTGAACAACAGGCTGGGTGGGGTGGTGCAGTACAGAACAACTGAACCAGCAGAGAGTCATTTCCTATCAGCAGCCCTCTTTCTGCCCACCCTTGAAACAAGGTGGTTACAGAGCTGAGGGCTGCCAGTCAACATCTGGGCAAAATGGGGTAAAAGCAGTTTCAGGTCTGTATTCAAGAGCTCTTTCTCCTAAACCCTGGTGCCGAGAAACTCAAAGCAAATAGACCACAAGTTTGCAACCACAACCCTCTGATGACACTAGGTACAGGTTGGGCAGCTTCAAGCCTACAAAAATGCAGTCTGATCTTTGGGGAGCCAGCAGGCCCAAAATATCACTTGGACCTGGGACAAATCTAATGTTCCCACAATTCAAAGCACTAGCCAGGAGAGGTAGATAAAGCAGAGCCCTCTCACCACACCTTAGCTCCAGGTCTCTTCCCAGTGTCTCTACCTTGCTGACACTTCTCCGTGGCTCCTTTTTAAAACTGGTTTACCTCCCAGTTCCTTATATTCCACATACCAAGTCCCTCAGTTCCTAAGACCCAGAGGCAGGCTTACTAGCTGGCACCCAGATGCACAGGCAGGGCCTCTTGAAAGCTAGTCAGGGTTTACAGGTCACTCAGGGGCCTCCCAGCCACTCTCAGGTAAGCAGGACCTACAGACACCAATGTTATTGTTGCCAAGAAGCCTCAGCCAACCAAGATTTCCAAGCAAATAGCAGGCCTGAGAGGCCTTGCCTCTATACAGCCATATCACCTCAGGTCAGGGCTACTGCCAAGCTACCAGGCAGGCAAAGGCACAGCCAAAGTGGTACATGCCAACAATGTAGCCAATTGGCAGCAAAGGCCAGGTCCAAGCAGTAGCCACTAAGGCATGAAACAGATTGGGAAGCTTCTTACCAAGGCCACCAGCAGTATGATCTAACTTCAAAGAGAGCCAGGTAACCCAGTACCGTGGCCCAGCTGACCTCTAAGGCCCACTCCTCCTTATCTCCTCCTGACAGTGGGGTTTCTTACTGTAAGTTCCCTGGCCACAGTGCTTGCACAGGAAGGACCTTCCACGGGGGCCTCAGGAACCAAACTGACAGGAAGAGACACTCAGAACATGCCAAGGATCTAAGAGTTTGCCATGGGAGGAGGAAGAACCCTCAAAACACAGGTGAGGAGGCAATTTCAACGTCCCCTGTGTTGAATGCTGCCTCAAAGCACTGTTGTCTGATTTTCCACTTAAAGGAACCTGAAAATGTGGACTTTTACATGAGCCCTAGTTTCCACTCTTTGAGTGAAGGCACTCTTTGAATGCCTATTTCCTTGCACCTTCAAAGTATGGTGCTGTGCCTTTAGGATAGGGAACCCTCCTGCCCACTTTTGCCTGCTATCCTCTCTAGTCTGTTCCTTCTTTTCTGTGTGCCACCTCTCTGCCAGGCTAGATCAGCACTGCCTGCTGTATATTACCAGCATCCAAGAGCTATCACCTTAATGGGTAAATTGTATCACACTGTTTCCCTGCTTCCTGGGCCCTTGTAGGGTTCCCAAGACTAAAAATAGTTCCAGTCAGGCAACCTTCCATTTTGTTTTATCTAGCCCCTCAACTCTTTCCACACCCCATCCTACCTTGCCTAGGCAGACATGCCTTCAAGCCAGGGGCTTCTCTCCAGGCTCGTCCCCAGCTTCAGCTCAATCCCTCCTAGCTTCTAAGACTCTCATAAAATGTTCCTTCCTGAGGTGACGGTAAGCTTGGGGCAAGGGGTGAAAAGAATTAGAAGCTAGAGAAAACAAAGATGGACAGATGTCTGAACAAAATATTTCAGCTGTTGGTCTGCCAGGGTCCACTGGGATTCACAAGCACCTGCCCCAATTAGCCCGGCCTACACCTAACCAGGAGCTCCAAGGAACAGGTGCCTAGTCCTGCTCACTCAGGAAGCCAGTCAAAAGGGAGTCTCAGGCAAGGAGGAAGGAAAGATCCATGCTAACTAACTCCCTACCTTTCCAATTTGTTCAACCCACAGCGACCCAATTCTGAGCAGGACAATAAATGCCTTACCCAATTTGGGGGTCCTCTTTTATCTTCACACTGCTGCCCTCTTAGGAATCTCCATTCTGCGTTCTCAGAGCTCCGGAGCATGCCTTGCATGGCTGCAAACCAGAGACATTCTACAGTTTTTTTCATAGAGGGAGGGTGAGGGATGGAACCCTGGCCAAATATGTGGCTTGGGTAAAAAACAATCAAGCCTATCTGCCTGCCCCCAGAGCCAGGGTCTGGGCTTGGGCACAAGACCTTCAGATGCAGAGCTACCTCAAGATTCCAAAAGCTCCTCCATGAGGAGCACATGGTTGTGTCATAGAAAGCAGGCAGTGCCTGTGTGATAAGCAGCCAGACTCTAGTTACAAAAATAAAACCCCACTGAGGACTCAAAGCTGGCCAAGAAGAAAGGACAGGGTTGAGGGAAGGCCCGCTCCAAGTCACAGCTTCTCAAACAACCTAGCACGAAAGTACAGAGCAGGAGGTGGCCTTGAAAGAGATCTTTCTTCTCCTCCTGGCCCCACCCACTTTCTTAGTTCGAAGAGGACTGAAGCCCAGGGGACAGAGGTAAGAGCTAGACTACAGTCTGGCCAACTGTGTCATCTATTCCTACTATGAAGTAACTCTGGCAAGAGGCTTTTCTGCCCCAGACTTTGGTTTCCCCAACCACTGGCTAAGGAAACAGTACCCTTCTCTCCTTTCTCTTCTCTTCCTGTGAGGTAAATCAGTGTTTCCTTGCACTCCTCTCCCCTGACACAGCTACCACATCCATGTGGCAAGTCAAGGGACCAATGCCAGCGAGGAGCCTTCTTCTGACCTGAAGGCCACTTGGACACATTAGCCTCTGCCAGAATCAACACACTTGGATGGGACCTCTGTATTCTCCTGGACACACTCTAAACTGAAAACCCTCCCAGGTACCACTTGGATTATCCTCCTGGGAGGCCCCAGGCAAGGACACTTAGCAAATGCTCACTGTGCTGAGTGATTGCCTATGCTTGACCACAAATACACAGTGATTCCTTTAGTCCCACCCTCACCATATAGTCACGGAGACTATTTACCTCGGGCTTCACAAAACCCAGTTTAGTGCCTCAAAACTGTCCAGCTCCAGACTCTGCTGTTCCACCCAACCCACTAAAAGAGGCCTTTGCAGAGTCTGGAATGTCACATGGATCTGTAGTTGCTTCTAACACATACCACCAAGGCAGGGCTTTGCATTGGACCTGCTGCAATCAAGTTCTATCTTTGCCACTCTCTGACTTGGTGACATGGGTCCAGCCACTTCATCTTCCTGTCTCAGTGTCTTCACCCACAAGTAGGGCAAATGGTCAGGTATTTGAGCAACTCAAAGTCCCTGGCATCAGCAAGCATACAAAGAAACCCACTATGTGAAAAGAATTTTTCCCCAGTGCCATTTACAACCTGGTAACCTCTAGTGTGTGGTTTTGCCACTTTGGCCTCAGTGCCTCTCCAGATGGCTGGCAGGATAAGTGGGAATACCCTGCTCAAAACACTCAGCACTATGCCAAGCACAATCTAGGCACTAGGAGTCTGGCTGCTGTGGGAAGTGCTGCTCCTAAGGTAGTGTCAGAAGATAAGGCAGCCCCAGAAATCACCTGTTGCACCTGTTCCAACTGGGTCAGATGGCGCTGAATACCAGCTGTTGCCACGGCACTCAACACACTGGAAAACACCAGCTAGGAAACAGGGTGTTGCAGGGGTGGAGCCTAGGGCTGTTGTCAGTCTGACACCACCCATTCTGCCGACAGCACAAAAAGCCATCCAAAGGTCCCTAGGGTTGGGAAGTTGTGCTGCCACATCTAGGCCCAGAATCTAAGCAGGTACAGTCACCTCAGTGACTACCCCAACTTGTAAACAACAGGGTCATAGTAGTAGAGAGGTGGCTGAGGCTTCTAGGGTACAGGATTAATGAGGGAGGAGTGTAGGCAGAGGAAAAGACAACCTAGGAACCCCCATCTCCCCGGTAAAAGCCCACAGAAGCCAAAGTCACCTTAAAGTGGCTTGGGTTCCAACATCACTGCTCTCTGCAGCCACACCTGCCCAGCAGTACCCAGGTGCCGGATCTAAGCCCTCAGATTTGGGCCTCAATGCCAGCTCCTTCCTCTTTAGTACCCCACCCACCCAAATGAGGCTTTATTCAGGATGGGAACCTGGGAGGGCTGCCTGGACTAGGCTGGGTTCAGAGAATCTGTGGCCTCTTGCCAGGTGGAAGAAGGGAAAACAGAGGTGAAATCCAGAGTATGTGTGCTAAGTCCTGGAACTTTCCAGACTTTCCAGGATGTGGGGGCAAGTTGAGGCAAGAGAAAAGCTGACGACAGGGAGGGTCACAGTGGCTGGCTAAGGGTCTAGGTAGACAGGTGAAACTTTAGCCTGGGCTTGGTACAAATTCCTTGGTACTGTGCTCAATTCCAGCTCACATAAAGGACATCTGCCAATTAAAGGGTGTCCCCCCTCCCATGACCTGGGGTTGGAGAAGGCTGGGGCCTGAGCTCCTTAAAATACAGTAATCATAAAACTGCTGTAGCAACTCCCCTGTTCATGCACGGTACACTCTCCCTTCCCCTCACAACTGAAAAGGGGGGTATTACTTCCTCATTTTACAGTAAGAAGAAACTGAGGGTCAGAGGTACAACGGAGCAGCTAAAGCCATTCTGAGCCTCTGTTTTCACCTCTGTAAGAATGACTCCTCCCTCCCGGTCAGGGCCCCCACCTCTCCTCCTGCTCAGTTGCGTTGAGAGGTGCTAGTGAAACAGTGAGCAGAGCACCAGTAATTGCTAGCGCTTGAGATCAGGGAGACTGGATAATTCACCCAAAGCCACTTAGCCTCAAAGTGGCTGACTCCAGGCCCATCGTTGAACACAACCCTCTGACACTGTGCCGTTCAGAGCGGTAACTGTAGGGATTACAGACTTCACAGGCATCGGATTGCAGCCACCCCCAGCACAAAGGGCAGCCCTTGTCCAAATTCCTCAGATAAGCAGCTCTGAGCAGAGCAGGACGCCCAGTGCACAGAACCGGCACCCCACTCTATCCACAGATTCCAAAATCTGAATCAGACCACATAGCTGATCTTCTCCCAACAGATCCACCCAACAGGTCTCCCAAGTGGCCAAGTCTGGTGGACAACTGCCTCCTGCAAAGTCTCTGGCAACCCATTTACTTCCTCTTTCTGGGGCTCATTATCCCAATCTGTATAACATACCTCTGAGATCTCTGAATAGTGAGGCAGTTTGAGCTAACTAGGTCCACAAGACCTAAGGAGCAAGGGACAGGCTAGGAAGGAGAAGCATCTTAGGAGCTGGGCCAGGGGCCTATCTACTGCAACTTCCCTCTACAAGCTGATGGAGAAACCTGTATTAGGTCCAGTGTGCGGAAGAGGGAACAGGAACCCCAAAAGAGCCAGAACTTGACTCCCTTTCCCCACTGGCTGAACTCTACGGACCTCTGCAGGCAGGCCAGGACTGTGACCTGTGACCCCCATGAGCTCAATCTGGAAAAGGCTGACTGACAACTCAGATCTCATTCAGCCATAAAGTGGGAAGCTGGACCTACCAGGATAGTGAACGACACAAAATCAAACCCAATGCCTTCTTTCACAGGGGAAGGCAGTCTCCAGGAAAGGACATTTGCAATGCAAAGCAGTCCAGCTTCAGCCAGTGGAGGGCAGTCACTCAAGGGGGGCTGGGCAACCCAAAATCCAGCTACCTCCCTCAATCAAATCCAGGGAGTGCCTGAGACTGGGTTTTCCCAGCCAAGGGGAGAGAGCCAGAGAACCTGTGGCTGGCCCAAGCTCTCATGACAGGTCTGGGACACCCCTATTTAATCCCTCAAAGTGCAAATCTCATTCCGCTCTCTCCATACAAGTCTGCAAAAGGGGTGACTTGAAGAATGTACGCAGGGCCCTGAAAGGTTTCTGGCTGGTCACCTGCAGACAAGTGCCACTCAGACCTAAGTCCTGCCTAGTGCAAATCTTTCCCCGGGCGGGCCCTATTGCCGGTCCGTCCCTAGCGGAGTCTTCCACACTTGCCAAGTGGCTAGATCTTACAGATCAGCATTCCCCACCCTCCCCTGCAAACGCGAAAACCTCAATGCCTACCTGGACGACAAGCTGACAAAATCACCGCCATCCAGCAGCCGGACCTTGCAAAAGAGGACACCGTTCACGAAGGGGACCGCAGTCAGCTCCTCCAAGGTGAAAGTGGTTTGGAATTTGAATTTCTTCTTCTTCATCAAAAAAGCCATGAGCGAGTTCCCTGAGTCTGAAGCCCGCAGGGCCAAAAAAAGAGGAAAGGAAAAAAAAGGGGGGGGGGGAGACGGAGATACTAGAAAACCCCAGGATTTCCTTTCCCAACACCACACCCCCTCCTCAAAACCACCAGAGCCGGATCCAGTCCAGATGGCGGCGGAGGCTGCGGGCAGGAGAGGATCTGAGTACCGAGCCCCAGGTTCGAGGGATCAGTCCCGTGAGCCGGCTGCTTTCACCCTCGGGGGACCCGGGCTCCACCGGCATGTAAACAGCGAGGTGCGGCCCCTGCAGCGGGGGCTGGCGTGAAGGACGGCTCGTTAGCAGGCAGCAACATCCCGAGCCCCGGCTCGGCGGACCGGTGAGACAGACTGAGGCGGCCGGGCGAGCCGCTGGAGGCCCGGGCTGCGGCCCCGCCTCCGCCCCGCTGGCTGCCGGGGAGGCGCCCAGGCGACGCACACGCCTCCGCACCTGGCGCACCGAGGCCTGCGCAGGTGAGGCCACGGGAAGCGGAAGCCACCTCAGCGATCGCCCGGGCTCTGCAGGGACCGCTTTGGGAGACTCTGCCGAGCGTGGAACGTGTGCCGGTCTGCCTCCGGCTCAGTCCTGGGACCCACGCCGCGCCTGCCCTGACCGAGTCCGAGGTGCCTTCCGACCCGGCCGGATGGCTTCTGCCTCGGTTAGCACCGCTGGAACACAGCGGCGCAGTCGCCTGCACCTCCGGACGCAGCCGGCTGAGCCCGACGCAGCTCGGCGCTGCTCGGAGAATGCCGAAGCCCCGGCGCGACCGCCCGCGGAGCCGCGGCGGAGAGCAGCAGGGGCGGGGCGCGCGAGGCTCACAGCCAACCTGCGATTGGACAGCCGGACTGTACGAACACGAATTTCTATTGGCTGGCGGTGGCGTGGGGCAGGGCTCGCGGAGGCAGAGCCAGTTGAGGGCGCTCGGATTGGAGCGCTCGCGGAGCTGGGCCCGCCTCCCTGAGAAGCGCGGTGGGGGGTTGGGGGGGACGGAGAGGCGGCGGGAGGTCGCGGGGTGTGGGGGCCGGCGCTGGAAAGAACGGGAGGAGAGCGCGAGCCCAAGTAAAGGAGAAACAATGACTAGGGGAAACAATCTGGAAACTAGGGCTAGAATGGCCTGCCCGGATCCCGCCAAGACCTGAGCTCGGTGAGCAGTGAAGCAGGCTGAGGAGGTAGCACCCCATTTCGCAGGAAAACAATCGCAGAGGTGTCCCAAGACCTACGTAGGTCTTTCTCGCCTCTCAAAGTGACAAGCGTCTGCCCTGGCGTTGCCGCTTATGAAGATCCATTGGAGCCCGGCAGCCTTGTGACTCAGCCTGCCTCGTTCCAGGCTGTTATCTAAGGCTTTTGTTTTCAGTTTCTCGGATAGTTACGGCAAAGGACACCTTGGGGACCTCGTACTCTCCAAGCCATCGGCATTTTGTTATTCTTTTTCTCCAGTTCGCCAGTGTTTAGGGACTCTGTCCTGAGTCAGACAGGCACCCAGTGGAAAGACTGAATCACAGAGGTAGTAGCTACAGTCTGCTCAAGAGCTCAAATAAGGGAGGTCAGAGGGAGGCGTGTGCATTTGGATTGGGACGGAAACTCAAAGGGTTCCGACACAAAGCAGTCCAAGCATCAGGCAGTGGCAGCCACTAGAGGCCTGCTGGCCAGACAGCATGGTACTCAAAAAGTTTGGAGTACCCCTGGACGCATTCTAATTTGAGAGAAATGCAGATCAGGCTAGAATCTGACTCGTTCTTGTAGACCAGAGCAAAGAAGGAACCATCCCCTGGTTTTTTGAGCTAGTGACTTGCTTTTTCCGGCATCAGATAACTTGGAGGAAAGAAAACGGGGAATGAGTGAGTGAGAGGCCATTTTTGATCCAAGCAGGAGATAAGGCCCGCTGGACTTCCCTGTGGAAGGTTAAAGAGAGTTGGGCTGATTGGCATTCTCCATGTAAATTCTCTGCAGGACATCAGGTTTGATACCATGCATGATATCATGTTTGGACATGTGGATGAAGACTTTGATTTCTGAGCTTACATTTCAGAAGCATGGGTGGCAATCTCTGCTTCTCTTAATTAATTCCATAATGTGGAAAACACAGATTGGAGAAAAGCGAAACAGTCCATCCAGTCCTCCCTGATGTAGCTAGACATCTCCTTTTAAA